>CM052443.1:69772739-69862217 GCA_028533085.1 Varecia variegata
CAATCACATGATTAAGTTTATAACAAACCATAGAATTATACCCCTAAAAGAATTAAATTTATTGTATATAAACTATATCTCAATAAATAAAAATACAAATTTTGTCTAATGTGACAGAAAAATTAATTTTGCAGAGTTGAGATTTGAACCAGGACTGTTTGACATTGGACATTGCATGGAATAACTCTCCCATGTCACCTAATCATTAATTAAAACATTTACTTCTTTATGAATAATTCCTTTGCATTTCAAGCTTTTGTTTTATTTTGTTTTTACTCTAAGAAATTTTCCTCTAATTGCATTTAGTGTTAATTCTCAAAGGCATAGTGTTTATACATTAATGTAGTTGACAGACTTAGTTTGAAAAATTCTATATTTTAGACTTTTGCTTGTCTTTTTCATCATGGGAAAGTCAGCCATACTACCAGTATTTCAGCTTGTTAACTGGTAAAATGAGATTATTGAATCATATTTCTAGGATTTCTCCTGTATTTCTTCTGTAATTCTAGTAGAAGCACCTTTGTTGTTTGACTCAATACACTTAATTTATGGTTACCCTTTGTAATATGTAAACATTTTGGTAGACATTACTTGGATTACAAGTACTGGTATCCAATATATTTGTGACCGCCTTTTATATACCCCACTGGGCCTTGAACAATTTACATTTAAAGGAGACGATCTTTTCTTTTTTTATCTTCAGTTATTTTCCCGCATTCCTTTCTGTACTATTTTTCCTTTCTTCCTTTTTTCCTTTCCTTCCAAGAGCTATACTGACTCCCATCTGAGAATATTATCTGTGTCCCCTTAATGGAAAAATGTGCATTAAAAATTATTCTGTGAATGAACAAATTGTTTAGAGAAATACATATTATCTAATTGTGACATTTTAGGCAATACTGAGGGAATTATTTGGAAACAATATATTTTTTCAGTGTCTTTAAAAGTCACACCACATAAGTAACCAGTTTTTACCTAAACCACACAAAATAGTCCATGCTGAATGTCAGTGATAATTATATAAAAGTAAATAATTAGCATTTGAAAGATGCTCTATAATGAAGTTCTTATTGCAAAAAAAAAAAAAAGGTTCAAATTCCATAGAATTATTTATTTAATATGTGATATCTCACATATAAGCTTACTTTGCTACCCTTAAAATCTGATCTTCAAGAGGAAGCTTATCCCACAAGGCATTGAAAATTCAGGGAGCTTTCTGTCACAGTTAGTGATCTTCTACTCCCATCAGCTGCATTAGAAGTGTTTTCTATCTTTCTTTCATTCTAAAGTATCTCTCTGCCAAGAGTGGCCCTTTTATTCTTCAAAAATATTAAGAATGACTTATTTATTTAGAAGAGAATTCATTTTTCTACAACTGAAGTGGATCTTCTTTTTCAGGAGTTCTTAGAGATGATTGCATGACAAAGGTAGTACAGATGTTCTGGTTCTTTTAGAAATTCTCCAGGTTTACCAATTGAATCTTGTAAGCCGTATCTCAGTGAATGCAGCTTAGAATTTTAGAAATGTAAACATAATTCAAAATTGTTCTCTATTATGGCACAATATTTGTAGGACCTAAAAAATTTCACACTGTCCAGATTAATTATGTATCACTAAGGTATAATTTTTTAACTTAGGGGTTGATAATTTAATTATTAAAAACTTCTATGGAACATAAGGTTTTTTTCTTTAAAAAGTACATTTTAAAAAGTTCAAGGATTTTTACAATTCTTGTTAATCATATGTATGACAACAAAGAAATAAACTATGTTTTGCTGTTTATTTTTTCTCCAAACATATTGAACTACAATTATTGCCTTGATCACAGGTCATTTCCAAACACATACCTGAATAAAATTAAATTACAACATGCCATGTATAGCTTGGTACTGAATCTACATCTTTTCATGTTTGGTTTCATGACTTTAATAAGTTATAACTCCTTCATATTTATTTTTCATTACATACCACAACCAACTCTAGATTATTAGAAGATTTTCTGAAGTCAGAAGCAAGTGAAGCAACAAGGAATATTCTCCTTATTCTGTCAGATAGCCATGAAGTTCAAGAACTCAAGAACTCTTGGCCTCACTTCTTCTGTGAGAGAGATGAAGTCTTCCATTCTTAGAACTCTTCCTATTCTGTTTGACTGATATTTGGGTCTGTTCTTGTACCAGTAATACATTTTAAAAATGTGTCATTTTGATATATCTTTATATCAAATAAAGTGTCACAATTTTTTCTATTTTTTTCCCAATTTCTTAAGTATTCATAGACCATCAACCATATAACTTTCCCAAAAGTATTTTCAAGGTTTCTGTCATCTTATTTCATAGATACATCAGAATTTTTTGTAGCTGGACATTTGAGTGGTTTATAGTTTTTTCTTATGAATATTGTTTCTATGGAAATTCACATATATGTCCTTTGATGGACTTATGTTTTCATTTCTCTTGGATAAATACTTAGTGAATTACTGTATAATATAAATTAATGTACATTTACATTTATAAGATATCATCATACTGTTTTCCAAAATGGCTTTACCATTTTGCATTTCACCCAGCAATATAAATAGATTTCTTATCTTCACCAAACCTGATATTGTTAGTCTTTTAAACTTAGATTTTTTACAGAGTTCTCAGTGGTAACTCTAATTTGTATTTGTCTCAAGACTATGGTGTTGAACATCTTTCTATGTGCCTATTAATTATTTTTTAGTCAACCTGCTTTTGTGATGTATCTGTTCAAATATTTTGTCCATTTTTTATTATTGAGTTGTGAGAGTTCTTTATATATCCTGAAGGCAAGCCCTTAGATATGTTTTACAATAATCTTCTCCTTGTCTTTTTTACCTACATCTTTTGAAAAACAAAAGTTTGTAGCCTTGATGAAGTTCATTTTATCATATTTTTCTTCTATACTTTCCAATTTTTGTGCCATGTTTAAGCAAAATATTTTGCTTAACTGAATATCACAAAAACTTCTTCAATACTTCTTATATAAGTTTAATATTTTTAGATGCTACAGTAGATCTATGATCCATTTTGAATTTATGTGTGTGTATCTATGAAAGAAAGGTCAGGGTACATTTGTTCTAACATCATTTGTTTAAAAGACCAGATGTTCTTCATTGAATTACCTTAGCAACTATTGAAAGTCAATTGGTCATGTAAGTATGAGTCTATTTGGACTCTGTCCTGTTACACTGATTAATACATCCATCTTTATGTTAATATTTCACAGTAATAACTTTTATCTTTCTAGGAAACCTTGACATCAGATATTTTAAATCCTCCAAATTTATTTTCCCTTCAAATTTTTGGCCACTCAACAGCCTTTGTTTTTCCATATTATTTTTAAGATCAACTTATCAGTTTTATCTAAAATGTTTAAGATTTTGATTAAGGGTGTATTGAATATGTAGATCCATTTGTCTTCCGCTCCATGGCCATGGTTTGACTCTCAATTTATTTAGATCTCCTACAGCTTTCCTTTGTAATGTTTTGTAACTTTCTGGTATAAATCTTGGAAAAATTCTGTTACATTTATTCCTAAATATTTTATGCTATTGTAAATATTGAATTTCATTTAATAAGTGTTCATTGCTTTTATATAGAAATACAGGGGATTTTGTAAAAAGACCTTGTATCCTGCAACACTGCTAAATTCAATTATTATTAATAGTTCTGAACTATTTCTTTTTTGTCGATTTCTTAGGGTTTTCTCCATACACAATCATGTTGCCTACAGATAATTGCAGTTTTACTTTTTCCTTTCCAGTCTGCATAACTTTTCTTTTTCTTGCCTTATAGTACTTGCTAGGATCACCAGAACAATGTTAAATAGAAATAGTAAGAGGGGACATCTTTACCGTTTTTTCTAATCTTGGGTAGGTGGTATTAAGTTTTTCACTGTTGAGAATGACGACAGTTATACTTTTTTATAGATACCTATAATTAGGATGTGAGTGTCCCCTTCTTTTCCTAGCTTACTCAAAAGTTTTTTGCGTGGTTTGTTTTTGAGGTAAGAACTATATGCGGTAAAATTACCCATTTTAGTGTACAATTCTGTGAGTACTGACACATATATAAAGTTATTTAACCGCCACAACATAAAGACATAAAACAATTCCACTGTCACCCCCACCCCCTGCACAATTACCCCATACCTTCCATAGTCAATTGTTCTCCAACTTGAGATGCTGGCAACCACTAATCTGTTTTCTCTCCCTATAGTTCTCCTTTGTAAAATGTTGCATAAAGGAGCTAAACAGAATGCAGCCTTTTGAGTCTGGCATCTTTTGCTTACATATTTCAATTCAATTTATTCATGGTGGTACATGTATCAGTATTGTCCTTTATTCCACCTTATTGCTCTGAATGTTCTTTGCCTTCTTTTAAAGGAGAAGAAATGGAAAATCAAAATGTCTAGACAACATTTTGAGGGACATTTAGCTAGCAAGCAGCCATACTGGTATTCATACCCAATTTTGTTTCACTCTAAATTCCATGTTATTTTCCATGCAGCCATTCTGCTTTGAATGTGTTTATGTGTGTGCTTTTGTGTGCATGGAGAAATACTTTACCATGCATACATCATTTTAATAAGTGTTGTCTCTGGATGGTAGAATGTTAAATGTTTTTATTTTATTCTTCATTCCTTTATATACATTTCATTTTTATAAGCATGCATTACTTTACTAATCTATATATATCTATATATATATATATATACACATGTACATACCTACTAGATATTGTTTAAATGACAGTTAATTTTCTCATTATTATAAATCATATATAGACAATAATACATTCCATTATCAGAATCTAAACGAGGCTTTCCATGCCAAGCCCTAAACATAAACATCCTAAGCAAAGATATTTAAAGTTGCCTCATCAAAAAAATGTGTGAGTTCTGAAATATTTTTAACATATTAAAAATAAAAATTACTTGTCTGATCCTCATTACCATGCCCGGCTAGACACTTCTGTTTTAGGCCCTCGAATAAAAAGTGGTTTCTTTAGCTCTTAACAAAAATCATTTTTTAATCAGATCTGTAATTCATTCCTATTTTATGATATATTTTTGTGAGGGCACAGCTATTCTTTATTATGTCATGTCAAACAATTATTTATCACAACCCATTTAATCCATCACCAATTTCTGACTTTTTTGTCTTCAAAATATTATTTGAATATGTCTATTTCTAGTTCCATTGCCATTATCACAGTAAAGTCACTGTTATCTTTTACATGGATTGATTTCATAATTTCTTAACTGTTATTCCCATTTATGCTCTATCTCTGCTTCAGGCTCTCATTACACAATATCCAGAGTCAATTATTGAAGCTACCACTCTTAGACTTAAAAGCTGGCAGTGGCTCCACATTGCATTAAGAATAAAATCCACACTGTTAAATATACCTTACAAGGACCTGTATGATCCAGCCACTAGACACATCACCAATCTCATTTTGAGATCTTTTTGTCCCCTCTCTCTTCTCCAGCTGTGCTGGTCTTCTTTGATAATTTCAATGTTGTTAAATTCTTTCCTGCTTCAGTGTTCTCTGAACACATGTTTTTCTTCCTGCCTTTAATGCTCAGTCTCCAGGCTCTTCATTTGACTGGTTCTTTCTCAAACTTCAGACCTTGCTGCCTTAATAAAGCTTTCCTTTGCTACTTTCTGTAATTTAGTTTCCCTTGGCCACAGTTTCTCACATTATCATCTTCAAAGTATATCATACATACTAATTTTATGTTTATTTCCTTGTTCATTACTTTTCTATCCCTCTTGAATATAGATTATTAAGGATTGACACCATATTGGTTTGATTTACCAATGTATAAAGTGTCTGGCACAGGGCTGCCATTTCACACAGCTCCATAGAATACAGTGTAAATGATGTCCCTGTAGGACAACTCTGACACTTAAGTCCTTTGTGTGTGTGTGCATATGCACAACCGTATATGTATATACTTGCATATATACATGCATGTATGATTAAGACGTGTGTTGAATGAGAGCATGAACATGCAGCAATATGCTCATTTAATTACTAAAATTCAATAGTAACATACACAGTTTTTACATTTCTTAACTTATAAATAGCTATGAATCTTCATCATAAGCTTGTATAAATAGAAACATGCTTTGTAAATTACAGGGTTATATTCATGATATCTTTTGTTTTTGAGACGTAAAAAGACATCACTTTTTTCCCTTCTGATTATATTAATAGATATCATTTTGTCCATAGAAATCTAAGGATCAGAAAGTCAAGGCTTATTGATTTCCAAAAACATTTCACTAAAGTTCTCGAGGTAATATCTGTCCTATCATCTGGTTTGAAACCATGACATCAAAACAGCCATTCTTTGCTAATGTACATCCACCCTCTTTCGGCATCATTGATCATCCTATTAACCTAATATAGAAGGTTTTTTTTAATTAGAAAACTTGAGGGTCAGTTGTACACATTGAAAATATAAAATCTATTTCCAAAACTATTGGACATTGTCACATAATCAGATAGGCATGAATGGGTGTGGACAAAGTAACTTTTGGTATGTTTGATTAAAAATATAAATAGACCCAAAGAACAGACTTTTTTGACACTGATCTTTAGATATTATGATATTATTAAAAGATATAGAACATATTGGATATAACCCAAATGAAAGACCAGCCAGTTATAAAAATATTTTTGCTTGCAGATACTACTAATATTGTATAAATACACTCATTATCAATCAACAATAAAACATGAAAAAATTCAGAGGACATTAATTACCCAGTTCTATTGGATTTTTTATTATAAAATTGACACAGACACAGCTGACACATAGTCAGCTATTATAACCAAAGATGACATGGAAACATGTATTTAAAGTGTCTACGAATTTTAGTTGTTCATTTTCATCACAAGATAATCAATATCCATTGTCATAAAGTCAAAGGAGATCCTTTTATCACTGCTGCCAGACCACAGGATACACTCATCATTATATTTCTTTGAATCATCTATTTCTTCTGAAATTCTTACCAGTTCAAGCAATTTTCAAGCTTTTTTATGAAATGCTGTCTCTACAAAGATTTTTCTAATAGAAGATATGCAATCAGCAGTTAGACCTTCATTTCTAATGGTTCTATTGTCTGAGAGACAGGTACAATTGTGGGTCTGATTCTGACACCCTTGCTCACATATAGGACACCTGTAATATCAAAAACCTTTAAATAAGTACTGAGTTACATCACAAAATTGTCTGCGTGCAGGGTATAATGCTTACTTTTGCCTAAAAAAGAAGGGGAGTATTATTGCTATAGGGAATCTCTAGCAAGTCCTCAGATAAGTCTAGAAAAGGAACACTCAATAAAGATGTTTTTATTTGCTTTTTTGAAAATAACTAACATGTACTGAGTGTTTTATATGTTCTCAGTTCTGTTCTAAGTATATTTATAGTGTTTTATGTCTTGTTTATACATCTTTTAAGGCTTACAATAGTACTCTTTTGCATGTAAAAAAAACTGAGGCCCAGGAAGTTATATAATTTGTCCAATGCACAAACAATTAACAAGTAGTAGTATGCTATTCAAACTTAGAAAATACAAACCTACACATTGGTCACCTTTGAATAATATAAAAATTTACATGTTCCAAGACCTGGAGAAATGAAGATGAAAATAATATCTCCTAATTCAATATTCTTCAAATGTGAAAGAGTGAGTAGAAATAAAATCTGCAGCTACAAAGAACATTTTTTTTTTTCTGATGAATTTCTAGTATTTCTTCTTACCCTGCTTCTCAACAGTGAAGAGATACAACACCACATGACGTGAAGGGGAGAAGAGGCAGGGAAACTGAAAGTAGAACTGCTGGAGCCATCTGTGTTCCTTCGGGCTCTGGCCATTCATGCTGGCCCATGGCCTCTTTTGGAATTATGGAAACTATTCAGGCAGTATGGTTTTGCCAATTGATTGCCAATTTCTTTGTTGAAAATCTTCTCATCTCATATCGTGCTCCTAAAATGGAGTTAGATGTATGAGTAAAGAGTAGGGAGAAGCAATGAAAAATGGAAAGTAAAAAAAATATGAGGGCAAATAAAGCAAGAGAGCATAATAAAATTTAAAAAAATGGAAATAAAAAGGAAAATTAACAATGCTTCACAATAAAAATAACTTTCAGGATATACCAAAAGTAAAATAATAAAATAAAATAAAATCTGTACACACTAAACTTACTACAGTGGGTTGAACTTTATTATTCATATCAAGAAATCAGAAAACTTTCCTGTAAATGGCCAGATAGTATTTTAGGTTTCACAGGCCATACAATCCTTTATTGCAACTACTCCACTCTGCTGTTGTAGAATGAAAGCAGCCCCAGATGCTACATAAACAAATGACTGTGGCTGTATATCAGTGAAACTTTCCCTAAAACAGAGGGCAAAAGAAAAACGAAAAGGAGATAGACATGATTATAGTTTTATAAGGCCCAGAAAACTCCAAATATGGAACAAAGCAGCAGCAATCCAGATTTGGGCCACAGGATGTGGTTTGCTGATTGCTACTCAAAATAAATAGATTTCCTGGAAGAAACAAATGGATTTATAATCAGAGAAGAAGCTTACACTAACCTACCTCTAGCCCAAGCACATAGACAAATTATTTTGTATTATACTTGGAAAATGCCATTTGAAATGCAAATATATATATATATATATATATCCCTAGTTTTAAGTTATATGTTAAAATTATTTCCTTTCAAATATAAAAAGTTTACTTTTTTACACATATGCTATAATTAAATGGGAAATATTAAGCCAGGAAACTTTTAAGTATATGAAAAATCAGACATGTTTTATAAATATTTTATTAGTATTATATTTAGTATAAATCCTTTTTTTTTAAGACAGAGTCTTTCTCTGTTGCCCTGGCTGCAGTGCAGTGGTGGCATGATAGCTAACTGCAACCTCAAATTGCTGGACTCAAATGATCCTCCTGCCTCAGCCTCTCAAGTAGCTGGGACTACAGGCAGTGCCACCATGCCCAGCTAATTTTTTCTATTTTTAGTAGAGATGGAGTCTTGCTCTTGCTCAGGTTGGTCTCAAACTCCTAAGCTCAAGTAATCCTTCCTCTTCAGTCTCCCACAATACTAGGATTGCAGGTGTGAGCCACGTTGCTCAGCCTCTAAATTCAATTTTAACATAAGAAATGTTCCATCTAAATTCAAATGCCTATTGTTATCAGTGATTATGACTTTTTAATAATATTTTATTGGCTTAATTTATAGAATTAAGAAAAATGATAGTGTGGTAAATGTGGGTTAATTTTAAAGCATTGACTTTTCCTGTTATCTATTTACAACTACTTGAAAACATGTTTTTCACTTGGAAATATTAATTAATTAAATAAGAAATAAATTTATGATAATATAGATAATAAATAAGACAGAATGTATATATATCTGGTCACTTATTTTTCTAACCTATTTATATTGAAAAATTAAATGATATGTCCAGTCAGCATTACAAATATTCCTTGAAAAACATGTTTGTAAATGGTTTTCTAATAATCCATTATATCGCTGTATTCTAATTTAACTAAAGACTCCCATATTCTTAGATGCTTGAAGAATTTTCTAGTTATGATAACAAATCATTTTTTGATGAATGTTTATGCATATGCATGTGTGGAGTCTTCTTTATTTCCTTAGGACAACTTCCTAGGAAATAATTTATTGTTTCAAAGGATATAAACTCTTTAAGATGTTTTTATTCATAACACAAAATTGATTTCCTAAAAGGGTATGCTAAGTCACAACAACTAAAGCCTTATAACTGAGATTTTGACATCTCATATTATAATTAATGGAAAGAATGTACCATTGCCAATTTAATAAAGGCAGCTTACATTATATTATTTGAATGTCTTCTTATTTATTTGATTATTAGAGAGAGGTTGAACACATTTTTCCTATGTTGAATGGCTAATTGTATTTCCTTTTTTATAAGTTGCTTTCCCATATCTTGTTTTATATATTGGGGTTAACAACTCTACCTTTGAGAATTACCAGAGATGTGCTTTGATTTACATTTCATCAGGATATGTTTTTTATTTTATATTTCAAATAGCTTTAAATGGGACCCAAAATGTTATTTTTATTAGAACCAGTCATAGTTGAAGAAAATTTTGTGACATACTGTACAAGCATTTATTTATTTATTTATTTTTAATTATTTTTTTTTTTTTTTGAGACAGAGTCTCACTCTGTTGCCCGGGCTAGAGTGAGTGCCGTGGCATCAGCCTAGCTCACAGCAACCTCAAACGCCTGGGCTTAAGCGATCCTACTGCCTCAGTCTCCCGAGTAGCTGGGACTACAGGCATGTGCCACCATGCCCGGCTAATTTTTTCCATATATATATCTTTAGCTGTCCATATAATTTCTTTCTATTTTTAGTAGACGGGGTCTCATTCTTGCTCAGGCTGGTCTCGAGCTCCTGAGCTCAAACGATCCGCCCGCCTCGGTCTCCCAGAGAGCTAGGATTACAGGCGTGAGCCACTGCGCCTGGCCTGTACAAGCATTTATGAATAGCATAATGGAAATCTATAAAGAAGTAGATTATTGTGTTTTGGTAATTAGCACTTTTTCTACCCTAATGCCTACAGTGTGTTTTTGTTCTTCCTTGAATTTATAAAATTTGCCTAGGACATATCTACCTGTGGGTCTCTATTCTGTAATTTCAACCGGAAAATGATGAGTTCTCTCAATCCACATATTTAATAGTATTTTTCAGCTGATGTAATTTTCCTGCACATACTTCATTATTACATTTGTTTCATTTTTTCATTCCTCTCTCTCTCCCACTGTCATTGATATATACCTATAATTATTAGGTGTAGTTTTGTTCTCTTTTCACCAGTGGGTTATCATCTCTTCATTGTTTTCCTCTCTTTTTGCATTTTCCTCTGCATTTAGTGATTTTTATGAGTCTATTCTCTACTTCCATTTTGTTTACTGCCTGTTACTTGTTATAGTATTTGCTAATTACAAATAATTTTTTTGTTTCCTGTAATAATGTTTTTCGGACTGTGAATGACAGAGTAATGATCTTGTTACTTGTTATAGTATTTGCTAATTACAAATAATTTTTTTGTTTCCTGTAATAATGTTTTTCGGACTGTGAATGACAGAGTAATGATCACTCAAAGATGTCCACATCCTAATCCCTAGAATATGCTACTTTACATGGCAAAAAGGGACTTTTTAGATGTGATTAGTTAGGGAACTTCATATGGGAAGTTTATCCTGGATCATCCCGATGGACCCAACTTAATCATACCCTTCCTTAAAAGAACAGAGCCTTTCCCAAGTAAGGTCAAAAAGATATGTGATGCTAAAAGAAGGGTCAGAGAGAGATTCGACTTCGCTGGCTTTGAAGATGAAGGAAGTAGGTTGCCATGTAGGTCTCCCAAGGGCTGTGGGAGACCTCTAGAAGTCAGAAATGGCAAGGAAAGAATTCTCTCCTAGAGTCTCCAGAAAGAAATGTCACCCTGATGACACTTTGATTTTAGCCCAGTGAGACCTATACTGGCCCTTTGATCTCCAGCACTGTAACGTAAATTTGTATGGTATTAAGCCACAAAGTTTACAATAATTTGTAACAGCAGCAAATGAAACACGCACATACAAAGTATGTTCTCTCTGGATATATTCAGAGTTATGCTCCTCCCCTAAATTTTTTAAAAATTAATCTAAAGAAGAAAGTATGTATGGTTGACCTTGGCCTCATTCACTGTATACCTGTCTGCTGTTTATATGCATTTCTATAATCTATAATCAGATGCATTTGATCAGATTAAAGTCAAGCATATAGCATATATTCATCTATGGGTTTTATGGTGATATCGATATTTAAATACCTCCTTGACATTCTGAGCTGATGGATTACATAAAAAATTACAGTTACCTGCATACATCCAACCATAAGCCTATGTTAGCTTCTTCCTGGTTTCACACCAGCTACATACTTTAGTGACTGTATAACCTAGGGTATGATTTGCAGACGCCAATTATCATCAAATTTCTGTCCAGTTTTCTAAGAGTTTCAATCTATTTATGAACATATAAGAGGGTGTTTTGAGTAAAATGATGAGGAAAAAGACAAGAAATTTACCTGAAAATTTTTTTTAAATTATCCCATTAAAAAAGCAATGACTATTAAATTTTCTGAATGGCAATAGGCTTGCATTACTTAAACTAAAACATGTTTATTATTATAGAATAGTTAAAATATTTAGAAAATCCTAAAAGATAAAATGTACACAACATGTTAGCTCACAATTCAAAGGTAACTACCTTTTATGTTAGTATTGATTGTATAACTTTCCGGGTATTTTTAAATATCAAAATCATTGTTTTATAATCCAATTTGTCTACTTAATATATTAAATGTATTTTCCCAAAATTATTAGTTTTAATCTAGATTGTAGTAATTCTTTAGTATTCCATTGTATGCATTGTATATGTGGTGAATACATACATAGAGGTATACATATATTGTCATATTTATTTAACCAATCCCTAAATCTTTCACATCTGAACTGTTGGCAGTCAGAAGAGGACACGTTTATTTCAGATTTTGTAACTTTTTCTCCATTAAATTTGCTAAGTGTACATTGGCTGCAATGGTGATGCCTCCCAGGTTTTAGCAATGGGTGGACTGACTTCTAGTCAAAACATCCAGTAGTATAATAAGTTATTTCCTTTTTCCTTGTTTTGATAGATTTTATTGTTTGTTTTTCTTTAGCATGAAATGTAGTTGTGTCAAAAATTATTAATCAGGTTTAATCCTAAACTGACATCTCTACAAGGTTCTTTTACTTGTGCTATTATCAGGCAGTAGCACTGAATTTCACAATCTGATAATACCATAATTACATCTGGATAGAGAGAGGCGCAGAGAGATGTCATTTAAAAGTTTACAGAACTATTTGTTGGTAATATTAAAATTTACATCTCTTTTAATGCACTAGCATGAGAAAAATAAAACTTCCTTGACTATTCCATTTATAGATTGCTTGCATATATATTTCCATCTGACTCGATCTTCATACTCACAGTGCACTTCAAGATCTTTGAAATTCAATAGTGAACTTTTCCTCTGATTACCTTGATTGAAAAACTGTCAGATCTTAATGTCAAAGGGCATTTTCTTTTTGGAAAGAGGTATATACTGTATACACTCTCACCTGATTTATGCAAAAGCCTTACTTCACTGTTTGGGTAGAACTCTTTGTTTTTGTTGTTCTATGATCTCAAAATTCTTTGGGGCCAGTGGAATTAGTTTTTACCATGAGAAAAATTGTTACTTGCTCTTCATGATTATATATTTTACTGCTTATCTACCCTACAACTTGGTGTAATATCCAATTTTATTTTTATGGCACAATTTAAAACATGTTTTATTTCAAATTTCAGTCTGGGGAATTACATTTAATTTTTTTGGTTATTTATTCCATATGTTTGTGATCATTGGGACTTAAATCATTAACTCTCGTCTTGTAAGAATCATTTGAAATCTAAGAATTCTTTTAAGTCACTTAAAATAAATTTCTTAAATTTTGCTTCTAAAAACATGAAGTTAAATATTGAAGAGAAAAAATAAAATAAGTCTGCCTTATTTTTAATTAAATTAAATAGTACCTTTTTATTAACTTTTGTTTTATTAACTTTTGTGACTTGTATCAATACATCTAGATTACAATGAATTCTTGTCAAATGATAAGATTCAGAGTAAAAGGGAAGGAAATTATTAAAATGGTGACAGATGATAGACAGAAAGATACATACATACATGCACTGATATAGATATTGATTTATTAACTGACAGATTTAGTATTTCAAAAGTGGGTTCACTTGATTCCTCATTGATGTGTTTTTTCTTCAACCACTCTATTTAGCAAAGCCAAGTATCTTATTTTTTGACTTTATTAAAGATTATATTAAATTACCAAATACTATGTAATAGGCAGCTCTGATAAATACTAACCTTTTACTCTACTTAACTTCCCCGTAAAGATCTTAGCAGGATTTGTTGCTAATAGATGCAGAGTTATCATTTAGTTAAAACAAATTACCCAAAGCCTTTCTACTCATTGTGGTTCGACAATCAGCATCTTCACGTCATTTGTCAAAAGCTTGTCCTTAATGCAGAAATTGGCACTGCCCATCCCAGACCTAGTAAATCAGAACCTGAATTTTGAAGAGATCTCTAGGTAATACATATGGTATGAAAAGGACAAACGGAGATTATATTTAGAAATTTCTATCTAGAACTAATCACTTAACTTGGCCTCATATTTTAATAACATAGAGACCTCTTACTTTTTATAACATTTGGCTGATTATTAAATTAACATCAAGATTTATATATCATAAAATTCTTCAGTGGAATAATTTGTTTATAAAATTGAGCTCTTTTTAAAATCTTAATTTTATGAAATGTTTGTTGGAAATACATAAGTATATTATTTAAAAAATTTCCCAACTGTCCTACTTTTAATTTTTGAAATATTTCAAACATAAAGAAAATATATAATATCTCCCTACATATATATATGTATATCCACCACCAAGAATCAACAAATGCTTACATTTGCTTTAAATATGTTTTTAAAGAAATAAAAAACTATAGCTATAACTGAAGTCTTTTTGAACCCTCTGGTTCCCTTTAACCTTTATTTCTCCATACCCCAAATTTTCTACTGTTCTGAAGTCTGTTAACATAACTCATTTTAAAAATTGCATGTGTCTCAATAACTAATATGTATCACTGTTTTCTATATTTTAAATTCTTAGTATAAATGATGTGATATATACAATTCTATAAATCTTTATTTTCACACAATATTAGTTCTGAAATAATCCATTTAGATGTTTCTGTATTTCCTTAAATATACTTCCATACATTTTAAAGTTTTGCAATCCATATTTATGATTTAGTCTATCAATAATTTATTTGTGTTTATGTAACCTGATATAGAAAAAAAATCTGGTTGACTGTGCCTGGATTAATTACTGGCTACCTCATCTTTCTCCATTGATTCTGGTGTCAGTTTTTTCAAAAATCCTATCCTCAAATATGCTTGACTCTCTGTCTGGACTTTGCATCCAATTTGGACATCCCTGTACTAATAATAAATGCTTTATTATCATAGCTTTATAATCAATCATTAAAAAATATCCCCTCACCTTAGTCTTTGCAATATTTTTGGATATTTTTTCTATGTATACTACTCCTTATAATGATTTTTTTGTTAGAAGAGTTGATTCATATATAAAGTTTGTAAAGGTTCATAAAAAATCTTTGAGATGCTTATTAAAATTGAATTGGATGTGTAGATTGGAGTAAAATGGACATCTTTATAATACTATCATTTCTGTTTATGAGCATAGTAAATCTCTTCATGTATTGCTTTTTCATACCCTTCAACCAAGTTTTCTGTTTTTGTCCATTAAATTTCTTGTGGTGCTTTTGTTCAATTTAATCTCAGATGCCCCTTAGATATTGTTGCTATTGTGAATAAGATATTTTACTTTATTATATTTTATAAGGAATTATGAGTTATAATAAATCCATATTTATATACATATATACGCATATGTAGTTGACTGTATATTTAGAATAAGATACAGAAATAGACATAGATATACATACAGATACAGATATGGATAGTGTGTACATACTCATGCACGCATAGATGTGTCCAGCAATCTTGCTGAGTTCTATATGCATATACATTTTGTATATGTATACACAATTTCTCTATTGATCTTCTTCACATAATAACCAGTTTCCATGCTTTTTTCCAATTCTTATGACCCTAATTTATTTATGTATTTATTTTTGATACTACTGAAACTGATTAGGATTTCCAATGTGATGCTAAAGATTAAATCATTAGGTAATGCCAGGCAGCCTTCTGTGTGAATGATTTTAGTGGGATGTTTCCAAAGTCTCATACATTAACATTTTCTGTAGAATTTTTATGTAAGGTATACCTTTGGCTTATAAGGGAGTCCCATCCTATTTCTAGTTTAGTAAGTTAGTTTTAAAATTCATAAATATTTGTTAAATATTGTACTTTATATATTCTGTTTATATTTTTCTCATTTAATTTATTTGGGTAAATTATATAAATAGGTGTACTTATGTTAAAACCTCATTGCATTCTTGGGACAAACTTTTATTGTGATATATTTGTTACATTTATTGAATTTATTATGATGCATTATGATGATCATTTCATATAGATTACTGTGGGAATATCTGCATTTTATTTAGCTACTGATCATTTCATTCAACAGTGAGACAGCTCTATAATTTTTTTGTATTGTTCTTAACTAATTTTGATATTAATAATATGCTAGCTTCACAAAATGAGCATGGTAATTTTCCCTATTTATTCTATTTTTAACACAGTTTTGTATAATATAACAAATAGATTAGATGATTTGTATAGTGAGGTATAACTCACTTAGAAATATCTAGGCCCTAAGTAAGAGATCATATCTTGGATCTAAGACTAGTGGACAGAGGACAACATAATTTATGGTAAAGTAGATTCTGAAACCTAGAGAAAAGGAACAAAATTGTCAAGGCTGGTAAGGGCCACTATCAGGACTGAAGCTACTACAAACCTATACTTCAACAGATTTCCATAATTTGTTTTGAAAAGAGCTCACTTATTATGTGTATGCTTCTATATATGTTTTTGAAAGCATCTAAATTGATATTTATAAAATAAAAAGTCCATAAATTTGGGAGATATAATGAGTTTAAAAAATCTGATGAAATGGTCCCTGTTAATGACACCAGAAAAGACCCCATATAGCCAAAGCAACCTTAAGCAAAAAGATCAAATCAGAAGGCATCACTTTACCAGACTTCAAGCTATACTACAAGAGTATGATGACCAACACAGCATGGTAGTGGCACAAGAACAGAGACATAATCCAATGGATCAAAACAGAGAACCCAGATATAAAACCATCTTCATATAGCCATCTGATCTTTGACAAAGCAGACAAAAGTATACAATGGGGAAAAGAATTCCTATTCAATAAATGGGTGCTGGGAAAATTGGATAGCCACACGCAGAAGACTGAAACACGATCTGCACCTCTACCATTCACAAAAATCAACTCACTATGGATAACAGACTTAAACCTAAGGCATGATACTATCAGAATTCTAGAAGAAGAGGTTAGAAAGACTCCTATAGACAACAGCCTAGGCAAAGAATTTATGAAGATGACCCCAAAGGCAATCACAGCAACAACAAAAATAAATAAATGGGACCTGATAAAATCAAAAAAAATATCACGATAGCAGACAACCTAAAAAATGGGAGAAAATATTCACATTTGATAAAGGGCTGATAACTAGAATCTACATAGAACTCAGGAAAATCAGCAAGAGAAAATCAAACAACCCTATGAAAAGTGGGCAAAGGACATGAAGAGAAACTTTTCAAAAGAAGATAGACTAATGGCCAAGAAACATATGAAAAAATGCTCAACATCTCTAATCATCAGGGAAATGCAAATCAAAACCACAATGAGATATCACTTAACTCCAGTCAGAATGGCTTTTACTAAAAAGTCCCAAAACAACAAATGTTGGCGTGGATATGCAGAGATAGGAACACTCATACACTGCTGGTGGGACTGCAAACTAGTACATTTTCTATGGAAAGTAATATGGAGATACCTCAAAGAGCTAAAAGTAGAACTACCATTTGATCCAGCAATGACACTACTGGGTAGCTACCCAAAAGAAACAAAGACATTCTATAAAAAAGACATCTGCACTAGAATGCTTATAGCAGCACAATTCACAATTGCAAAGATGTGGAAACAATCCAAGTGTCCATCTATATATGAGTGGATTAATAAAATGTGGTTTCTGTATAACATGGAGTATTACTCAGCCTTAAAAAAAATGGTGAACTAATACCTTTTGTAACAACTTGTACGGAACTGGAGACCATCCTCTCAAGTGAAGTATCACAAGAATGGAAAAACAAACACCACATGTACTATTAAATTAGAACTAAATGATCAACACTCATGTGTACATATGGTAGTAAAATTCAATGTATATCAAGCAGGTGGGGTGGGTAGAGGGGATGGGTAAATTCACACGTAATGGGTACAATGCACACTAAGTGATGGACACACTTATAACTTTGACTCAAATTGTACAAAAGAAATTCAGGTAACCAGAACCTTTGTACCCACGTGATATTCTGAAGTAAAAAAAAAAAAAAATCCATGATCATGGAAAACAGTCTGTTGTTTTCCATACTTATGCACCAAAACAAACAAACAAATGACATGTATGGTGTAATTACATTTTTAAAAGTAACTGGAGTCTAATGAAGTCTTAACTCAGTGCACACCCAGGGGGAAATTGATTTAGTGTTCTTAAATATATTTATTCTTGGCCGGGCGCGGTGGCTCACGCCTGTAATCCTAGCACTTGGGAGGCGGGCGGATCGCTCGAGGTCAGGAGTTCGAGACCAGCCTGAGCAAGAGCGAGACCTCGTCTCTACTAAAAATAGAAAAGAAATTATCTGGCCAACTAAAAATATATATAGAAAAAATTAGCCAGGCATGGTGGCACATGCCTGTAGTCCCAGCTACTAGGGAGGCTGAGGCAGTAGGATCGCTTAAGCCCAGGAGTTTGAGGTTGCTGTGAGCTAGGCTGATGCCACGGCACTCACTCTAGCCCGGGCAACAAAGCAAAACTCTGTCTCAAAAAAAAAAAATAAATAAATAAATATATTTATTCTTTGAAGGATATAAAATATTCAAAATGGAGATTTCCTGTGAATATATCATAGATGAATATTTTAAAGCTGTCTTATTGTTTTTGTTCCATGTCCAGATACATGACATAGAATTTGATTTCCTTGAAACCTGACATTTGAGAAGGTTTTCCTGAGATAAAAAACTTAAGTATTTCATACATGGTTAAAGAATACCCAAGTGTAAATGAACAAGTTGTTTTTCTGATTAAAATATAAATCTGGTGTGGATTTAGATCATTGTAACACCAACCAACTCTACTTTACTAATAGAGCTGGAAAAAAGTTAATGTTATTTCATCTAGGTTACTGATTCTGATTTATTGGTAATGGCTGTGTCAATGTGTATTTTGAGGTCATGTTAAGTGCCTAATGTAAATGCAATGATTTAATTGCAATGTTACAGTGAGATAGGAAAGGATTGGCGGCATACATAGCACACATTTACCATTGCTGTTAGACGACTCAGGGGAGGGCAAAGGAAGAGCTGTCAGGGACACATGCACTCAATCAGTAGGTGGGGAGTAAGACAGCAAAAGAGGGATCTGCACTCCAAAGCCTTTACTGAGGTCCATGGTGTTATCTTTCCTCAGGGAGCTCTGCTTGGCTGGTTTCAGCAAAGAGGTATGAGTTCCTAAAATCATGCTATCCATGTGTGGTATGGGGGTCAGTGGGGAGACATGCAGGCTGTATCTAGCTGTTTTACAGGGAAGTGGAAGTCAGGAGGCAGTTGTATAAGGCAGGTATCTTGATTGATACATTGAGAAACGGGGAGGAGGCAGAGAGCTGGAAACTGTGTCAAGGGTCACTAAGTCTTATGTGTGCTATGGGAAAGTGAAACATATTCAAAATAGATGTTGAGACAACATAAAATTATAGAAATTCACTGCATTAAAACTCTAATATTCAAAGATATATCTAAATATTTTATTCACATTTTTATATAAAAGATAAGTTCATGTATGTTTAGAGATTATTAATGTAACTAAAAAGACAATTCTTATAGCATGGAGTTCTTGAGCAATGAAGAAATATAATGCCATATATATATATACATATATATGTAAACAATGATATATATGTATATATATTCATGTAATTATTCATTTGGAGGTCATTTAAAATGACCAAGTGAAAGATTAGAAGAACATCTAATTCATCTTATTTCTCTTCTGATCACTTTTAAACTGACAGCCATTCAGCCATAAGAACTGTCTTATTCATAATTTTTCCCAGTACCTAGAGATCATTAGGTACTCAAAAAGTTTTTTTGCAGAACAAATGAAGAACACTAAGGGTTATCTATAAATTAGAAGTAATAAGACTTACTTTGCAAGAATATTGGGAATTTTACATGAGTGATAATCTGTAAAGCAACTACACGATGCCTGGAATGTGCATTTTCAGACTCAACTCCTTGCTGAACAACAGATACTGTGAACTTTAAGCTCTAGAGCAAGATTTTCCACACTTTTGTGTGCTTAAGAACTATGCAAGCAGATTGCTTTCAATAAATATTCTCAAATATTCCAATTCAAGAAAGTAGAATAGAAACCTAGCTTTTAAACAAGCATAACAGGTGATCTAGATGCTTGAAGAACACGGACTATACTTTGGAAAAACCTGATAACTAGAAGGATTTGTTTACTGTTGAAGCAGTTTAAACTTGACATAATAACTTACAAAACAATAATATTTAGAAATGTAAAAAACATAATATTTAAAAAGCATATTGCAATATGTCTTCCTAAGTAGATAAGAACCCCATAGAGCTAGACAAAGAGTTGCTGAATTATTCCTGTTGATCTGTGACCATCTGGTGGTGGGGATTAAGAACTAGTCCTTTCTCCATTAAATAATGATGCATTATCATTGCATTTATCCTCCTTTTTCCCCACATTGCCTATACAGGATAGGATAATCACTCTTCTCCCAGCTTCAGCACACATAATGTTTCTCAGAACATAATTTAGAAAATTCATAAGATGGGACTTGTCCTCTTCTCAGATCTACAATTTACACCAAAGAGTTTACAAAGTTGTAGGATTTGTGGGCTTCATGCAGAGCGGAATCTGAAGCTGTGTTCACTTTCTGAAGTTCAATAATGGTTTTCCTTCTAAGAGCTCCAGGCACTGAACAATTTGCTTTTAAATTGCATAAATCATTTTCCAATGAAGATTTCTAAATGCCCTTTGAGTATATGAGTGGGAGCACAGGGAAGTAAAGAAGAGTGAAAATGGAGGGAACAGGGAAAGAAAGCAATTACAACGTCAAATGACTAAAGGCATCATGAATTGCCTAATGACTTCATTGCTGGGGTCAGGGGAGCTGCTGATCTTGGTGCTGAAAGTAGACAGATACCTGGTACTGTGAGGCTTTTTAGAATCATGGCTAATACTCAGCTGTGCTGTTGTCCTTAATACCACTCTGGAGTTCTTTTCCCTGGCTTCTCCCAGTATTATGATACAAATTTCTCACATCTGGACAAAAACTAGGAATCTTTGTTAGCAAAGCCCCCTAGTTAGGTGAAATGTCTAGCTTCAATGAAATAAAAAACAAATAAATGTATCTGTTCTGTGTCTAGCATAAACCTGAGAGTTGAACTGTGACATTTCTGCACAGTAGTTCAAAGTGGACTTTCCGTATAAATTCAAGTCATTTTCTTAATTTTTGAGGTCATTTCTATCTTACAAGCTATGCTTTACTTTAAGAGTCACAGGTATTGGTGAGGTTTCTAGAAATTAACTTGGATGAGATTGGGAAAATACCATTAGTTTTTATATAACCATTCTTTACTGTAACTTTCACCCCTGACTTAAAACATATGCTGCTTTTGAAAATATTCATTAACCTTTCACATGATGTATAACTAGCTTTATCACAGTGGATTAAAAAAAAAATCCCACTTAGAGTTTTGAAAGAGAGACCCAGTGGGAAATACACAAATGGTAAACTCTACCGAAGGACACAAAAAGGCCCATAAAACATCAGAAGGGTTATAGAGGTCTACAGATTTTAATTGCTGTGTGCCATTGGGCCCTTACAAAGCAATCAAGCAGGCAATCTCCAAAGACAGTCCTGCCATAATACATTTAACAATAGAGTTCTCACCCCAACGGCAGACTAGGGTTTATGAAGGTCCCAATAGCAATTAATGACCTTGTATGATGGGGTTGGGGGGGGAGAGAGAGAGAAGAAGAGAGGAAGGGAAGGAGGGAGGGAGAGGGAGAGGGAGGCTGAGACTTAAATTGGCTCACTTTTTGATGCGTAAGTATAAAAATTATAATTTCAATAGAAGGGAAGTAAAAGTGAGAGTAAGGGATACAATGACATTCTTTAAGTACTCTTAATTTTTTTCTTTTTACCATCCCCCAAAGTAGAGAAAATTTACCATAAGAAAGGTTGTCACCAAAATGACTTGTTGCTTAAAAGATGGTTTTATTTTGCTTATTTTCTGGTGTGGGGAGAGTGAAACTGATAGATTTATTTATTGTTGATCATAATATAATATTTTAATGATTTGAACATAAAAGGATGATAGCTGCAAACATTAATACTTCCTGAACATCCAATTGTCATTGCCTTCCAACTCACTGAAACTGACTAATATTAATTCTTATAGTGCATTGAATACCTGCTATGTGCCATGCACTGCACATTATTTTATTTAATCCCATGATGTAAGTGCTACTCTCTTTAACTGATGAAAGAGAGCAGGTAAAGAGATGGCATAAGGCCATGCCTCTGATCAGTGACTTCACTGGGATTCAAATCTAGATATTTTAAGACCCAGAACTCAATGCCTTTCTACTACTCACATACAGCACTGAAGCCAATAACGTACAGCTGTGTTGTAAGAAGTTTCTCATTCTGCAGCAACATTCCTTGAATTCTGGCCTAGGCTTCTGGGAGAATTGGAGTGTGCTTGAATATATGTATCATTTCTTTTCCTTTCCTATCTACCTTGAAGGGACCGCTAAGCACAAACTTGGGTACTCTATTTGGAGAATCTTTCCTACCAGTCGGTAGAGACTGTAAATTGTCTAAAAGCCATGGTTGCCTTCTGCCCAATATTCCAGTGCCTTATATAGACTAGACCTATTGGCCACCAGAGAATATTGTTTAGTAGCTTCCTCGTTTAATTCCTATTATCGCAGCCATTATGCCACACTGGTGCTTTGGCTGTGTTCCCCAGGGCTGAGTTTCTGTCTGTTGCTTCATATAGTGGGAGCTGGGAGAAGAAAAGACTAAACCAAAGTTTCCAAGCAAAAAAAAAAAAAAAAAAGGGAGAGAGAGAGAAATAATTTTTTTGTGAATTACATTTATAGCCCTATGGATTATTAACATTTGGAACTTTGCCCTGTCCCTTGCTTTTGCAGGTTAGGCTTAAGTTATCCTTAGGAACTTCTAACATTGAATTCTGAGTATAGTATTTTACCCCCTCACCACAAATCCTGGCTTAATAGAAAATAAAATCTATTTCAGTTTGTCCTAGACATTACTTCTGATACTTCTCATTTAATTCTTGCTTTTGTCCCCTAGCATGTCTTATGTCTGCTGAAGAACAATTTATGATGCAGGGGAGATATTGTGACAAGCACAAATACTTGCCTTAAAACTCATCACCAAGAAAAAAAATGTTTCATAAGGGAAATAATCATCACATAAAACATCATTCACCCTACATTTTGTGTAATTGATGTCTCAGTACTTCAGGACAGCTCTCACATCAAGAGAGATAACAACGATGTCAATAATAATAGCTATCTTTTATTTTGAAACTGCTAAGAATAAAGCTCTCTTTACAAAGTGTTCTAATATTCACTTTTATTTAACCATTGTTTAAATAGTATTTTAGTTTCTGAAGGTAATTTTCCATAAACAATCTCACATCTGTATTTTTTTTAATGTAAATAGCTCGAACCACCAAACTTCCATTTACAACTGAAATTGACAATAAATGTTCTTTAAAACTCTAACATTCAATTTGATGGCCCCACCAGAATACCTTGATGTAAATAAAACAATGTTTGTTTGACCCTTTCACATGCAAAACTCCAAACTTTTCAAAGGCTTATCTCATTCTGAGTAAGAGCTAACCCTGACAGTGGCCCAAGAGGACATGCAAGACATGGATCTTGTTGCCTGTCTAATCTCTCTTCGTAATTCTCTCCCAGCTCACCTAACTCCAGCCACACAGACCTTTGTTCCTCTTGGAATAAGTGAGGATTCAACTAATTCAAGGCCTTTGCCCTTGCTATACCTTCTCCCTGGAAGATTCTTAAAATGTTTGCTCTACTCCCACATTTTCTGTCTTCTGACTTCCCTCTCTTTTTAGCTGATTGATCACTCTCTGCCATATGCTTTACTAAATTATTCATTTAGTGTTTCCCTACATATAAGCTCCTTGAAGACCAGGATTTCTGGCTGTTTTGTTTACTACTGTATTCCCTGAACACAGGAAAATGTTTGACACATTGTAGGAGCTCAGTAAAAAATTGTTGAGTGAATAAATGATTGAATGAATGAACAGCCTGGTTCAGCACACAATTTTCTTTAAAGAGGCAAGCAGGTAAAAATGAGCTCCAGTTTTCACTTGCACCCCGTAGAATCCTAGAAAGGACCCTAAGAAGGATCCAGTTTCTGACATTTGGCCACATTTCTCCCCTTTCCTCTCATCCCCAGTTCTCATTCACATCTGCAGCTTACTGTCTGTTACCAATCCCCCTCCACCCACAAAATCCTTGCCCCCAGCCTGTGTATAGCTTGTCCTCCGCCCTTTCACTCTGCTCTCTACCCCTCCATCTTGGTGATTTACCATTACCAAAAAAAAATCAGTTGAGGTGGCAATGGCTGGTCTAGTCCATATGGAGTCAGGGAAAAAGAAACCAAAAAAAAAAAAAAAAAAAAACTGGAATTGTTTTTAACAATGAGAGGAGAGAAATGAAACCTTGCTGGGAAGAGGAGTTAGGTCATGACACAATTTTCAGTACCTGTCTGTGTGTGCTTAGCCATGTTAAAGATGCAGCTGTTCATCAGCGGTCACGTCAGGAGTGTTATTTTTATTAGTATTATCACAGGCAGTTAATTTTTTAACAGGAATTTGGATTCATAAGTGTAGCTTAAATTGTCTTTAAATAAATCAAATTATGACAGCATTGAAATAAACTTTCTTGTATAGTAAGAAGAACAGTGGAATAGAGCTTCAAAATATACATTCAGGATGTGAGGGCAATCTGGCTGTGACATCTGTCACACTATTGATCGTGGGGGTGATCTGACTGGCTAGGCGAGTGTCCTCTTCCTCCCTCACCGATCCATCTGCGTCCCTCCCGAAGCTGCATGCTCGGTCTAAGAGGACAACCTTCCCCCATAGAGGAAGGTCGGTCTTGGGTCAAGAGTATACGAGTAGCTGTGCTCCCCTGCTAGAATCCCCAAACAAACTCTCAAAATACACATTCCTGAATGAAGTGGATACCCGTCACAGATGGAAATATGGCACTTTCGCATTTGTTGTACAGCTGTTTACAATCTAACAAGGGAAGGTGCCTACAGATGCCGCTATATTTCATTTTGTCAACACACGCGAAATCAACATTTTTGCCTATCATGTATCTGTTAAGTTAAAAAAAAAATCTGTACAACAATTTAAAGGGGTTTATTCTGGGCCAAATGTGTGTGATGGACCCAGAGCACATGGCCTCAAGAGGTCCTGAGAGAATGTGGCCATGGCACCTTATACATTCATGGAAACAGGAATTACACATAAGGCCCTAAGTTAAAATGTGGAGGGCATACATTGGTTTAATCCGAAACAGGGGGGACATCTCAAACAGGGTACAGACTGACAGGTTATAGGTAGATGTAAAGATTCTTTGATTGATTTGTAATTGGTTAAAGAAGCTTTGTCTAAAGATCCAAAGGCTTAGAATGTTTTAACTTAAGGATATCTGTTAATCAGAGACAAGCCACCAAGTGATCTGATAGGTAAATTGATGGTCTGCAGGTGTTGTTTAAGCTTTATCTTGTATAGCCTTAGGCCTGTTAATGACTTAGCATCTCATTGTCACAAAGGGTAGCTCTCATAAGGAAGGCAGGCATAAGGAGGTGTGTCTGACCTCCCTTCTCATGGCCAGCAACTCAGATTTAGGATTTCTCTGGGGTCCCCTTGGCCAAGAGTAGATCCCTTCAGTCAGCTGGGGGACTTAGCATTTTATTTTAGTTCACATATCACACAATAAAATTGTGACAGCAAAGTATACACATTGCTCAGGTGTATTATAGAGTTTAAGTAGTTAAGAGGTGTGTGTGGGTGTGTGTGTGTGTGTACACCCAATTCAAGTCTCCACAGGCTATCACTCAGGCACAAATACCTATTCTTCCCAAGTGATTCGAAGTTTCTGTAAAATTGAAGTTTAGGAATGTATAATCCAATTAAGAAAAACAAAATGGCCCTGCAATTAACAAAATAGGAAATGCAGTCAAAACCCTGGTACATGCTATTAAATTTTACTGGATGATGATATACTAGACCATGCCACATACTAAAATATGCCATAAAGTTTTGTCGCAGTTCTAAATATATTGAAGAAATGATGAAGTTAAGCACAGATTGTGAGTAGGGGGTCATCTTGTGGCTCTGCCAGCCTCAATAGTCAAAATTGTTTCAGAAGAATCTGTATAGATTGAAAGTGAAGAGGCCTTAGACTCAACTTGTTCTGATGCAGAAATAGATACTGTTTTACAATTGTACAGCCAATTGCATGCTATACTGGGTTACAATTGGTATTTAAAGAAGTGTTCTCTCCCCCCCCCTTATGGGGAAAAGTGCTCTTATTAAATTATTGGCAATTTTGAAACAAAAAATAACAGTAGTGATAATGGTGTTTTCAAAAATAACCCAAAGTCTGTTACTTTACCTGATCCTCATCCTCATTTTCTTTCCAGTTAGTAGCTATTGGAGGGCCACCTGGATCAAGACTTGGACCTTTTTATCCTCCCCATACTCCCTCTTGGGGTGATCTCATTCAGTTGTATGGCTTTAATTATTTCTGTATCATTCAGGATGGGCTAGGCTATGATGCAATAACAAATAGCTCCTGTATTTCAGGAAACTAAAACAGCAAGATCTATTTCTCACTCATGCTATGTCGCTGTGAGTCAGCTGGCACTTATGTTATAAGTTGTCCTCAATCTGGGACCCAGACAGATGGAGCAGCCACCATCTGCAGAACTGTCAGTAGACAATGGCAGGAAACAAAAAAAAAAAAAAAAAGGAAAGAATTCTTGAGACTTTCATATTGAAGTTAAATGGTCCAGCCTAGAATAGCTTCCTCTCATACTTATTTTCAAATCCCCACTAACCAGAGGGTGCTAAGAAATGCAATCTTATCATATACCTGGAAAGCAGAGGACTGAAAATATCTGATACTAAATGTAAGGACAAGGCAAAAAAAGAAGGTCGAGAGAGCCTGAATGCCACCATTTTGACCGATATCAGACCCTAACCACCTTGAAAAAGTAAGTTGCCAGCAAGCTGTGGGCCTGGGACCACCCGAGGATGGAGGATGGATGAATTACTAAGCCAGATTTCTTACAAACTGCTTCCTCTTAGCTTTCTGTGACATCAGTTTATGATTAACCTTTATGGCCTGACCTCAAGACAATGTTGGTCGGATATAGCTGTTTCCTAAAGGGATTTTTGAGCATTTAAAAATATTACCATTGCCCTATAAGGGGCACCTGCCTGCTCAGAAGAGAACCCCTACTCTGTCTGTGGGTAGGATCTGTTGTCTGTCTGTCTCGATAAACTCTGTCACTAGTTGGCTAGCACTTGAATTCTTTCCCGTACAAAGCCAGGAACCTACTTGGCGAGTTTAGGGGGCTTTCCTCCCTTTCTTGGGACAGCCCTTGCATCAATACCACATTATCTGTTTCTTTCTGGTGACTCCATTAATTTCAAACTCCAATCTTTAGAATGAAACTTCTACTGAACTCCACACTCACATATCCGATTTCTAAATCCACGTTTCAATTTGAAAGCTTACGAGCATCTCAAATTCAGCATGCTCATAGGTGACTCCCACTCCTATGAGCCTTTCTCCTCCAAGCTTCCCTGTTTCAGCAAATTACCATCATTTACCAATGTGCTCAGGCCCAAAACGTGGAGTTGTTTATACTCTCCCTTTTCTTAAAAATCACATATTCAACTACCATTAAATTCTTTTATCTCAAGATTCACAATTTTCCAAAACCAGCCACTTCTTACTACATCTCTTACCAACTATTTAGTCTAAACCACTACTTTGTCTTACTAGGACCACTAAAGTG
This sequence comes from Varecia variegata, assembly GCA_028533085.1. Classification (NCBI taxonomy): domain Eukaryota; kingdom Metazoa; phylum Chordata; class Mammalia; order Primates; family Lemuridae; genus Varecia; species Varecia variegata. The sequence continues at coordinate 69,800,947 of CM052443.1, forward strand.
GTCTCCTAATTGGCCCCCCTGTCTTTCCTAAAAATTATTATTCATACAGAAAATGAAATCGCCCTTCAAAATCATAAACTAGATCATTTCATACCCTATTTATATCACTTCAATGACTTCCAGTCACTTTTATGTTTAATTTCAAACTCCTTACCATAGTCTTTAAAATCCTCATTATCTCACGCATATTGAAAATCTGTTCATCACCCAGTGGCTAGAATGATCCTTCTAAGATATATCTCTTATCATGATACGTTCCCTCTTAAAACATTCAGATGGTTTGTAACACTTAGATAAAATCTGAAGTTCTTACCATGGCTTTAAATTTCTTTGTCGTCTTGTCCCTAGCACTCTGTATGGCAACATTTACCATTGCCCCCCTCACTTACCATAATGCATTGTACTAACTTCTTTACTGCTTGTCAAACTTCCCATAAACCTTCTACCATTAACACCATTGTTTTTGCAATTTCCTTAACTTGAAGCTTTCTTACCTAATCATCTGCTTAAGCATCACCCCTCACTCAAGCCTTCTTTCCCTGTCTGCTATCCAGCGTAACGTTTCTCCTATTTTCCTCCACAACACTCCATCTTCTTACCTTGCTTCTTTCTTTAAAATGCCAAAAAAATCATGATTTTTAAGAAAGATTGAAGGAAAAACAAAAGATCATGAGGAAAATGCAAGAATAGCTCCCTTGCAAAGATGAATAAGTGCCCTTTTGATCAAAGGGCAGAAGATGCTCCATTCCTTGTTTTTATGCTTCCTTAAGGACATCTCTCCACCCACTGAGCTGCCAGGGCTTCTTATGCCCATAATTTGGGTCCTCCTTTGCTTTATATAAATCCTGTAAAAAGAGAAGTCTTCCCTCATTGTCTCTATGATCTCCCTCTCATTCAATCCACTGATTATGTTATGTGTTTGCTATGCTCCCAATTCTGCTCACACTGCCCTGTCGAAAGTCACTGCCTATTAAATTAATAATTAAATGGAAGTGCTGTAAAGTTACCTTTTAACAAATGCTTTTCCAAAAGGAAAGGAAGTTTTTTTTTCTAATCAAATATAAGAGAACAAGTTTTAATCACAGCTACAGTGGTTTCCTCACAGACTTAAACAGAACATTTCCAGAAAAAATCCAATTTGATTTGCATTCAAATTTCTTTTCCCTCAAGCCTATACTGCATAAACTTCAGTTTGGATTAATGTGATCTCCTTTACATAAAAGGCTTCTCCTTTTACATAACACTTCAAAATTATCATGCTATTAATAACCTCAAAATATGTTGATGAGGGTATGATGAGCACAAGAAACATTATATACAATTTGCAATAGATCTACATAGAGATTTTTGTAAATGAGACAGTGCGAACTTTGAAGACAACCATAAAAGTAGTGAGGCATCAAGGAGAGTACTTCAAAGTCTTGAAATTAAAGTTATCATCAGGTTCAGTAATTTCCAAGATTATTTAACCATTCTGAATAATCACAGCATCAGAGAAGCAAATAGAAAAGATTTTGAGCAACTTATGAGTAATGGGCTTAGGTCACATCCTAAAAGAGATTAAATTCCTTCCTTTAACCTAAACTGTTAACCAATAGGGTTATTACCAAGTTGGATGATTTGTTCAGGTAGCATTTATTGATTTTTTAGAAACACACTAATTATGGATATATCTGGTGGTGAGTCTTAGGGAAGCATTTAAAACAGATATGAAAACATAGTTTCATATCTCACTGAACACACACACACATGAATACACATGCACACACACACTCACAAGATATATGTTCATGAAGCACAATTACTAAAAATCTGAGATTTCTCAGAAAATATATAGTGCATGGCATCTATAAGTTTAGTTGGAATCTTGTTTTAGTTGAGAAACTTAACTAGAAAGTTAATAATAGAAAGTGATGAAGAGAGTAAAAATAGCTACTATTCATATCCTATTGGTGTCTTTGTAGACTGTTTTGACATAAAAAAATTAGCTAATAAACTCAAGAAAATAAAATGTTAGAGGCTAAGCTAGCCCAAAATGCTTCAAAAAATAGAATTCTAATGCAATATTTCTTGTGGCTTTGAGTTTCCTTTTTCATTGCATTTTATTGGTTACACACCTCTATTAGGTTGTTCTGCATAGTGGTTAATAACAAGGGATTTGGAACCAAACTACTTGAATATTTTGTCCCAGCTTTACTACTTAATAACTTACTTAGACACTTTGTTTTAGTTTTTCTCTTTATTTATAGGAGATAATTATAGTATTTATTTCAAGGGGTTGTTATAAGAAGTAGATGAATTGACAGTCTATAAAGTACTCAGAACAATGTCTGGCACTTAGTAAATATCTAGTACATGTTATTACTTTAATTATTAGTAATTTCAAACAGTTAAGTATTAAACCATTATTTGATATTTTATAAATTTCTATACTGTTAGAAAAGTATCTGATGTATATTAGCTACTCAATAAATACTTGTCTGAGAGAAACAATGGTTTAAATTGGTTGTGCTTCCATTTTACCACTTCTAAACTTCAATTCATAAGTTATTCATCCAGCTTAAAGGTGTAAATTAAAGTCAACTGCAGGAAAATATAATCCCTCTAATTCAATCACTCCATTTTAGTGTGAAAATATAACACAGCAACTGAGATCGGAAGAGTAACTTAACAGTAGCTCCAGCAGAAGGGTTTATTTTAGGTAGCTTTGAGTGGAAGATGTTTTTGGAAGAATCAAATGGAAGAGTCTGACTCAGAAAAGGAAAAAAAAACATATCATGCCTGGTTGCTCAGTAATCCAGGAAGAATTACTCAAGTAGGCTTAAAATATCATGCCTTTTAATAACTTTGTAACTCATTGTACCTTTTATGGAAAAAAAATAACTATAATTCACTGAACATTTACTATGTTCTATACTCTGGTAATTAAGCACTTTGCCCTCAATATTTTATCATACCTACTCTTTAGCTAATATGACTCTAATGTTATGATAAAACTAAAAGAGAATTCAAATAATTTTCTCAATGTCACACAGTAGAAATTAATAAGCTAGTATTTGATTCTAGTTGAATCTATACTTTTACTCAGGATGACATTTATCACCATTACTTAGGTCCTCCCTATTATTCCCTGGAGATTTTGCTCAAGTAGGTAAAATAAAATGTACTAGCCATGTGCTTAGTCATGTGTCAAGGAGCTTTGGAGTGTATAGATGATGAACTAAACATCATTACTTCGAGGTATCTACACTATAGTATGAAAGTAGGTGAAGTGGCCAAAAGACTTCTTTATAGGAAGAAAGCAGAGTAAATCATAGATTCCTGTCTTACTCTGCATAGAAGAGATTCCACAGCTGACTATCATTTTCTTAGTAATTCTGGCCAAACCACTCCTTTATAAAATGGAGTGATTGAATTAGAAGCTTTCTATATTAGCCGGGCATGGTGGCGCATGCCTGTAGTCCCAGCTACTCGGGAGACTGAGGCAGAAGGATCGCTTAAGCCCAGGAGTTTGAGGTTGCTGTGAGCTAGGCTGACGCCACGGCACTCACTCTAGCCCGGGCAACAAAGCGAGACTCTGTCTCAAAAAAAAAAAAAAAAAAAAAAAAAAAGAAGCTTTCTAGAATGTCTTTCAAATCTAAAATGCAATGATTCTACCCTCACATTATCTGGTCATCATGTGTATATTCTGCTTTCTAATGTATGGAAGATAAGTTAAAGTTGGGAGTTTAAAGAAAGCTACATAAGGTAGGGAGATTAAATACCTGAATGGGCAGTTTACATGGTTGTGAAGCCACATGGTTCCACTGAAGAGTATCAGTCTTTACTTTACAATAATGCTTTAGAAGTGCTTATAAAACTGAGGGAACAAACCATTGTGTTCCTTCCCTCTAAGTGTGTGCCAACCAGGCAGAGAGCAGCGCATACAATGAGCCCATGAAGCTGTTGCTAAGGCTCACACTCTAAAATACTTTGTTACATGGAAAACTAACAACAATAAACACAAAGATGAAAATAAAACCTTAAAAATAAATTCTAGAGATTTCTTTCTTTCCTCCTTTGATTTTCAACCTTTGCTCTGGAGGGAGACATTACCATTATTTTCGTGCGCAGCAGAGAGAATGTTTATGGACTATACAAATGTACTTGAAAGATGGTTCAGAACAAAGAGTATCAGTATCTCTACTAGGGAGAATCACCTTCCAACCAATCTAAAGCCAATACTCTTGACCTTTTTTTTCCTTTGCTTTTCAAATACTCAAATATCATAACTGAATAATCTTTTTTACTAACATTTTAGATTTTCAGTTTCAAGACTAAAGACACTGAAGTCAAGTGGTATCTAAACTATGTGCTTCCCATTCGCATCCCCATCCCCAACCTAGAAAATGGGTAAACAAGTAAGGCAAATTTTTTAGCAAACCTCTTATCATTCACGTATTAAGTCTCAGCTCCCCTACATCTCTTGCCCTGACACTTGTAATTTTCTGCAGAGATATTGTATAGTTTGCTAATATGCAGTTTAATGTGTACAGGGAAAGACTAATCTACAAATGATAAGTATTCTTTCCCAAGACAGATCTCATAGCCAACAGCTATTAATAATAACTCTTATTGTGAATGATATTCAAAAACAATGTACATAGAGCACAGTCCTCGAAACTGGTAAAAGATATCAGGAAAGTATTACCCTGGATTTGAAATATAAAGAGAAAAATGTAATAGATGAGATTAGCTTTTCACATAAATGAATTACCTTGGCATATAGTTTGTTTGTTACTGGTGGGAGTGAGGCTGCTTCTGAATCTGATAAAAGCAACAGCAGTGTGTTTCTGTTCCAAAGAAAATAGTACAAAAAAAAGTTGTACATTAATCAGTTGTATTGTACCTAACTTTCTGAAATAATGATATTAACTGGAGTGAAGATACAAAAAAGGTGACAAACTAGACAATAATTTATTGTTTTCTCTGAGATGTCTGGGGAGATGCTCTGACTTTCAATGAGTGTGTTAATTATGAACAAAACCCTACAATGTTAGAATGGTCAATTAATACAGATAACTAACTTAATCAACATCTCCCAACTTGTAATCCTATGTCCACAAAGCACTAGCTTGAATAATAATTGGATTTCTAATAAACTTATTCACTAGAGGAAAATGATTTGCTTTGAGTATTAAGATTTGTTTTATATATGTACCTCTTAGTTAACAGAAACATATGTCATTAGAAATTAATAAATCAGCATTTTAGATTGAAAATTTGTTCATAGGTGTTTTGTTAGTTCCTCTGAGCTTGTACCTGCACAAATGAAAAAGTGTCTAGAGCCATGGTGACCTTATTAACATACTATATCTTCTGTATAAATTGGTCAACTGGTCACCCTCTTTTGACATTACTTTAGGACCAAATACTTCCCTTTATAAATCCTGATAAATAAATATGGTAGACAACTACACGATTCCAATGTCAGCTTGATTTACTGAAATAGGCACTGGAATGGATCGTCAGACAATTAATTGAATATTTGAGATAAGAAGTGCCTAAAAACGTTCAAGATGAATGCTTACCATAATGACCACCTAGAACCAAATGGACCTCAGAGCGTTCCTGTCTGAGACTTAAGTCAAAATACACAACTCATGCTTGGCATTGTAAGCACCCAATACATTTATTCATGTCTCACACACACACACAAACTCTGTGATCAATTTGCAAAGTTACCATCTGGAGTAAGGGTTTCACTTGTGACTAAGTACTCTGAGCAACAAACTTGTGGTGTATGTACTGTTTTCTGTAATCGAGAAGAGGTGGGCTTTTAATATAACTCTCATTTTTTACTATTTTAATAAATATTTTTAAAAATTAGTTTATGAGATAGTCTTGAGACTTTTATAAGTTTAAAAATAACCACCTAGATGTATTCACATTCTCATTGATACATGACTATTTTTACCTCCAGATTGAAATTTTTCACCTCAATATAAGTGTATTACTGAAATTCAAATTTAGCTAGGGATGGCATACATGTTCAGCACTTTGGTTCCTGATAATAAGAATACCTTGACATGAATACATTCCTGTATTTTATATAATAGTTATTTCCAAAGATAATCTATTTCTCTATTTTGGCAATTTTGAACAAATTGAAGTGAAAAAATCCTAACTTACCTATCTAGGTAATAACCATTTCCTCTTTTTTGTCTTCATCCTCTCTTTTCTCATGGTTGAAGTCACTCGTGGCATCTCTGAATTTTGCAAACCTAGTGAATCTTTTAAATTGTTTCCTGTCCTGCCAAGGAACATTTCATTATTTTCTTCATTATATTAATGGAATTTTAACATGTGTGTTATTCACTTATGAATTTAGATTTATTTCCATGAACAAAACTTCATATTTTCCCATAAAATGGGAAATACATTTTAAAATAGAACATGAACCAAAGCTTCAAAATTCAGAGACAGATTTAACTTATTTTTAATATAAACAAATACATATTAAGAACTTCTTATATTTGAGGGTAAGTTTTAGTCATCATATATCATTGTACTTTCATGACTTTTCTAAAAAGTATGACAGGAAAATATCTGCATTTTATAGGTAAAAAACAGGTTCAAAGAGGCAGAGCAAGTCAATAAGCTCAAGTAGATGAAGGTAGACAGAAAAGGCAAGGCTTTAACCTCTCAGTTCTCCAGTATTTTTTACAGAGAAAAGTCAAATATTACACATGGTGTCTAGTTCTAGTGTTCACATATTTGGTGAAAACTGAGTACAGGAGAAATTATTTTGAAATTTCTCTAAATGATCTATAAAGTATAGTACAGTATACATGATTCACCATGCACAACCCTGTAAATATGTCTATCAGTTTGATAGAACTTTAAATTAAGGCAGTAAGATAGAATAGACATGAAATATTTAACTGAGATATGAGACTGGGAAGCCTATAGTACTGATGAGAAGTTGGATAGAAAAACAAACAAAAATATAATATGCCTCACTAAAGTCTTATATTGAAGCTATAATAGACTTCAGAGTGGAAATTAGGAGACAATTCCGGGGAAGATTTCATTGTGGAGGTGGGGAGATGCTGAGCTGTGAGTCCCAACACCGGGAAAGGGGGAGGGTACCTGCTTAGTAAGGCCTTTCAATTGGTTTACTAAAAGAATTTCATCTATGCTCTCTTCAGTATGAGGGACAAAGGGACCAATGTTTGTCTCACATTGAAAAGTCTGAAGGGCCATAGACAGGTCGGCCAAAAACTAACTTGCAAGTCAAAGAAGAGGCAGTTGCACCGGGTTGACCTGTACTTTCCAATTTTATTTGTCCAAAGTGTATGTTAGTGTTTCCTTTGGGCCAGGAGAAAAGTAGAAGCATTAGAGGATTAGTGAAGGAGTTGCATTTTGTTCTGTCCTGTAGGGGTACCTGTCCTCTACCAGAAATTGGATCCCTCCATTCCTAGTGTCTTCAGAATAATTATGATAAGAAAGTGAAATTGTAGATGAGACGTCCCCAGCAATGGAGAAAGGACATTCTAGATAACTCATGAGATCGGGCTGTGTTTTTCAGAGCACAAAGTTCAGCAGATGTTAACTGGAAGTTTAGGCAAAAAAAGTTCTATGATTCAACAATATTGGAAAAAATAGTTTTAAAAGTCTCTCTCTTGAATTTACAATGCATGTTAGTATATTAGAGATTCTGAAAACCCTTGGGGTAAACACACTTTATTTTTCTTTAAATCCATTATTTACAAATGATTTCATTGAATATGGACTTTTCTATATACCAATTAATATTGTATGTGTGTGTGTGTGTATTTACACGTGTGTATGTATCTCCTTGAAGCACAGATTAGATTGAAAAACCTGGCTTAACATTCTCTTCTGTTTCTCCAAATTTGAACACATTTGCAAAAGAAAAATGCTTTGCAAAAGTGGTTTCATAATGTGTTAGTCACAATCATACTGACTACACTTCAGTAACAAATAAATCTTCAGATCTTAGTGAATTAACTCCCAAAAGGTTTATTTATCTCTCATATCACAGTCTGATGCTCGTCAAGTGGCTTTCTTTGCTGCTTCCCTTCTAAGCAGATTCCCCGTGACTCAGGGATCTGAGTTGCTTCCATTTATCCATCTTGTACTTCCATCATTTCACACTTCTTTTCTTCAAACCTCAAAGACAAGAGAGAGGAACAAATAAACACCACTCCATTCTTACTTGCCTCAAGCCAGAAATGGAACATCGCTTCAGCCCTTCTCACATTCCCATTGGCAAGAACTTAGTTATATGGTTCCAACCTAACAGCAAGATAGGCAATGCAATCTTCCTTTGTGCTCCAGGAAAAGAAATGGTGTGGCTAACAAACAGCATTTTCTCTGGCACACATCGTAAGTATTTTCATAACAAGAAAAAAAAAGAGGTAGCAAGAAGGGGATCTCATGTTTGCATACTTGTTCTCCATTGCCATTTCTGATATTTCCTTTCATGCTCAAGATGCATTAATTCACTTAGTTGACAAGTGTACCTGAATGTCTGCTATGTGACAGTAGTCTGTGCATTAGGGGTGCATTAGTAAATATTAAAGGCAAAACCCTGCCCTCATGAATTTTAGAATAAGAAAATGTTCTTTTTTTCTCCTAAATACTCATTATTTTCATCTGCAAAGCAGTGTTTGAGGATAGCTATTACATATCTGTCATTGTGGTCAAAATATAGTATCTTGACTTCTATTTAGATCATAGATCTAAAAGAAAGACTGTTAGACTTTAAATGAATATGTATTAAATGGCTAAGTTTATCTTTAAAATCCCCTATTACACTTCACAGCATGTTTTCTTTTTTTGAAAAGTTTCAAAGAAACAGAAAAATCACAGTGATATGATAAGCAAATGTACAGGAATGGTTTAAATTTTGAATCATTTTACAATATTTATTTCATTTTTTTCTTATAGAAATAATACTCTCTGGACATAGCAAAAACCAGAGATTGGTTTATATGCTTTCTGTAATTTTTTTATATTTTCTTATGCATTTGTTCATATTCACAGAAAGTAGGTAATTATTTTGTGAATTTTTAAATATGCCTAAATTTCATACATGACAAAGACATGAATTATTGTCCTTATGGTATGTAATGTAGGAGCCAAGGAAAAACTTTCCCTTTGCCCTCTGAAGGTTTGCTAAAAATCAGCTGACAAGCAGTAGATTAGTAGGAGAAAAGTCATATAAAATTTATTTTAATGTGCATAGCATGTGTAATCACAGGAGAATGATTACCTAATAACCCCATGGGGTACAAAAGTTTATACACCCATTTTCATAGGGGAAGGGGAAATAGGGGTAATGTGGCAATTTGAAAGATAGTAGATGATTTTTATGGGAAATTAATGGACTTGGAGAATATAGAATGGCCTAGGACAAAGTGTGTTGGGCCCACAGAGCAGGCAATGGCTGTAGTAAATGATTCTCTTTGAAATACTAATGGGACCAAAATAGAAGACAATGGTTTGTGGCAAAGTCCATCCAGGGCTGTTGACAGGCTTCAATCTTTCTTCCTGTGATATGAGTTAAGTGAATGAAAACTCAGGGAAGGGACCAGAGGTATTTGTTTTCTCTTTTGGAAGACCTGGAGTTTAGGAAGATAAGAGGAACAGCTTCATACCGTGTTTCGGGAGAGTCAGAGGACTGAGAGACAGGAGGGCCGAGCAGGGCAGAGAGACCTTGAGGCCACTTCTTTAGTTCAGCATGTCAAAGCACCATATTTTGGGGTATTGGTTTCTAAGGAATTAATAAACGTGTGTTGATTGAATAAAGAAACATAAGATCAAATAAAGAAACATCAAGAATATTCAGCAACTTATTTTTACATAATCAAAATACATTTTATTAGATTGTAACACACGTGCAGAGAAACACACAAAAATAGGTAGGCATTGTGATGGGCAGAATTCTAAAGACATCCACCCAAGTTTCCTGTCTTCTTGTTATTCAATCAAATACTAATCTGGATATTGCTGTGAAGGGACTTTGAAAAGCTAATCAACGTTACAGACCTTAAAATAGGAAGAGTATCTTGGATTATATAGGTGGGCCCAACATAAACACATTAACCCTTGAAAGCAGAGAAATTTTCCAACTGGACTCACTGACCTGCAGAGAAGAAAGTGAGACAGAAGAAATGAGATAGAAGAGAAGTTGAGAGAGATTTGAAATGGGAGAAGGACTCGACCACCATTGCTGGCTTTGAACATGACAGGGGCCACAGGTCAAGGAATGTGGGCAGCTTCTAGACACTGAGAACAACTCCAGACTGATGGCCAGCAAGGAAATTGAGACCTCAGTCCTACCACTACATGGGAATGATTTTTGTTAACCACCTGAGTGAGCCTAGAAACAGATTTTGTCTCAGAGCCTCCAGAGTGGAATGTACTGGGCCTACACCTTGATTTCAGCCTTGTGAGGCAGTATGCAGAGAAACAGCTAAGCCTGGACTTCTGACCCCTGGAAACAATGAGATAATAAGTGGGTGTCACTTAAAGCCATTAGTTTTTGGTAATTTGTTACTGCAGCAATAGAAAAACTATACCAGTTCAAAAAAGTATCACATGATGAATACACTTGTACAGCCATTATTCAAGCCAAGAAATAAAACCTGTTCCTATCACTAACCACTTTTTGCTCCTCAAATATAATCGTGACTTTTACTTCTAACAATAGAGATTAGTTTTGCCTATTTTTGAACTTTATATTAATGGAAGCAGAAGTATGCATTTTGTTGCATCTGGTTTCTTTCATTCAATATTATGTGTATGCAATGCATTCCTGATTAAACCTATACCTATAGTTTTTTATCTTCATTGTTGTGTGATATTTCATACTGTGAATATATCTCCCTATTTATACTTTACATAGTCTCAATTTCATCCTGATCTACTTTATGCTTTCTTCCTATGTCTTAAAATACATTCAACTTGTGTGGCTCATTTTAGATCATAAGCATTCTCAAAGCAAGCAACAATGACCTAAGGGCAAACAGAAATAAAACCAGGGTAGCATTTTCTTATTGGGACTAGTATCAATTTTTGTTCCATTTAAAGAATGAAGACACTCACAGCCTAACTGTTTCTTTGAGAAAAACAACATTATTTCCTGAACGGGTCTTGCACCCCAAATTCCATCCTGGGCTTGTGTGGAGAGGAGTATATGAGAAAGCACCTCAGAGGTGGGGAACAAAGAAAGAAAGGAATATTATAAAATAAACAAACTTCAAGAACCTTGCTGTTTTATGAAAAATGTGAAATATGCATAGACATTAGACTCACTTAAAGATTCTTTAAAAACATGTCAAATGGCAGGGGGAAAACCCAATACTTAAATATTAAAAGCATGAAGAACGAAAGAATAAACCACTAGTAAAAAGAATAAGAAAATTTTCTCAGTAGAGGTGTTTTATGTTAGATTTTGATGAACTGAAAATTAAAAAAGATCCCAGACACAGACATGCTAATATGTCAATTTGGTACATTTTTGAGGATTTTTTTCCCTAGAAATATAGACAGATTTGTAAAAATGACATATAATAAACAAAGGGGGTGGAGAGAGAGAGAGAGAGTTGGACCAAGAAGAAGCAGTGAAAGGAATAACTTTACATTTCTTATATATTTCATAATTATATATGTTAGTGTCATATTTAGTAACATAATTCATTTACAAGTAAGACAACCAAGACAACCGAGGTTGATATTGCATATCTCATCTTTAGTTATACTACCTAGTATGGAAACAATTCTCTGGATTGTAAACCATTCTTTTTAAACCTATTTATATGCAGATGTTTCATTTTTGAGGAGATGATGACAAAGTAGTTTCATTGACATAGACCAGGGTTTCTCAGTCTCAGCACTGTTAACATTTTGGTCCAGATATTCTTTGTTTTTGAATCTATTGTATGCATTTTGGAAATTTTATCAGCATTCCTGTCCTCTACCCATGAGATTTCAGTAGAATCCCTCCCTCCTGAAGGGGAGAAAATCGCCCCTGTTTGAGAAACACTGGCCTAAATTGTCAATTTTTAAAAGTGTGTCATTAACAGTAGTTTTTCCAAGTCTATTCTTCAATTGCCTATTACTACAGTGAATCTGTGAGCCTGAAAGATCTTACAGTTATGAAGGACTATAGTAATCTAGAAGAGTGTTGTACATTTAAAAAATGCGGCATACATAGTCTTTGTTCTCCAGGATGCACCCAAATAGAGAGAGAGAGCATGTGTGTGCCTGTGTGTGCGTGTGTGTGTGTGTGTGTGTGTGTGTACAGTGACTGATAAGAAAAACTGAATCTATGAAAGGATTCTGTGACCATTCTTGAAGATGGTGGGTATGGTCTGGCCACTCAGAAACCTTGTGTGAAACTACCAAGTGTATTGTACCAGTTGCCTGAGGAAATATAAGGGAATACATACTTGTTTTGGTTAAAAAGCATATCTATTCTAGAATTTGAAAGGAAACTAAACAGCAGTTGAGTGCTCAATCCAAGGGGCCAGATCACTGCCTACTGTTTCATCTTGGAAAGATTCCAGGTAATATTTGCACATTTTAAGGATTTTGGATTTGACTAGCTTAAATAATTAGAGGCTGGAGCCAACGCTGCAAAAATATTTTCCCAAAATGAACAATGTAAGCCTGTCATCTTTAAGAAAGAACGTTTGCCGTTATGGCACACATCTTCCTTAGTTGTTACATAATAGGCTTATTCTTGGAATTGTGCTAAAGATTTAACGCCACAGCTTCACATGCATAATATCTGACACCAGGGATTCCTTGTGGCTTCTGAACACAGCTTAGATAATGAAAGTTTATGAAAGAAGGTGAGATGTCTCTATTGTGTTATTTTCCCACTTGCCATTCTTCCCTGACAAGAGTAAACAGAGCACTAAATGAATTGCAGCTATTAATTTCTTGATAAAGGAATAACACTGTAATAAGACCTGCCTTGCTTTATCATCCGAGATTCCTGTGTTTCACATATATTCTCATGCTTGCAATCAAAATCCCTCATTTGGAAATGCTCATAAAAGAAGTATCAAATCCATCTCTACATCGAGAATGAAATATGTAAAAATCAGCTTGGTTCCTTCTTTTTTGTTCTCCTATACACTGATTTAGACATCATTTTTCAGGTATCTACATATATCTCTAAAATCCTGTGTAACCGTTCAAATGTTGAAAATAAATAAAATAATTATTCTTGTTTTTTTTTTAAAAAATAATAAAACAACCTTTAGACCAAATGTGATGCATTATATTGACATAACAAATGTGGACATTAATTAAAGAGCAGCAGAATCCAGCAGAGAAGTTTGCCCTCCATCTGCTTGACCTGAGGTAATAACAATGTTCCATTAACCCAAACTGACAGATTTTCTAGGGTTTGTCTTCGTCTCCAACGTTGCTGCGCCTGGTATGAATAACCATATGCGTGACATCATCTATAACATGCCATGTGGAATAAAATTAACTGCTTATGCATTTTGGTTTTTTGTTCTTGTTTGTATCCTGTCTTCCTCCTGAGCTCTGTGCTGTATGTAGCCCTTCATATTTTTCCTACATCACTGCCCAAGCACCTTCCAGTACAAAATATTCAGGCCTGATATGGAGGCCCAGGTTCTGATCACTCATATTTGCCAAAAGGAAATTAGATAAAGCCATAGGACATTCGCACTGAGAAAACAGCCCAACTAGCAAAAGTGAAATATGGCATAGTAATCATTAGGGTTATTATTTAAGTCAAATATGAAAGCGGAAGTATGTTAAACCCATCACACATTCTGTACAAAAAAAAAAAAAGAGAGAGAAAAGAACTTACAGAATTTTCTAAATATTAAATAATAAATTAGTGGGATGGGGAAATCTTGTCCCAGAACTGAAACTTAAAATCTTTGAATCTGTTCATATCCAGTATGTAGTAGTTAACCAAGGGAAATGTTTTCCTCTTCCATCTCATTACAGATCAAACATCAAAAGCTTTCCACTAGAAGCAGGCACCCAGGAGGCATTTTGCTTTGTCACAATACAATATTCACAGCCTCCCTGATAGGAGTGCTAACTCTCTTGGTAGCCTTAAAGAACAACAGTGCAGTTATTTGTTGTGCTTCTTCTTCTCCTCCCCTGGAATTGTTGCTTCACTGTAATAAGTAACATTCCTTCCAATTATCAAGGCTCCTCAAGTCCACAGAGCTGACCCCCATGACTTTAGAACAGACTCACTGTTCAGAGTCATTAATCCAAGATTATAAACATGGAGGGAGATTCATGAGAAAGGGATGAACTCATGGTTCCTGAAGAAGGACAATGGCATGCAGTGTTTCCTCAGAGGCTGTGTGTGTTTGTGTGTGTTTTGATTTTAAATCTTCCCTCTTTACTGGGAGGATTTTTCCCCTCATCATTTCAACTGCCATTATCCTCTGGCTTGTTCTTAGCTGGGGTGGGCAGCAGCACCCATTGCAGTGGGTGTGTAAGAATGCCTTAGCTTTCCCCCCAGTCTCGCCTGGACAACAGAGTCCAGAAGGCAACATCCTAATGGGGCAGTGTAAAAGATGAGCAGATCAGACTTGCAAGTTTTGCAGCTAGCCAATGCCAGAATTTAATTGCAAATTTCTTACCTCTCCTGTGGACTTGTTTAATGTTTTTTTAAAAAAAAAATTAGAAATGACAGTGAAGCACTCTTGGTGACTCTATATAAGTCAGAACCACTGAGCTGTATGTGCACGAATTTAAGGTATTTTATGCTTTGATACTAGAGATCATCTTCAAGGTTTTGATGTTCCCTGATCTTTGTCTCTTCTTGAGTTCTACAGAGGCTTTTAATTTTAATCTCTGGAGGAAAAGAAGAAACTGCATAAAATAGGCACCTATAGTCTATCCTGTTCTATTTATAAGCTAATGTGGTAATTAGGAATCTTGAACTCTTTTTTGCAAACTTAATATGTATCCAAGTCTTTCATCTTCACCAGAGATCTCATTAAATCTTCTGAGATCTTTTTAGAAGCCGAAGAGAAACAGTATCCTGAATCTGCATGATTTTGATACGACATTACATAGGAAATTAAAACATTCTTTTTGTTGCTGGAATTGGCTGTAGAACAGACAGCATTCTTTCCTCTTGGTCTGGAGCTCTGATGTCAATAAGAACTAAAATATTCTTCCATCTATCCCCAATCTCTGCTCCTTTTGCTGCCTCCTTATAAAGATTATACTTAGCAAATGAAGAAAGGAATTAGTGATGCTCTCTCATTTCCTGTCTTCCCACAGATGGTGATAAATTCAAATTCAGACTCCATTAAACGTGAGTAGAGCAACCCAGCAGGTGGCTGTACTAATGGAAAATCTTGGCTTTGGAATAATGGGAATTATAACCGACAGCTCTTCTACACCACAAAAAGGATGATGTATCCTTATTGACAGTGTTGCATTTGAGTCCAGAAGGCTGATCTGATAGTTCAGTCCTGGCACAACGGAAG
The DNA here is from genome assembly GCA_028533085.1 of Varecia variegata. Lineage (NCBI taxonomy): Eukaryota > Metazoa > Chordata > Mammalia > Primates > Lemuridae > Varecia > Varecia variegata. Next base: position 69,816,465 of record CM052443.1, read on the forward strand.
CTAAAAGTCCCCTGGGTGTTTTTTCCTGGCCACACCACTGTAATTTTTGTCATCTGAACTTTCTATTACAATTCATTTTACAAATCTCGTATAAGTTGAAGAGAGCAAGAGGAACGAAAGGGAAAGAAAAGAATGAGGGGGCATTTATTTTGCCTACAGGCATGCTTTTATTCTTTTTTCTTGGTTTAAAGGACAAATAAAGGTTGACACACAATAGTATTTCTAGCCAATTCGGTATTTTTAATGCTGACATACTTGGCCCAAGTTCTTTTAGTGATCCTAGACAAGCTCATCAGAGGGAATTTCTGTTTAAAAGATGCCTAGATTGCCCTGGAGGTATAATGCCTGATGTTCCACTAAAATTCTACAGGAATTCTACATTTGTATGCATTTTTGTTATTGTTGTTGTTCTTTTCTCTTAGCTCCACCTCCCTTTTTAAACTCCAACATGATGTTTGCAAAAAAAAAAAAAAAGATTTGGTCACATTGATATGAAAAAGCATCTGGGTGTTCAAATATTAAGAACCTCATATTTTCGCTAAGCCTCCAAGTCTCTGAAAATATAACAAGGAGTTATCAAAATATTTCATTGTATTCACCATCTGTCGGCAGTTTAAAAATATTATATTAAGATTAATAATCATACTTTGCACTTACTCAATATAGCATGTTTCCTCTCAGGAACTGTTAGTACTTTACAAAACTGAACTGAGTCATTGTCACTTTTTCCCCAAAACACTCTTCTGGGTTAAAAAGAAAGTGGGGAAAAATTCAAAGGACAGGTAAACATTGGAGATGGGCTGGTGGAGTCAATATGTAATTCAATACATAATTTATTTCTTCAGCTAATTACTCTCACTCACTTTTCATTCTGCAACTTGTTGAGCGGGACCTTTGTTCTAAACAGTTAAGGAGCTTAGACATCCTGCTTTCATTGCCCACAAGTTCAAAGCTTAGAAATCAGTCTGTTAACTAAAAAGCAGATCTACTGCCTACAAACTTTCTGGCACAAGCTGAAGGATCTCAGGACCTTGGAAAATAATACAGACTGGAAGAATCTGTAACAGAGAGTGACTTCTGCTATTACTATTTTCTTAACAATGACTAATTAGAATTTTATATATATATATATATATATACACAAATTCATATAATTCCAAAGGAGATATATCTCTCTCTATATATATATAACTTTTTCCACATATGTAGGGTTCCCATTTTATATGGGTTTCATCATTTCTAATTAATTAGCATGTCTTTTTTATGCTGTGGAGAATTAAAGACCCACCCTAGGTGTTTGTTTTATATGAATATCTCCACCTGAAATGTGGAATGTGACTCCCTATCACATTGAAGAAGAAGCATATCACAGCCAGAAAGCAACTCGCAGAGAATGTTACTCCAGAAATAATTATTTATAACTAACCATGTCAGAAAAATAAAATGCTAAATCAGGAGAACTATGAAATAGTATCTTCAAATGGCTTCATCATATAAAAGCACTAACCCAAATGCACAGATTGTCAGCAAAATCCAGGAAGACTCAGATAAAGTCACAAGGTAAATGTAAAAGACTTTTAATTGATTTCCCTATTCATATTTTGGAGTCTACCATTGTTGCCTTCAGGCATAAATTACTAGGGAAACAGGCATGGGGAACTTAAAATGCGTGATGACACAAAAATATTATCAATTTGCATTTAAAATAGCAGCAACATTTACTGCTTAGCATGTGCTGGGCTCTGTTCATTATATTACTTAAAACTTGTCTGTTAATATCCCTATTTACATCAGAATAAACAGAGACTTAAAATTTACGTCACTTTATAAAGATAACTTTGCTTAAATGTGGATTGAATTCAAGTCTGACTGGCTCCAAAAACATATTGCAATCTCAATTGTGTAAGACAGTGGTGGTTCTCAAAGTATGGTTCTTGAACTACAGCATGAACATGACCTGAAAACTTCTCAGAGATGCCCATTCTCAAACTTACTGAATTAAAACCTCTGGGGATGAGACCCAGCAATCTGTGTTTTGAAAGCTCTGCAGGGAATTCTGATGTGCACTCATGTTTAAGAATCACAGTTGTGGACTGTTGTTATATATGTGTTTGAAAAATGAGAAAGTGATATTTATAGACATAACAATTTGCATTTACTTTCTACAAATTAGCAAAATAATAAACAAAAAAATTAATGTGTAAATTTAGTGAAAACACTCCAGTATATTGTCAATCATGTAATCAAAATTAGGATAGGGAAGTAGCACCAACACGATATTAAGACAGAAGGCATCATCCATCTCTAGCTGAAGTAAACATCAGAAAAGAGAGTGAGATAAAGGAGAGGCATTGAGAGATTCAAGGTTAAGAAAGTCATTGATCCACACTCAGATATCAGTATAAGTGAACTTAAAAGTCGCTACGCACTAATTTTCATAAGAGTGGCAATTAGGAAATATTTAATCAGGCAAAAAGATATGTGCTAGAGATTTCATGATATTTATTCCATTATTATCCTTTGTAAGGAAAACTACAGCTCAGAATCCTATTGAGGGGACAACAGTCATGTTTACTAAATTCTGATCACTTGGCCACATCTGATACCAAAGCTGATCATCTGATACCAGGGGACTCCTACCATTATTATGTGGCCCCGGATGATTTTTCTCTTACATCTGGAATTCTGTTACCAAGAAATCTACTCAGTCTGTATCAAGGAAACAAATAAAAAGGATGAGTAGAAAAAAAGTGACATGAAGTATTAATACAGTTAGAGCAAGAGGAATCAAGAACAAACTGAAGTTATGAGGGAGCAAAACCTGTGAACCAGCTAAGTAAGCCAACCAATTGAGAGAGGAGAAATGAGAAAACAGGTGAAGGGAAGCAGAAAAGTCAGAGAGAGAACTGCAATGCTGCTCAGGAGAAGAAAGTGAAACTGGATCTCTATTTTATAGATTATGGTAGAAAAAAGAATGAAAGAGGAAGGTAGACTAGTTAGAGAGATGATGACAGCCCCGACTTGGTCATTGGCAGTGGTGATATAAAGTAACAATAGTTTCTAAAGTTTTTTTTGTAAGAATTGGAGGAATAGGTATGGGAATCTCCAGTCTTCAAGTGCAGGGATAACAATAATAAAGGAAGAAGTGGTTGAGAATTTACAACAAAAAATTAGAAAGGGTTGATATCGTAATCAGAACCAATAGATTGGATGAATGGATAGATAGATAGATAGACAGACAGACAGACAAGTAGATAGATAGATGGTACACAGATTTATTTTAAGGAATTGGATCATGTGATTGTGGAGGCTGGCAAGTCCACAGTTTTCAGGCCAGGCTTTCAGTCTGGATATCCAGGAAAAAGCTGATGTTGCAATCAAATTTGAAGACAGTTCGGGGACAAAATTCAATTTTCTTCAACTGATTGGATGAGGCCCACCTATATTATGGTAGGGAGTCTGCTTTACTCAAAGCCTACTGATTTCTAAAAAGTAACTTCACAGTGACATCCAGAGTGGTGTTTGACGAAATACTTGGGTACCATGGCTTCACCAAGTTGACACATAAAACTAACCATCACAAAGTATATAATGTGCATTATGAGGTAAGTAGTACTATGCTTCACATAGAGTAAGCACTCAATAAGTATAACTCTGATTATCAGGGGATCGAAGGAGAGGATAGCAAGTTCCCTAATGAAGAGTGGTAGTAAAATATGTAGGCTGTTATTGGGAGGTGAGTGCCAAGCCCGGACTGATTTTAGCTACCTCCCTTCTTTCTTAGTTTCGGCTCCCATTGCTAACACTTTTTATGTTTATATGATCTTCAGTAAACTCCCAGACAGGCAGGATGCATTGTCAACATTTTTTTCCATGTTCTCTCCTTTCTTGACTTCCAGTAGGATTTAGAATAAAGTCATCTTCTAGGACAATGGCTAATGCATAACGAGAATTACAAGAGACTTGGAATTCCCACAGTCATACTCTCATTTTGACTGGATGTCCCATATTGAGATGTTGGATTGAGAACAGTAGTATCTTCAGGCTCAATACCTACATTAGCCAACTTCTCTCTCCCTTAGTGTACTTAATTCTAAAGTCAGAAGTTTTTCTTTTGGGTAAATACCCAGTAGTGGGATTGCTGGATCAAATGGTAGTTCTACTTTTAGTTCTTTGAGGTATCTTTTATTCTATAAAAAAGACACCTGCACTTGAATATTTATAGCGGCACAATTCCTAATTGCAAAGGTGTGGAAATAACCCAAGTGTACATCAATACATGAGTGGATTAACAAAATGTTGTGTGTGTGTGTGTGTGTGTGTGTGTGTGTATACATATATATATATACACACATACGTGGTATATGAATACCATGGAGTACTACTCAGCCACAAAAAATGACGAACTATTAATAATACCTCTTGTATTAACCTGAATGGAACTGGAGACCATTCTTCCAAGTGAAGTATCAGAAGAGTGGAAAAACAAATACCACATGTACTCACCCTTAAATTGGAACTAATCAATCAATGCTTATATGCACACATTGAAATAACATGCATTAGAAATCGAGCGGGTGGGAGGGGGGAGGAGGTGATAGGTAAATTCAGACCTAATGGGTGTGATGCACACTATCTGGTGGATGGGCACACATAACTTTGACTCAAATGGTACAACAGCAATTGATGTAACCAAAACGTTTGTACCCCTGTAATATTCTGAAATAAAAACTAACTAAATAAACAACTTATATAGAAAAAATAAAGCCAGAAGTTCTTAAATCAGAGACTTCCTGCTCTTGAGAAATACAGAGTCAATATCACTCAGGTACAGAAAACGACTGTATGTGTATTAGATATTGTCAGAAAATATACACATATCAAAGAGCAAAAGGAATTCACTGTGCTTCCACATTCAATCAGATATAAAAAAGAAACCAGCAATATGTTTTTATCTTCATGTGGCAAAAATTTCATGCTCAGCAAGAAAAAAAATCCAACTTTCCCTCGTAACAATTGCAAGAAAAATTCCAAATATTATAGAAAACTGTTCTCAGCATAGTAATTCGTATGGGCTCTAGAACAAGAAACCCCAGAATCCTACCTCTACCACTTACTAACAATATGTTTTTGTTTAAGTAACTCAGATGCTCAGTTTCTTTGTCTGATAAATGGGGACAAAATAGTACTGAGAAAAAGAAAAGTAGCTTCTGTTAGTAGCGAATCTGGCACTAAGAGCTAGGCCCTGTCGCTATGAGACCAGCACTCACAGTGAGTGAGGCTGTGGTATCCTCCCATTAAACAAAATAATGTCAGATATCACTACCATCCCATGGTCACTCTGTGACTAAGAGGAAGTGAGACAAAACCAACATTACTTCACAATAATGTCTCAGCAGAGACAAAAATATTGTCATCACACAAATTACAAAAATTACCTAATTGCTCTCTCCCAGCCAACATGAGAAACCATTGCTTCTTCATCCATCACACCTGAGCCACACTTCATGCCTACCAAGTTGTACGTAAAAATTAATATATCCAATGATAGAATTCCCTCTGCTTCTTGACAATGCCCAACCCAGAGCTGAAATTCTTTAAGTCCCTTTTAACACCCTATTACTAAGGTGCCCCATAGTTTTTTAGGTTGTTTAGTTTTCTTCATTGTCATAAGTCAATAAACCCCGTTTTTCATAATATCACATAACATAGGTATGTTTTTCTTGATTTTTGGCTGCAGAGCATAGGATTGTCAGAAATATTAAATTGGTTAATGCATATTAAAATAATAAAAAATAACTGGTATAAATGGCAGCTGGACGTTAATACCACAATACTGTTTTATAATGTAAGTTTTTATTCAATAATATAATATTGGTATATTTTCATATATATCATTGCTTTCTTGACTGTATAATAGTCTACTAAATCATTGTAACATTAACATGTCTATTTTTTACTATTTCAATTAATGTTTTAATGATTGTATTTCTACAAATTTCTTTACATTATTTTCTCATTATTACTTTAGAAAAATCTCCTAGAAGTGGAATTTTGGAATTAAGGGAAGTGCCCATTTAAGGCTCTTGAAACATATTGCCAAACTGTCCTCAAGAGAGCTCATATCAGTTGTCTCCCCTCCAGCAGTGAATGTGACTTCCTATCTTGCTTAGATGTCATTGGTAAATATCACCAGTGGTATTGATTATAATGAATGTTTTTACTGTTTTCCAATGATAGAAAGATGTAGTTGACATTTTTATTATTAGAAATGTAAACATTGTTTGACATGTTTACTTATTGCACATTTCTTCTTCAGTGATTTATGTAATATTATTTACACAATTTTTCTTTTCTGTGATTGCTTTTATATCTTTATATACAAGGATATTGACCCTTTATCTTATAAAGAGATAGCAAACATTTCACCAGTTTGTATAATAATTATAATTAAAGTTTTGTGTAAGTATACATTTTTAATGTTATGAAGTCATGTGTTCATAATTTTTTTAGCACAGATTCAAAGAGCCCCAGGTATGAATTTATTATATCTTTGTATTATCACCTCTAATTATCCATATTAAGGTCAATCTAATTGGATAACACCTGAGAAAGGTTTGAATTTTAGTGCTTCGAAATTTGTAAAGTCTCAATCAATAACTAAGCTACTTTTTAATAATAGTTCTTCATCAAAATTATAGATGTATTTAACCTTATTATCTTCCAATGCTTTGGTGATTCTTGTTTATATTTTAAGTCTTTAATTAGAATAGGATTTATCTTTTTATATGGTAATAAATTATGTACCTAAACTTATTTCCTTCATCATGCACAGTTCTCCAAAACTGTCTTTTAAAGAAATTATATTTTGTGAAATTATCTAAAATGACATTTTATAATAAATTGTACACACCTCTCCCTCCCCACATGTGCACGTATATGTCCACACAAATATACATACTTCAATTTACTTTGTATTTTTTGTTCTGTAATATCAACATATCTATTCTGGTGTTAGTATGACATTTTAATGATCATACCTCGATGATGCAACATCTTTAGCAATATAATTTATTTTCAAGAAATCTTCTGCCTTTTGGACCAGTTTCTTCTTCAAAATATATTTTGAAATTATTTCATTGGGTATCAGAACGAGAATAACAGCAACTATTTTTTATCCGGAATATTTATATATATATGCACACTCGTATATTTAGAGATAGAATTTTAACTAATTTTTAAGAATTGATACTTCTTTAAAAATAAACAAGTATAATTTTTATTTCAGATTTAAGATTTTCTTAAGACATGTTAACTCAAAAAGAGTTTAAAATATGAGGTGGATATTTTGATGATACAATTTGATGATTGTTAACGGAAAAACCTTAGACAAATTAATTTTAATAGAGTTTAAGTGACTAAGAATGGTTTGCTAATCCTGCAGCCCCCAGACCAGAATATGTTCAGAGGGACTCTGATACTGCTACGTGGTCAAACTAGATTTATGAACAGATAAAAGAATGTGATGTACAGAAAATAGAAGTGAGGTACAAAAACAGCCAAATTGGTTACAGCCTGGCATTTGCTTTATTTGAACACAGTTTCAGCAGTTTGACTTTGATTGGGCAAAACTCAGTGACTGGCACAAGAATAGGTTACAGTCTGTTTACACATCCAGTTAGGTAATAGTTCACTATGTATGGAGAAAACTTTAGGCCAAACTTAAAATATGTTAGGAGGTAGCTTTAGACTAAATTTAACACGATCAATCAATCATCATTAAAAATGTGATTCCTCCAGCTATAATCTTAAAATTTCAAACTATTGCAGAAAAATGTCACTTACTGAATAAGGAATCTCATTTTTTGAGGAATTTAAATTTTCTTCTTAGAGGTGTAAGACAGATTGATAAAACTCAGTAAAATTTTAGAGTACATTAGCTAGAGTATTTAGGATTTATTAGTTTCCAGTTCTGTTATAAAAACTTTTTAGAAGAAAAAAATGAAAAAGAAGAACAAAGTTGACTAATTACACTATGTGACTTTAAGACTTGCAGTAAACCTCTACTATCAAGACAGTACATATAGGCATAAGTGTATACATAATAACAAAAGCATCAGAATAGAAAACCAGATTATACCTACAAATATATGGGCAATTCTTTTCTGAAAAAGATATAAAGTTAAGTTACACGGGAAAGACAGTCTTTTTCTTTCTTTCTTTTTTTTTTTTTTTTTTTTTTTTTGAGACAGAGTCTCGCTCTATTGCCCGGGCTAGAGTGCCGTGGTGTCAGCCTAGCTCACAACAACCTCAAACTCCTGGGCTCAAGCGATCCTCCTGCCTCAGCCTCCCGAGTAGCTGGGACTACAGGCATGTGCCACCATGCTCGGCTAATTTTTTCTATATGTATGTTTTTAGTTGGCCAGATAATTTCTTTCTATTTTTAGTAGAGACTGGGTCTCACTCTTGCTCAGGCTGGTCTTGAACTCCTGACCTCGAGCGATCCACCCACCTCGGTCTCCCAGAGTGCTAGGATTACAGGCGTGAGCCACCGCACCCGGCCAAGACAGTCTTTTTCAATACTTACAAGAAAATTGAACTTCTACCTATACTTTTCATCATACACAAAAATTAAGTCAAAATGGATCATAGACATAAATTAAGCTAAAACTATAAATTCTAGAAGATAACATAGAAGAAATGCTTTGTGACCTTGGGCTTGGCAAAAAATTCTTAAACAGAAAATGCAGAAACTATAAAGGAAAGAAAAGATAAATTAGACTTCCTTAGAATTAAAAACTTGTATTCTTCTTCAAGTAATCATTTTTTTTAAAGTTAAAAACAAGCCACGGACAGGGAGAAAATATTCGCAAAACATATATTTGACATGGTATTTGTATACAGAATACATTTTAAAAATCTCAGAACTCAGTAAAAGAAAAAATAAAAATGACAAGCAAATGCATAAAAAAATGCTTGACATCATTATTGATTAGGGAAATACAAGTTACAACAACAGGATTCTGCTGCACATTTCTTAAAATGGCTGGTGAGCACGCAGAGCACCTGGAACTCTCATACATTCATTGCCTGTGGGAATACAAAAAAGTCAGTCCCTTTGGAAAACTGTCTGGCAGTTTCTACTAAAATGAAGCATACCCAACAAACACATTTATGACCCCAAAATCATACTTCTAGTTATTTATCCAGAGAAATGAAAACAAATGTCTACACAAATATATGAATGGTCCTATCCTAGTGACTTTATTTATAATTGTAAGAAAACTGGACACAACACAAATGGCCATTAACTGGTGAATGAATAAACCAAATAATTCCATCCAACTGAATTTTTCTTACCCATAAAAAGGAATTAACATGCAAAAATGAAGACGCATTTAAAGTATTGCGCTAAATGAAAGATGTTCACACAAAAGGTCACGTACTGCATGATTACATTTTTATGACGTTCTAGTGAAGGCAAATATTGTGACACAATCCAGATCAGTAGCAACCAGCAGGGTAGGGGAAGTGGGTTGACCATAAAGAGTCATGGGGGAACATTTTAGGATTATGAAAATATGTTTCATGTTGGTTGTGGTGGTGGTTGCACACTTAGGATGTTTGGCAAAACTCATAGACATGGGCCTCTTAATGCATGTGAATCATACCTCAGTAAACCTGACCTTTGAAAAAGCAAGAATTGATGTCTTGACTATAGAAATACTGACCTTGTAACTTTAGTCGAGATTTCCACTGTAAGTCTCGGTGGTACCTATTTTATTGTTGGAAATAACAGCGCATACAAAGAGCTTGGCACACAGCCTCTTTCTAAGTGTTCATTATTATCAAAAGGATTTGGATAGTTACATATTACTTAATGAGAGAAGTGGGGAGTAGTAACGAGATAGAGGTAAGTTAAAGTGCACAAATGTTAACTCTTTTCTAGGATGAGCAGGAAAAATTCATGTACTGCACCACTTTTGAAATTAAACCTATCTTATCAAATAGATTCAAATAGAAGATTCTCACAGCTTACAGAAGGTACTTTAAAAAGTTTCATTGCCAGCACAGGAAAAATATAAACTATAAATATATGTGTGTGTATCATATACAGTTTGTTAATTGAAGTGTGAATGCAGTAGAAAGAGGGTATGAGTAATAGGTGGCTTCAGCCAAATTTAGTTTAGTCATATCCTTGCTCTGCCAATATACCTCAAGCTTAAATGGTATCACTGAAGCTGTTTCAGATTTGAATTTCTCCAAAGCATTATCCCTCTTCCAACTGGGCTGAAATCTGGTGGTAGTTTACTTTTTCAGCCAGATAGGCAGTATCTTTTATGTTTTATTTATTTATAGTATCACTTAAGCCATGCATAACTTTATATGCACTTATAAAGCTAAACTCACAATTTGTGAAGCAAACTTATGATGGGAAGTAAGCAGTTTACAATATGAAGTACATTTTTGGATTAGAAAAGTTGTTGGCAATAGTGTGGGGAAATCAAACCATCAGCCCCATATAAGTGATTTGATTGCCACATAGACCTGCTAACACAAGTAGTGACACTTTTTGTGACTTTTTATGGGAAAATTTGTTTTAAATTTGACTCTGTGATTCCATAAATCTATCTCCCCACTACATCCAAGTAATAAGGGCCGAATCCTCTTATTTTACCAGAATCTAGTAACAGGAAAGAAATGCTACTTATCTATCATCTGTTCAAGAAACGGATTTGGGGTAGACATCCAGATTCTCTGACTCCTAAATCTATGATTTTGTTTGTTTGTTTTTCCGTTATAGCTTGCCACCTTTTTTAAATACACTTCTGTTTGGGAGAGGGAGAGTACATGTTTGAAGAGTGCTTGTACTCACTTAAAAAAATCCAAAGATTTGAATGTTTAAATAGTATATTTAACTACTATAAATGCACATACAAATATGTATCTATCAATTAGTATGTAATGACAATGAATTGAGAGCGAAAGTGCCTAAGGAGTACCCACTCTTGTCCAAATGTCATAAATAACTTGACCTAAGGGCTAAGCAGTGGTTGGTTTGAAATTTCATGTTAAGAATAAATACTCATTGAAAATCAATCAAAAATGAACTCATGTTGTTCTAAGATTCTGATGGAATGAAACAGAGAGAAATTAATCAAGTTATAAAATAACAATATTTTAAGCACTTTTAATTAGGAAAGCAACATAGTCATATTATAGAGGAAATACTTATCCATAATTTCATTCTCCCAATAGCCTTTTAAATATCAATGCAAATTTACACAGTGGTCTCATAAAGTATGATGTATCTGAATTTCTAAAGGAGGGGTCCACAAACTATGACCTAAGAGCCAAATTTGACTAGTGAGTAAGAATGGTTTTTATGATTTTAAATGACTGAAAATTTTTTAAAAAATTCCTATGATGTGAAAATTATATAAAATTCAAACTTCAGTGTCAACAAATACATTTTTGTTGGAATGTAGCTAATATAGCCAATCTATTTATGTATTGCTTTTATGCTACACGGGACCCAAACTAGGTGAAGATGATTGAGGCACTAGCCTCAGGCACAGATTTTAATGGGTGCCCAAAATCTCAGTAATAAAGATATAAATCATATTTAATGCAATAGTTTAAGGATCAAAGTTAACCTGAAAAAGCTATGATAAACGAAATATCAAAATTTTATTAAAGACATCCGTACTACAATAGCAGAGCTGAGCAGTTTCAACCAAGACTATATGTCTTACAAAACCTAAAATAGTAACTAATTGATCCTTTACCAAAGAAGTTTGCCAACTCCTGCTCTATGGCCTTTAGGACCTTGAGTTATTTCTTATTTCCACCTAAGAATTTCTAACTTAGAATAAGAGATAGGTCGGTAAAGTTTTGTGTGGTCAAGATTCCTCGCCAAAGGCTTTTGTCAATCAGAAGAGAAGGAATAAACCAAATGAAATATATTTGGTCAATAATACGGCAGGTATGAACTTTTTCTATTCTTACTGTCGTTTTCTTAAAAGGAGGAGAAAGAATAAAAGGAAGAGGAGAAAGAGGAAGATGAGAAGAGGGAGGGGTAGGAGGTAGAGGAGGGAGTCTCATGCCACATGACCCAGAAGAAATTCTGGGTGAAGGGTTGATTTCATCTAATATGATGCCAAATAAGATACAGGGGTGGGGGGATATAGATTTACAAAGACCATAACTCATGCAACTATAACAAACACTAGTTGTTCTAAAAAAGGAAAATTCCATTTCATGTTCAGTATTGAATATTCTTTACCATAATCTCACTCTGAGAAGTTTAAAATGTCAGGTACCAAGTTTTAGATATTATCTAAATTCTTAACAGAGGAATAGACTCTGCCAAACATCAGGCTATACTTCTCAATCATTTTCAATAACTAGTTGCCTAATTACAATTGCTTAGACATTTAACCAAATGCTAAGTAGTGGAGATACTTAATGCCATGTAACAATAGTAGATGTCAGAGGGAATTTTTAAAAACTTAATTTCTGAAGATTACTTTAGAAATTCTTATTTGTTTTTCTGAACTCTAATTTCTTTCACACATCACTTTTTATAAATAATATGCTTCTTACCACTATTTAGAGGTGGTGAACTGATAGTTTTTTTTATATTTTGACAAATAAATTTTTGACAGTAATTTGTCAAAAGTCTTTATTATTGTTGAGAATCTTGAAAAAATGCTTTACACTCAAAGACACACTCAGAATTCCCTATCCCTTTGGAGCCATTCTGTCACACAGTAAGGATGCATATGTTTATTACTAGTGCAAAGTTACATTTCACCTGCTTTCTAAATGTTGGCTTAACACAACTGAGGTTTTTTATTGTTTTTAGTTAAATACCTAAAGTGTAAAAATTAAACTCCCAAATATCCACTTATTAAATGTTTGGACAGACATCCAATTTATTATATTGTGCAAAATCATTTTAGAACCAGAAATATAATCTTTTAAATATACAGGAATGTTGTACAAATTTTAAAACAATATTCCATTTTTGAACCAAAAATATTTACACAAATTTGCAAAATATTAAGGAAGGAAAATTTTTGAAACCTATCATATTGTCATCATATTATCATATGAAAATAATACTTAGCAGGGCACATTGGCGTGCACCTACAGTTCCAGCTACTCTGGAGGCAAGAGGATCACTGGAGCCCAGATGTAGTGTGCTGTGTTAATACCTGTTAATAGCTACTGTACTCCAGCCTGGGCAACATAGCAAGACTCTGTTTCTTTTTACAAAAAAACAAAGACACTTTATTTTTGCAACTATGTTAAACACTGGGTGATTTTAAATTTATTTGTGCTTTTGCAATTGCTTATTTAACTATCAGATGTTCGAAGTGGCAAGATTTACAAACATTCTAAATTACATTCTGATCAATCAACTCAATTACTTAGTATGGTTAAATCATCTAATATCTATCTTATAGAACTTTTACCTTTGATGTCTGTCAACAGCAATTCAGTCTTTACTAAAGCAAAATTATTAAGGAATTGCAGAATTTCATCATTCTAAAATTTTGATAATATGTCACATTTAACATTTTAAAGTTGCTCAAATGTACAATATATACCATAATGAAAGTATGGCATCTTTGTTACATAGACTGATTACTACGTACTCAGTGTGTGGTTGATCATTTTGCTATGTGTGTGCAATGAACTGCAGAGAGTACTCTTTTGATGAATATTTGCTGAATAAATAAACTCAGTAGAGTAAACAAACACTGATAAAGCCATGTTAACACAGTCTATCAATGTGAACCTTGACGAAGTCTTATAAAGCATTTAAAAAGTCTTCATTGAAACTTGAGTCCATGATAGAAATGTGTATATAGACAGAGAATTAGATATATAAAGTACATACTACCTAACTCTGTAAGCAAACTTAGGCTCATGCCCAAAATAATCAGGAGTATTTTTTAAAGGCATTATGTCTAAGGTGGAATACAATAATCTCTGCCTTTTCCATTTCAATGACAATTTGGATTCAGAGTAAAATTTAAAGTGAAATTTCTTAGGGAATATTAAATTCCCATTGCACTGAGGGCCATCACTCTGATAGAATGCTGGTGAAATAGTTTCATTCTACAGTGATATCAGAGACTTGAATGGCTTTCATGTGTAATGTCTTCTCCCTATCATACTCTAAAAGTGGCATTTGGCATTGGTAATGCCCCAACCTAAACCAAAGAACTAACAGTTAACATTTTTTTAAGTGATTGTCAAAGGATGAACAGCATATGAGACTCTTGAGAATTGTAAATGGACTTAATACTACCTATATCATATTATTTTCTACCTATACCATACTATTTTCTTTTAGGTCAGAAATTTAACAAACAGCTGGAAATACAAAGAAAAGTTTGTTTTTAAAGAATACAAATTTTCTGTTGTACTGAAGAATTCAAACAAATTTCTAAAAAACAACTAAAACAAAGCATTCATCTGGAGGTCAATAGATAGGAGATTTTTCTCAGCTGTGCTAATAACTGGCTGTGTGAGCCTGGACAAGTCACTTAATCTTTTTGGCCCTAAAATTTTTTATCTGTTACGTGAAAGAGGGTGCAAAAGGATTTGCTGTTTCTAAACCCTGAGAGTTTAAACCCTAGTGGATTCTATAGAAAGTAATAAAGTCAAGGGACTATGAAGAAGGCACCTGAGTTCTGTTTGCAATGAAAGAAGTCAGCCATCAAAAGTCAGGATGCAAGAAAGATGGAGGGTCCACACTCCATACACCACTTCATGATCCTGGGAAATCTTCCTTCTCCTGCATAACTTGCCAGCTCAGTTCTTTTGGTTTTTCTGATTCTTATCCACAGGACACTGCAATCACTTGCTAGTTGGTGTGTATTTGCTCAGAGTAATCATTTTACATCCAGAGACTTAGAGTGTGGTCCTAGTGGCAGTGTTTCAGCTGCAGAAGGGAAAAGATCAGTCTGAGTATTCTTGAAGATTGCAAAACTGCTTTCAGTTCATGTAGTGTATTTCTAGTCTGAGGTTTCTTTTAATGGGCAAAAAGAGCTTTTTAAAAGAAGGAGAAACTTGGATATTTCCTAAAGCAACATTCAAAGCAATTAAATGGAGCTTTTTAAGCAACATGATCTTTTTCACTTTCACAATCTCCTCTTTAGCCTTAAGTAAAAACCAAAAGAGACCTTTGAAAAACTGATGATTTTTTTATGTTTAATATATGATCTTTTCATGTTTCTGCTGTTGTATGCTTTTGAGCTGTCTGACAACTATAGCTATGTAGCCAGCACAAGGGCAGACTTGTCTTATATCCTGTGAAGAGGTGACTACCTGAAGTGTGAGAATGAAAGAAAATATAAGAATTCTATGAAAGGTTTTACTACAGAGAATATGGGGCCAAGACCTTCATCTAACCCTGGATACACATTATTCTTAATAATGCATACCGGTATCTTTTTTTTTTTTTTTTTTTTTTTGGCCAACTCTAAGTAGTAAGCTTATGAAAATTGACAATATTTTACAGAAACAGATTTTTTTTAAAAAAAAGCATAATTCTATTTCCTGTATCTTTCACAGTTCTTTAATTTGAAACATATCACTTTTATCTTGTCTTGCTTTAACACCAGATTTGGTTTAATTAAATTTATGTCAAATGAACACATGAAACGAAAGGAAAATCGGAAAGCCTGCAGTTGCCCATTAGTGAGTCAGTGACTGCAGTGAAAGGCTTTTGAAGCCTGGCTGACTGCCAGGACAAGCTTGCAATGATGCTCGGAGACACCCATGATGCTTTGAAGGGAAGGACTTAGCTGACCTGAGCCTGCTCGATGGAATCAGTCAAAATCCTCACGGGTTGGATATAAAATCTATAATAAGTCTTCTGTCTTCAACCATTTACCTGTCAAAGGAAAAGAGTAAGGGCTGTGAAACCACAATCCATATAGAAAATTAATTGTACTTATTTATTTGTATTATTTATTATTACTACAGCAATAACAATGATTATTACTGAAGTGTGAGAATGAAAGACAAAATAAGAATTCTATGAAAGGTTTCACTACAGAGAATATAGGGCCAAGACCCTCATCTAACCCTGGATACACACTATTACTACAATATTATTTATTATTATTACTACAGTATCATTGCTTATGTGAGGGATTTTGTTTATTTTCAAAGCAACATGCCAAGCCCTTTGCAAGGCGGTGCCAAACTGTCAGTCCGTGGAGCTACGTTATGAAAACAGAATTTAACTTAGGCTTTCCTAATTGAAATATCTGTCAATTAGTCAAATAATATATGCTGTTAGGGAATATAAAAAGCATAACCTTTAGGAGCTAATATTTAGAGCCTTGCAAATGTGTCACTGTTAAAACACCTACGTTTAAAAATAAATGAAGCCCCAAATGTTTTGACACTCCTGCTAAAATGCAAAGTAAAACGCCCTGGCTCATATTGTTTCCGATACCACATGGTCTTCAAATTTTTATACTTGAACATGTTTATACATCCAGCTTTGGCACTTTCATATAAAAATATATTGAATGACTCTACCAATCAAATGTAATGTTTTTCATTCTGTTTTTGCATTCAGACAGCATTTTCTTAAAGGATATATATTACTTTGTTTATTCCTTTTGCTTATTGGGATCTGATCCACAGGTTCAATTGCATTTTATATTTTCATACTTTAGACACTAAAGCCTTTACACAAACTTTCAACAGTAAAATAAATAACTCTTATATAGCAGCAGGTTGCACTGATGTTAGTAAAACCAGATATTTAACAGCAAGCTTGGTGAACATCTAGGAATATCAAAGGCACAGTATCTATTTTTTATTTGTCCAGTATGAAAACAATTCAAAGAAAGCTCTAAATGTTCCCAAAGTCAGATCAATGTTATCTGAGGTACTTCAATAATCCAGTCATACCAAGAATCATCAATGTGTTGGTTCAATTTCTAATTTACACAGTTTTTCTGATCTCCTACAGGTGCATTGTCTTATATTTTCCACTTCTAGATGGCTCAATTTTTTGTGTGTGATTTCATTTATAACTGAAAATAAAAGTAAAACAAACAAGAAGTTAAAAATTCCAAGGGTTGCATTTTTCCCATTTGAAGAAGAATCCAATCCAGATTTAATATGTCTTTATATGTTCTAAAGTTTGTGTCTGCCCTGGAACACCACACTAAGAGTGGCCTTGAGTAGAATATAATTTTACTTTTTTCTTTTCATTTATTTAACCTCTATACCTTGAGGACAATAGGGTAGAATATAATTTTGAGAAGAGAAAGGATTTCTGCCAAGAGTCGAATATGAGACATCATTTCTTGGCCAATAGAAAAGTCCTTAATTTTGTTGAATCTGTGAAATATGTTCAGCTGGATTCTGCCACTTGCCTCTAGTCAGATATTAGTAGTCTTTTCATTTTCATGAGATCAAATAAGATATGAAAATATTCAGTGTTTTCAAATTCCATAGGATATAGTACAATCCTAGTAATATAAGAAACAAGATAGGTTTAATTTGCATTCACATTACCTTTGATGAGGTTTAAAATGTAATTTTATATTTAAATAATTTACTTCTTAAAAATCATTTCTTTTTGTTCTCAATATACATTTAACATTTAAAATATTTTATAACACCAACACATATTTCCTTAAATAAATTCAATTGTCATCGAAGAGGAAGAATTGCATGTTTATGAGACAGCATTCATTTATTCAATTTTTATTCAAAATTCTCAGTGCCGTAGGTATTTTTCTGTATAAAAATCATCAGTTCCTTCAAATGTTTTGCTTAGTAAAATATAAATTAAATTGTGTGTTATAAATTGTACATGATCATGGTAATTGAGAAGAATTTTATAATGCTCCATCCAAAGGCTAAGTGTTTAATAATAAAAGTTTTTAAAAATTAATGATGTTTGTGACCATGGTAAGCAATAGTCTTACTTGCTTGTTTTTGATTGTGTTAAGATATTATTAGATGTCTGCTTTGTTTTATTCATGGAAGCCTTTTCAAGAGGTGAGAAAAAAATAAGCAAGCACTCAAAACTATCCTACAGACTGCTCAGAAATATTTATTCCCTCTTGCAACATATTTGCCCAGCAAGCTCTTTTCAGACCAGAATACATAATGACCACAGTATTCAGGCAAATTTCTACTTTTTTTTTTTCTTCTTTGAATTATTTTAGTAATTGTGTAGTACAGCTTTTCCCCCTGGCACCACGGACTTAGTCTCTTTATTTCATATTTTAAAATCAAATTGCCAGAAGTGTCTGAAAGGCTCTACTTCAGGGGGAGAAAAAAAAGCACTTCAGGGCCAAGGCTTTGCTAACACACCAAGCATTAGGAGATGAATCAAGGGCGTAACAACGCTGAGAGCACCTTTGCACTGGGATCAAAGGCACGTCACGAGGAGTCAACATTTTGCCTGAAGTTGCTCACTCTGACTCTCCCATTGCCTGTAACAAAGTAGCTAAAAGGACATTTGGGACAATCCTGGGCCAAGTAGAGCTGTCTTAGATCCACCTAAAGAATCACAGCTAGAAGAAAAAATGATTCCGAGAAATATCTCAATCCAAGTCTCTGTATTTGTGCATCAAGCAGAGAATATATGGTGAGGAATGACCTCACTTACAGGGAGTAGAATTGGAGGTTCATTCAGTTGTTCCTGAACAGACTCCAATAAATAGCCACCTGTTTTGGGCTTTGCCGTCATTTTGATCCTGTCGATGTTAGTTTAGGAATCTTTAGTTCTTTAGGATGCAAATTCTCTAGTTGTGTGTTTTCTGATTTCCTCAACTACTCAAAGTGGAAGTTTTAGGACAAAATGATGAGAAAGAATGGAATAAATGTTTTAAAAATGATTCAAGAAGACATTTTACCCATATGCTGTTGTCAACAATAAGAATACTCACCAGAAAAAGGTAGCTCAATGTAAAGATTAATACAGAAGTCATGATATTCTGATTATGTTAATGCCTAACAAATATCTTCATATCACTTCCAAAGGAAAAATAATGGCTTACAAGTGCCATTTATTCATTTATATTCATCCAATGAAGCAAACAGATCAACAAATGGACATGAAGTACTAGGAACATTGGGAAACTAAATTTTGCTGCATCAATTTTTTAACATAACCAATTGCGTTCCTAGTTTCAGACAGGAGCCAAACTGCAAAGACAGCCCCATAATTCCAGATACCTTTTCAATAAAAGATTCTTTTTAAGAATCAAAAATATATGGCCTCTTTTCATATTATCTCCCAAATAAATGAATAGATAAACATATATTTTCTTTCCTAGGTTAAAATGGTGCCATTGAGAACAGATAGTTAAAGGTAAAAAAATAAATATAATGTTAGAAATATGATTATTCCTCATACAATCATATATAAAATGCAAAATATTTAAATGGAGCAAGATGTATTACTTAGGCAATTCAAACTTAAAACTCTAACGAAAACATTTTTTTACTCAACTTGAAGATGAGTAAAAATATGTTTTCGTGTCTGCAACCGTGCACAAGAGAGCCCATGTCACTTTCGATTTTCAGAACAATAGCTTGTTTTATCTGTTGTCAACATTGGTACATAAAATGCTTGTAGTTACATTTTAGAAATTACACAGGGTTCTGTCTTCAAGTCCTGTACTTACAAATCCCTTGATTCTAACAATATCATTGAAGAATATTAAAATGTTCACAGCAAAAGGACACACAAGTTTGAAAGTTTCAGTCAAACTGATTACACAAAATGATAACACTAGGGTTGTCCCAACATAAAAGCTGACAAGCCAAAGGGGGGATAATGTGCATTTCACTAGCAAATGATAAAGATTCAGGACAACCATATTCCCATGATCAAAGCTATTACGGGAAGAAAGGATTTTGATTAAGACCGCTAACTTTGCGCGGAAACAAATTTGAAAGAAACAATAAGGGCGAATGTGACCAATGCACTGCTAAAATATTAATTAATACACCTCTAGAAAGATAAGCACTTATGTTTCAGTTACAAAGGCAGAGTGAATTCATGAATTTAGTGTAACATTCACCCTTGCATAGAGATGGGGTGCAAAAAAGGAAGGCAACGATGAAGTCACTTACAGTTTGCAATTCAGCTGTCATGTGGAAGTCTGCAGTAGGTATGAGCAAAATATACTGTGAAGAATATGTGGCTCAATATTATACAGCAAAATCGAACTTTGCAACTGCTTATGCATAATTAACTACCTGGGACTAGCCTGCTCTGGTGCACCACTTTATAGAGTAATAAAAAATTAAACTAAAAATACAGACTCCTAGGTAACTGTGGTCACAGTACAACTCTATCTTCCTTTGCAGGCTTATTATTTTCTGAAGCTGTGGCTGACAGGTTCTATGAACACACATTTTTGCATATATTTTGTTTATGTGCAAGCCTTGGCATTTGAGCCATCTCCTGCTGAGGCCCCTTCCAACCATATGCTTCTGTTTTTCTTCATTAGGTGATGTGATCCCTTTTGACTGTTGCATGCACGTGAAAGGACAGTGGGCTTTGGGGGGAGAAGAAATCCTGCTTTAAGAGAGTGCACGTCAGTTGGCCTTCAGCTATTTGGAGCTGATTGGATCTGACAAGTGTTGAAGCTACTCATCGTAATGGATGTCTCTGCTTTAGCAGAGAGGAGGTGAAAAGGATGTAATTCCCAGTGAAAGAAAGCAACATGAACTATTATTTAATTACTGCTTAATATATAACTCCCTAGGAGTCCCTGTTGATTTACTATTCTAGCTTCTTCCTTTCTTTATTAATGAACAATCTAGTCTTCTAATGTGATGTGGTTAAGCCACACCTGTTATTGATAGGGACTTTCCCAAACTAACAAGGCAAATAATCCATTTTAATACCCTAAGCATGTATGCTTCTGAAATGCTTTATTTTCTCAAATATAAAAATGACTCTCTTCACCATGTAAAAACAACACAAAACAAAACCAACTTGTGCACTAGTGTTATCCGGGCTTATTTCTTTCACTGGTTTAGGATTTGGTGTGTACATTTTTTATAACTCTGCATGGCGACCTTTTCAACTCTCTGGATTCTAGGAATCAATTAAAATCTTCTATTCTTCCCTCCCCACTTCAATTTTTATACCGATAGCGTGCTGAGTTAAGTATGCATAGTTTTTGTTTTGTTTTTTAATCATGTTCACTTTCTGGATGTGAAGAAACTGGTATTTGTCAGCAGCCTATTTTTCGCATAGAATTTGTTGTACTACCAGGGAACTACAACTTTAAAATCTGAGAGAAAGTAGTAAAACAAATCTGTTATTCATTGTAAAATTATAGGATATTTTCCAATCAAGTTATAAAGTATTATTTCCATTAATTTATTTTATTGGGAAAATAGTAGAGGAAAAAAAGATAACACGATATTTGGGTTTAATTCTATTCACATCGTCTATTAAAGTTGCACAATCATTGAAAAGATATTGAACTGATTTAAGTAGGATGGGGCTTCTGTCCACACATTAAATATATGAGAATAAGATTAGATTATTTTTATTTCCTTCAATATGTAATTTGTAAAAATTATATTGAAAAAGTTTCTTATTTATTTTGCTACTGCTTATATTTGCCTTATCCGATTTTGTTGAAGAATTATTCTTAGCATATAATAACATATAGTGGCTTATAACATTCATGCAAATTCTTCAACCAACATTTCACAAAAGATCACATATTAACTTTGAGAAAAAACGTTATATTTGTGCCTAAATCTCATCTAGAGAAGAAAACACTCTGCATTATACAGTCCATACATCTAGTTCAATCATTTTTGGCTTACATTATTTTTAAAGCATTCTTCTTTTATTTTGCTAAATCCATATGTAGTCTGATAAAAAAAAATTGGAAATTGTGGTTTCCTTTTAAAAGTAGCCAATTTGCTAATTTGGCTATTATCAGGAAACAGTTAATATGATGATTCTGGACTGCCTGATTTTTTCTTATTATATTCTACATTTTTGCTTTCCTGAGAAATAATTTCATCTGCTTAATTTAAGTACATATAAAATAGAAACAGGTACTCTACGAATGACAACAATAAAATGTTATGTTAAAAGCTTTCATTCAGAGTTTTTCCAAAGCTAAATCTCTGATCTTTTGTATATATTTTAATATTGGTCTTTGTAGTCATGTAAAGACATACATTTTTATCCAATGACTCATTAATGTAGAATTCTGATTTGTGTAGAGAGAGGGTTTATTTTCCATTCATGAGTGTAGATGCTATTGTCTGTTTGTTTTGGAATATTTTATTACTTTGGAGCAGAATGTGCATGTATAATTTTGTGAATGATGAATTTCTTCAATTTACTTGTGTAGATACAGATCAAATATTGGTAATCTTGGAGGAAGAAAGGCTATGCAGCAGTTTCTGAAATGAAATAGTAGCGATGCTAAATTGAACAATTTGAGCTCTCATGCCAATTAAACAGTTTAACTCCTGATATAAAATTTGATGGCTTGAAACAAAATGTTAAAAAACAAGAGTAGAATTCACCAAATATTGTGAAAGATAAAATTGTGTTTTCAATCGTGCAATACAATAAAATAATGCTTTACTTTTGTTATAACTAATGTCCGTGCTTATATTTACCCAAATAAGAGCACACAAATGTTTTGTTTCTTGTGTGCTTTCTCAAAAATATTTTTAAAAATTAAAAATTCAATTCTAATGTTTTGACTGTAGGATCAATTAAGCCTCATATAGTTCCCAATATTACATTAATACTTCTTTCTCTGTTCTTTACAAATTTTTTTCAGAGTGAAAACAAAATACATAACTAAATAAATAAGAAATAAGAAAAATAACTGTCTTTATAGCTGATTTAACAAAAAAGTCACCTTCGTACATAATAAGAAGCTGGGAGATTTTATGCTGCAGCACAGCATATAGCAAAAACTTCTGATTAAATTCAAGATGTAAACTCCATCAATAATTGAGCTGTAACAAAACATTTTGAAAGGGTGGGTCTTTTTAGTCCAAGGTAAGTATCTTAATGTTAATTAATCTGGCTAAGGGATCATGAGATAGAATAATGTATAACACTACGTTTGCTATAAACTAATCATCTACTTTAAAGATATTTTTTTGTATGACTTATGGGACTTTACACATTTAAAAGAGAGGTGAATAATAAAATTTTTCTGAGAGGATGAATATAAAACAACCCGATGCACAAAAAGTTCAATGTTTAGGTCTGGGGGTAAGAAATTTCCTGCAGATAATTGGTAACATTAATATTCCATTTGCCTCTACCATTTTTTATTTTTTTTAATGAAATAAACAGACACACCCCAAAATAGGGTTACCACAATTCAATTATAACAGACTGCTATTGGCCCTGAGGGCAAAACCCTGGGTCATTTTAATATTAATAACTAAGATGGTTCTAATAAGGACATTATTAGAGAAGGGCATCAAAACCCCTTATAAAAGTAAAATGTTCCTTATTTCTTGTTTCATCCTCCTAGCCAACAATAAACTAACAAACACTTAAAATTTTAGGAAAGCAGAAAACAAACTAGATCCTGAGTGTATGGAGAAAATTGCATCCACAAAGCTCATAACAGATTTTGACTCGTTTTTACTCAAGTCAGAAAAACACTTGACATTATTTCCACATTTTAAAAACAAGTTCAAATTTCTCCATGAGCACTGTTTAAACGATGCAAAGTTTTACCTGAATCAAATATATAACACTTGTCTAATTACCAAAGAAACTTCATGAAACTCATAAAAGTATCCCTCTGTCATTTCTGCAAAGAGATTTGTGGGCGAGGAAAGTTTTGTAATTCATGAATATTAAATGAACATTTTTTAAAAGTATATTTTTTCATATATGTATAAAATGGATTTGGGTAGCAGCTAAAATAAAATCTTAGATCTCCAAATTTATATTCCTATTTGACAAGTGTTTTAATTTCTATTAAAATAAATCCTTAGTTCTCCTAATTCCTATTTCAATTTGATCTCATATCTAAATTTCTTCCAGACATACACATGAATTGAATGTCCAGGGGAAAAGGGGTAGTGATCAGTTTAAGAGGAACCACCTCATCTCAATGTATAGGTACTTCGCAAATCAACAATTGAAGTTCTTTCTCCTCATTTTCAGAGAGCAGCGTTCGCTGTGCATGGCTCTATAATAAGCTGTTTGCACTAAAGACTCAATCCTAAATCCAAAGGAAAACCATTGAGGTTTACAAACTACTTTTCTTAATCATCAAAAGTACAGGGGTGGTATTCTTGCTTCATTTGTGGGTCCACTCCAACTCCAAACAGATCTGAAACCATTACAACACATGGCAGTTGGTCGATAGTGTGGAAAAACCTCATTTACTGACTGGCCAGACAGTTTTAAAACCTTCAGATTTTTCTAAGTCTAGGTTATTAACTGTCTGACTGTAATCACATCTTCACCATAGGGAGCTTCAAAAGCTTTTCATTTGCATTGAATCAGTTGCCTTCCTCCCTGTCTTTTTTTCCCCCTGGAAATAAGCTTAAATAATTCAACAAACTACACACATGGCTAGTGATTATTGAACCATTCTGAAACACTCGAGGCAAATGGACCATTATGTGGTGGGAATTAAAACTTTCCTCCCAGTCGCTGGGAGGGTACGTATTCATATATAGCAAATATATTTGTCTCCAGCATTTCTTCTGTACTCCTCATTCTCCTAAAACAATGTGGAAAAACACCTGCAACTGTGTCATCACTTTTATTTACCAGTGCTATTTTGGGAGGTTATTAGGTCAGATAAAGAGCCCTTTGGTATGCATATCTATCCAACACTTCTTCAAGTGTGGAGACTAAGTTAATTTAAAAGAAGATACAGTACTTTTTATAGACACCCTACAGATAAATAACAACAAATTATATTAGTCATTTTACATTTTATGATACCTCGAACACCATAGAATTAAGCATGTTTGGCTACTTGACGTAAGGTAGCCTTCACTATAAACATTTACATTTGGTAAGGTTAGTGTATAAAAGTGTTTATGGATGTTTTGCATTCACAGCCACACAAACTTTTGAATTATCCCAAATTGGAAGGAGTATTTTGTCATTTGGATTGCCATCTGGTAGCTGTTTCATGATAGACGTTTCATGATTGAAGATAAGACCCTCAAGCTTTGTCAACTTAAGCTAGAGGCTAGGATTTTGTTAGATTTTAACAAAAAATAATATGAATTTCAAAAACCATTAAGAATTTTTTAATGAAACAGTGCTTTTATTTCTCTAAGCACACTGCAGTAAAAAAAAATCAAAGAATAAAGGGCAGAAAATTATATATATTTCATAACAATAAATTATTAATGTAAGATATCATGGAATACTGAGTAATAGTCACTAACTGCAGAGTGGAAAATCTATTAGGAACAGTTATATTTTTTTCTTTAAACTTAACTTTGAAGTCTTAAAAGTGATTAATACTATATTGCATAAGACTAATTTAAAATTTTTTATTAAAGTACCAGCTAGCAGATACTGTGTGTGTCTTAACACTCACTGAAGTTAAGGATTTGCCTGCTAACAATTTCGTAGTAGTGTTTTGTCATTGGATAGATAGATATAACTTCCATTTTTGTGATTTATTTTAGTATTTCTATAGCTCTGTAGCTGCTTTCTAACAGTGTACAACCTTTGTCAAATTTAAGATATATTTGTCTAAATTATGACCTATAGAAAAATAGATGTAAATGAGATCACAAACCTTGTGTTCAATTAACACAATGATGCCATATATGCTTTGTGAAATTTGACTGGCTCTTGTGTACTGATGCAGGGGAAAAAAAGTTTTCCCTGATTGAAAAAAAAAGAGATTTTGAGAGTATGAGTATTTTACAACTAATATTGGTTATAATTGCTGGCTCATGGTGATAATAAAAAGTAGACCAACTTTAAATATACATATATGTGTATATATATGGATGCAACACAATAGACTCTTGTGTATACCAAGTGATCAGTGACAGCATTTGTTATTCTAGTTCTTATATCTTTGATCCTCTGCATACCTTTCCCCTAATTCTCTACTTCAGCATGGTTTATAACCAGCTCTTAATAAATATTTGCTGGTGAATGAACTTACTTGATGTATTTCTTCTAGGTACATATAACCATCAAAAGTAGTTCACAGAAATTTAGAATTTTATTTTAATATGTTTTAATAATTATGTTTATTTGAATGTAGATTTTTCTTATGTTTTTATTCTGTGTATGTCTTTGATACATTCTCCCTGTGTTTGCTAATGATTCTTGACAATTGCTCCAATAGCTGGAACATCCAACTACTATGGCATTACTATATACAACCAAGGCAGAGGTTCTTGAACTTCTTTAGTAGGGGTGGTGGTGAGAGGTGGGTTATTGACTGCTTTGAGAATCTGACTTTAATTATGCATCCTCT
This sequence comes from Varecia variegata, assembly GCA_028533085.1. Taxonomy (NCBI): domain Eukaryota; kingdom Metazoa; phylum Chordata; class Mammalia; order Primates; family Lemuridae; genus Varecia; species Varecia variegata. The sequence goes on from CM052443.1 coordinate 69,842,957, forward strand.
TCCTCAAAAATATACATGCCCTAAACATTTTACGTGGACTGTTCAGGGTTCCCAGACCCACTGAAATCTATCTACAGTCATGTAACCCAAATTAAGCACACTTAATCTAAGGGGAGTTGTGCATCTTGAATCACTGATTTAAGACAAGCAGTACAACATTATGAACTCTGATGGACAAGATCAGGAGTGGGCAAACTATGGCCCTCAGGGCAAATCTAGCTGCCATCCATTTTTATAAATAAAGTTTTATTGGAACACAGCCTTGTCCATTCATTTATATATTATCTCTGGCTGTTTTTGTGCTACAACTGCATTGTTGAGTAGTTGCAAAAAAAACCATATGGCTAAAGCCTACAATAATTATTATGTGGTCTTTTTTAGAATATAGTTTGCCAAACACTGGACTATGTGGTGTAAATATAGTGAATTTTTCACATTCTTCAAGAAGCTAAAACTCTAAGATTAATATGAATTAATGACATAACCAGATATCTACCAAACCCAAGTGATTTTTATTTTAGAAAAGTAGAAAAAAAAATAAGGATGATAGTATAAAGGTACCAGTCTGTGGGGGATATCTAGAGAACATCATACAGTTTTGACTATTACATTTTAATAGCATTATTAACATATTAGTATTGTATTTTGTTTTGTTTCCCTGGGAGTGAGATCAAGATGATGAGAATACACAAAACAATAAATCTAGAAAAAATGGTTGAACAAGGATGTTTAGGAGGGTAGTGGAGGGAGGTAGAGGAAAATAATAGCTGTTCTAAAATATTTGAGTAATGTTTGAGAAAGATAGAGTTTAATTCATGTTACCCCTAAAGCAGGTGATGTGCAGGTAAACTGTTTTTTTTAAAGGAAAAAGAGTCGTGATTTATAGTATTTGCTGATTTTTGTGGTACAAATATTTCCAAGGCTGATTTCAACTACCAATATGAAGTCATTGAATGGAGAGCTAAGAAGGGATGCACACAGTTGGCTCTCCCAAGCACATCAAGGCCAGCTCTAGCTCACGACTGCCGCAAAACGGCAGAGTGAGACATATGGCTTGAAACTTTTCTATGGAGAGAAAATATGATTTGAACTGGATTTCCTTAGATGATCATAAGTTCCTTTTCTGAGAAAGTGTTTAACAGAGACTCCATATGTACTTGATGAGTTCACTAAGTAACTAAAAACATATAAGAAGAATTTTTAAAAATCCTGTACAATGGTTTATAATTTTATGATGTTTGAAGATGAGCTAAATGTATTTTTAAGTACTTCTGCTATTTTCTTTCTAACATAATTTCAGATATTATACTCATGGAGGTAAGACATATATTTGTTCATTTCAAGAAAAGTTTGTACAATATTAATTTGATAATAGGCTTTCTAAGCATAGATATATGCAAAGTTGCCAAAATAAACCATGAGTTTTACATATATCTTTCTATTAACTTCCCATTTTATCTCAGGTTGACTCCCCTTCAAGGTATTACAATTTTATTTATTTCCTTTTGTTGCAAGCATATTTTTGATAAGGAAGGCATTCTTTGTAAAAACAAGGTACATAACTGGAGGTGACAACTAATACTTGTTTGCCTATAGCTTCCTAGGGGAAAATATCTCAGGAAACTCCTGAGACATCTGTGAGACATGGAATGAGAGGGCCTAAATACATCATTGGTATATAGAAGAATTAATGCTTTAAATGGCTAAAGAAAAATGTCTTAAGATCAATTTCCTGTCACAAACCCTATTTTATGAGATGAAAAACAAACCAACAAATTTTACAAAATCTATTGCTTACCAAGTTGAAATATTAAAAGTGAGGGCAAGTCTAGGCTAACTCTGGTGGTTGTCTACCCAACAGCCAATTCCTACACTTTCAGAACTGGAGTTTTATTGAGGTAGTCTTATATGTTGGGAGGATCTGGGCTTCTGTACAGCCTTAGGGGGAAAGTGTTAGTAGCAATCCCCTTGTTAAAGAATACTTAAAAAGTAGATATGTAATGTAATTTAAGGCAATGGACAATGGGGAAAATCTGCTTTTGGTGTTCTGGGAAAGGCACAAAGAGACATTCTCTTTTCAGGTGTTCAAACGGATCAATATGAGATTCTTTGTATATTCTGAATCATTCTTCATAGTATGATTCAATCATACTATGATTATGAGGGGTCGAGACAAGAGCCAACATTCCTAGGGTGGCAAAGAGAAAAGATAAAAAGAAACGATGCTGAATGATGCTGTTGAATCACTGGTTAAACCATTCCTGGAACCATGCTGCTTCTGAACTTCTTTTTATGTAAAATTAAAATGAAGGTGACATAAAGACTTTTATAGACAAACAAAAGTTGAGAAAATTCATTAACAGTGGACCTGCATTACAAAAAATATCAGAGAAAGTCCTGCAGGAAGGAATATGATACCAGTTGGAAATTTAGATCTATACAAGAAGTGAAAAATTCTGCATTAATAAAATAAGAGTGAATAGATGACTATTACTGTTTTTAATTTCTATAAAAGATAATTAACTCTTTCTAAAGCAAAATAGTAAGATATATTGTTTGCTTTATAAGATATGTAGAAATAAGATCTATGACAATAATACTAAAGGATCGGAGGGAAGAAATTAAAGTATACTGTTGTAAGGTTCTCATACTACATGTGAAGTGGAATATTATTATTTGAAGATAGGCTTTGATAACGTAAAGGTGTATATTGCAAACCTTTGAATGACCACTAAAAAATTAAAAAGAAGTATAACTAATAAGCTGATTATGGAGATAAAATTAAATCACTTAAAAGTGATCAAGTGACACAAATGAAGAAGGAAAAGAAGAAACGAGGAACAAAAAAATCAGACAATTAGAAAACAACTTTCAAGATGGTAGATCAAAATCCAACAATTGCATTAAATATACATGGTGTAAACACTCTAATTGAAAGGCAAAGATTAATAGATTTGATAGAACAGCAAGACCCACCTATGTATTGTCTATAATAAATCCACTTTAAATCTAAAGACATAGATAGGTTAAAAGTGAAAGGATAGAAATAAGATATATCATGCTAATTCTAATCAAAAGAAAATTGGAGTAGCTATAATAATATTAGACAAAGTAGACATTATAAAAGTAATATTAGCAGGTATAAAGAAATGTGACATAATGATAAAGGATAAATTCATTTAAAATAGCAATTCCAAATGTGTATTTACCTAACAATAGCCTTCTGACTTTGAACTTGATATGTGATAAGAACAATCCTGTTTGGGAGATAGCTCCCATACATACTTGTTTCAAAAATATTATTTATTCTCTAAGAAATATTCATATCATTTAATACATCCAATAACATAGATAATTTTCTTAGTTTATGACAGGTGAAATATATCTCTAAGATAAGAAATAATATGAATAGCCATTGAGAGTTCTTCCTCCTCTAGTTCTTTGGCAGTTTGACAACTTTGAGAGCAGAAAGTGTTCAGGGTCATATCTTTCGGAATATTTGAGTGCAGAGGTGAGTCTTGAATTTGCTTCTTAGAATATTGAATCTGAAAACCTAGACAGACAGAAGAAAATTCACTCTGCAAAATATGGCAATTTAGAGGATCAATCTTATTCAACAATACAGATCTCTGTTTGGTAGGCAGTAGATTTGGCAGGATTTCTTTATCCTACACATTCTTTGTCTTATTCAAATTGATATTTTAATTTTAGCTTGAAAGACTGCTCACAGAGTTTCATAAAGCAGAGTTAATCAGATTAAAAGTAAAAATCAATGTGGTTAATGACTTTTGTGTTTTATTACTAAAACACATTTCTACTGGTCTAAGTTAATTTCTGAAATTTTATTTTTTGCTATTATATGTTCAATTATGTTTTGTTACAGCTCCAAATTTTAATACTAAGATGCCTTTCAAATTTTCACACATCAGCATATAGTTCTTCTTTTTAAAAATCTCATAATTAAAACATCATTTTTGCAAATATTTTCATGTGCCTTTAAATGGTTATGCTACTTATAACTGTAAAAGATTAAGCAATTTGTTTTAAATCTGAACCTTAATTTTCATGGAAAGACAATTTCAAAGTACCATAATTTTCACAATATGCCCATATATACTCTATGAAAGGGTAATCACTGTTTCAAAACATAAATTATAAATAAACATGCATAGATATAATTAATAATCTTAGAAAGAAAATTACATTTCTTTTCAAAACCAAATGTAAAGGATATCATGTGAGAAATTTTAACTTATTCAGTCAGTCAACATATGTTGATTGAGTTTGTGCTAGCTAATGTTTTCAACACTGGGAATACACAAGGGTATAAAATCTCAAACTGGTCTCTGCCCTAAGCAGCTTAGTAGAAGAAATAGAAATATGTACTCATAGCACAGAAAAATTTCAGGTTTGAAAATGCTATGAAAAAATTATAGAGTTCACCTAAAAGGAAGAGTTAGGCTGTGGAAATGATACTTAATCTAAGATCCGAAGAATGAGTTAGAATTACTAGAAGAGAGGAAAGAACGGTTCAGGAATAGATATCAGGTATCCAAAGTCCTTGTGGCAAGAAGCATGCTAAATAAAAGAGATCAAAAGAAAATCATTTTAACTGAAATACAGGGAGTGAAGAAAATCTGGTAGAAGATAACAGCCAGAGAGGTAGACAGAGACAGACCATGCTAGTTACTGTAGTCTCTGCAAAAACATACTTACTTTTTTCATATCAAGAGCAATGGGAAACAAAAATAGAGTTTAATATAGAGAACAAAATGATCAAAATTGTGTTTGAGAAGATCCCTCCAGCATTGGAGAATGGAATGGAGATGGGTAAGAATTTGTTTTCATGCTGCCTGGCAATTGGGATATGCAAAATTCCAAGATGACCCCCAATGCCCCCATTCCCTATGTATAGACTCTAGATAACCCCTCTACCCACTTTGAATAGGAATAAGATTCATAAATTTGACAGGATTTCACTTCCATCCTTGGGCTGTGTTATATGGCAAAGGTGAAGGAATTTATAGGATGCAATTAAGGATTTTGACACCAACAGAAGGGTGATCATCCTGGGCCTGAAGTAATCAAATGAATCCTTTAAAAAGGGCTCAGTCCTTTTCTAAAAGAAGATGTTCAAAACAGGAGAGATTGTCCTACCAGCCCTGAAGAAACACACATCCATATTATGAACTGCCTATGAAGACAGCCACATAAAAGGATTTGAGGGCAGGCTCTGGGGACTGAGAGTACTTCCTGGCAAATAGCTATGAAGAGAACAGAGTCCTCATTTTTATAGCTGCAAGGAACTGAATTTTGCCGACGATCTGAATAAGCTTGGAAGAAGACTCTGAGCTCCAGATGAGAAAGCAGCCTGACCAACACTCTGGTCTGAACTTTGTGAGATCCTGTTTGAACTTCTGATCTACAGAAACTGTAAGGTTATAAATACCTATTTTTTAAGCTGCTAGTTTTGTGGTAATATGTTACACAGCATAGAAAACTAATACAGCAATTCTTACAAAAGACCAAGAGGAACGATGGCTGTAGCATGGCCTAAGATGATGGTGGCAGAGTCGGAGAGAATTAGACATGTTTGGGAGAGAGTCAGGACATAGAATCATTAGCATTTGGCAGTATAGTGGATACAAGTATGAAGGAGGGGGAGGGGTGGTAAGATTTCCTTCCAACTCTCTATTAATTAATAATTTGGTGACCTAGATCCATGACCTACCAATGGCTGAGATAAAGAACAACAAAAGAGGACCAGCGGTTCAGTGGCTGATGGCAAGTTTGGATTTCAGCAGCATTTTAAGGGTTAGGTGGCTTTGCAATGTTCCAGAATAAATGTTTCAAAGTGGTTATGAGAATTAAATGTTTGTCCCAGAGTTAAGTATGAATAAGGTTAAAAAAAAAAAAAGAAAAAACAGGAGATTTAAGAAAACAGAGAATTTGAAATTTTTGAGGCATTTGAGTTGACCAAAGAAAGGTGGTAGAACTGATAGTAATTTAAATATATTTGAGATTAGTGATTCAAAATGTATGGTGGAACTAATAAGTCTGTTTGGAGACTCGCAACTTGTAGCTGTTTCGTGCAAGCTCTGGGAAAGTGGACAGTGGGGCTCACTCTCCAGGGAAGTTGTGCCACATCAGATAAAAGGACAGCAGAGGATAGGTGCTTAGGGCATTGACCCTATTAACTATAGACTTTTATGAACAGAGAGAAAAAGTTAATAAACCAGACAAAAAGAACAAAATAATCTGTTGCAGAGGTGAGGCTAAGTCATTTAAAGGAAAACAAATAAATATAAGTCAATATAATTAAATAGATAAATATACTAAATACCCTCAAATGAATTTCATGAATAGCCCATTTGGTTTTGAGTTTTGCTATCCATAGCAATCATTTTCTTAGGAAATCCATCATGGAAAAGTGGTGGTGCCATATTTAAAGGAAAAAAATATATAAAATTATTTTATTCTACCCCTTTCCTCATGAAAATTAAGAAGAGAAAAAAAAAAGGCAGCCAGATATTAGATAAAAATGGCAAATTAAAAGGCCTTTTTGGCCAGGCCCACTGGCTCACGCCTGTAATCTCAGCACTTTGGGAGGCTGAGGTAGGAGCATCCCTCGAGGCCAAGAGTTTGAGACCAGCCTGTGTAAAAGAGAGAGAGAGAGAGACCCCCTTCCCTACGAAACAAAAAACAAAAAATTTAGCTGGGTGTGGTGGCACATCTCTGTAGTCCCAGCTACTCAGGAAGCTGAGATGGGATCCTTTGAGCCCAGGAGTTTAAGACTCCAGTGAGCTATGAAAGCACCACTGCACTCCAGCCTGAGTAACAGAGCAAAGCCCTGTCTTGTAAAACAAAACAAAAAACAGCCAACCAAACAAAAAAACAAACCTTTACATAAATATCTTGTGTTTGTTTATACATAAAAACTTTAGTGAACTTGGCATCCATATAACACATAAAATCATGATTAACAGATTATTCTTTGAAGTATGGCTATCTGAGTCTGAATATATATATTCAGTGGTGTGACCTTAGGCCAGTTACTTAGCTGAATTTAATTTCATCACTTCTAAAGTAGGGATGATAATGCACTTAGCACAAAACCTGAACATAACTGTGAAACAAAACTACGCATTGTTAAATTTTATTTCACTTTAACTATATAAGCTTCATGTGTTTAGAAAGCAAATAGTAAAATAACAGTATGGGAGGCTAGCACAAAAGATAGTATATTACATGGAGAATATCTTATATAGAATGACTGGCCTAAAGTAACGTAAAAATATCCAAATGGCTGGAATTCCTAATTGGCGCAGGCATAGTAGGTAAGGACACACATAGTAGGTATTCAATAAAGCCTTAGTTAATGAACAAAGAAGACAGCACTCTGTCGATTATTATTATATAAATAATAACCAGTTAACTTTTAAGCAATTTCCACATTCCATTTAACTATTTGGCATCATGAAAAAATACAACATCATTCAGGTATTCTTTAATCCCAAATATGTCCTCCATTACAGTGGGAAACTAAAACAAAATTAACAAAAACAAAGAGAAATAGAATCACTTCTTTCCTTTAATAATTGGCCAGTTAGAAATTGCTCTCTTCTCAGGTTGCATACAGAATAATGAGAGTGTTAGGCAATTTGAGTTGATTAGACAATGTGATTGGGTAAATCAGAACAATAATTCATAGGGCACAAGGGCTACCAAATTAGTTATTCAGCAAATGCTCCTTTTATGGCACCCATGGGGCCTGATTTTTCAATTTTTATTTATTTTCCATGTGCACCTGTTTAGCTGTTAGATTTCTTTCCTCCCCTGTTACGGCCTCTTGTTCCATATCTTGAGAACTGCACACACACTGATATTGTAAATTAAACAAGTACAGGGGAGAAGGGGGAAGGAGGAGTTCTCAAGAGACAAAAAGGTGAAAGGGACACTAAAGATCAAACACATAAAGTGATTTTTACTTTACACTACTATACAAGGTAATCCCTTCAGAAAATATGCCATTTTTGTAAATAGATTCTGGCAAATTTTACTTTGCCATAATGTTTTATTTATTTTTTTAATAAAGAGTTCAACATGTGCTTATATTTGAGGGAGATGTGCAATGTTAATGTATTTCACTGTCCTCCAAATCTCTCTCGATAACTTTCCCTATGCCATGAGCAATTCACTACACTCTAACACATGACATTTGCATTGTAAATGCAATGGTAGCTCATGGTATGCCATTGGTTATTTTTTTTTCCTCCTATGAAATAAACACACAGACTTGAGGGGGAAGTTATCTTGATCTGTTTTGTGCAGAACAAATTTGGCATAAACAGTGTACTTCCTGTTGACCTCAAAGAATCCCAACTCAAGAAATCTTCTAGACAACAGTGAAATCAGACTACTAGTCAACCAGAGCCTAATTAGGATATAGGTGGAAAATACAGATCTAGAAATACTGACCAGGTTGACTGTCCTGGAATTCCTTAAAATTTTTATATCTCCAAAGCCACATTCCATACTCTAATAATTTATTACTCAGAAGTTTTATTTTTCCCCTTTCTATTTTTTACTCTGGGCACAGTAGAAAATAAGCTTTAACATTTTATATGGAGGCCTGAGAGTCTTGCACAGGTCATAAATAATCAAGCAAATAACATCATACCAAAAAGTTTTTCCTTGTTCCAAGCATTTCCTTGTTCCAAAAGCATTAAGGCATTTAGGATTGAATAAAATATAATTGGCAATTAATCATTTAGATGACCACTTAAAATGATATTAATATTTCCTTTACTTATTTCCTAGTGTTGACACCGTGTTTATCCAAGATCCAATTTGTGTTTACACTTTACACTTAACTAGAATTTTTTAATGCCATTGAATTGTATGCTTAAATTTTATCAGAAGTAAGTTGTCTTAATAAAGCAGAGTTTTTTCATTAGTTGTTTTTTTGTTTTAAATTATATATTCTATTTTACCACACATTTCTTGTGTTATCTTTATTAGAGGAAGCAGGTAATATGATTTCCTGAAAACAAAGCACATGCTTTGTTTGTTCTAAATTTGCAATTTACTTTTAGTGATTTTTTGATTATTTAGTTTTTAAACAAATTATGCATTATATTTTACTAAAAACTGACAACTTTTATTCATACCCATATTTTATTTTCAAAATACTTGATCAAATAAACACCCCTATTCTGGCCATTAAAGTTAATATCAACATAAATTTGTAGCACTTTCTGAGAATTTGGCAACTCTCTGTAAAAACCAAGCCTCCAAATAGGTAATGCTTGTGTCTGCTTCATCTAATAATGACAAAAACTCTCTGACTAAAAGATCTTAAAAGATTGATTCAACACAGTTCTTGGTACATAAGTACTAACTTAATGATTGTAGCAATTAGTATATTTTCATTGCTGTGGCCTCATGGATTGATAGGGAGCATAATTTTAAAGTCATGCTTTAAAAGAAAGAAAGATTTCCCAATATCCATAATGGATATTGGAAGACCTACCTAGGTTGCAAACCCCAATTTCTTCATGTGGAAACTGTATAATAGCATACTTAACCTCACAGAGTTGCAACAAGTTAATATGGAAACTCAAATAAAGAAGTTAACTCAGTGTTTGATACATGTAGGTACTCAAATATTGATTATAATCATCACAGTCTTTTTTATATCATATTGCTAAGTAATGCTTCAGTCATTCTTACTATCTGATCATCAGTTGATTTTTGGAAGCTTTGTCTTATTTCCTTCTTTAGCCCATTGAAAGGGAAATGTTATTTGTCAATCTGACCTTCGAGACAGGTGGAAGTAATTTGCTCCCCATAATCCAGCCAATGACCTAAAACAATTCAGCTGTGTTTTGTCTTGACACCTAAATTTTGGGAGAGAATGGTACTTTCAAGATAAACAGTTTCTTGTCTGTGATGAAAACTCATATCCAAAATATCCTTGTTGCCCCATAGGTGAGCCTAAAGAGACAGCAAGTAGGCAAACCAGGCAGCCACTTTACTAAGCAATCAGCTCGCATGAGGCAGCGTGTGTAGTGGTTAAGGGGTCAACTGACTGCAGGGACTAAATTCATGTCTTCATTCTAACTACTTGTGTCACTATTTTAAGGGAAGTGGGGTTCTATACTTAAAAAAATACTACTTTGGAAACCAAACAGGGTAATCAGGTTAAAAGGATTTTGTTTTCTAATCATAAAAAGTTAAAAAACTGTCATATATGTCATAATGAGCTGCTTCAGAAATTCAAAGAACTCATTGAAAAAGACCTTATATAGAATAAATATTCAACTTATCCAGAATATCAGATATTGAAACCAATAGACCTTATAAGCAACAACTATATTAAGCCTTTCAATTGTCAAAGATGTTTTACAAATCTTTTTTTTTAATGATAGCATATTTAACTGATGATTTCACAATTGAAAACATGAAATAGAATTACAAAAATGTGATTTTTTTATAAAGTGCAACATAGGTAAATGTATTATGCTCACTAGCCTTTCCAAAATTTTATTTATTAGTATTACAATAAGGTAGGATTTGATACTCTTCTTTTGCTTGAGTACCAAACAAGGTATTGCTTTTCTATTTGTAATGTTATCCATTTTTTATAATATACAACATGATCACACTATCAATAGATTGGAAAATTCCTCTAAAGCCACCTTTTCTAATTTTTTAAAATTCATTAATATGGAAAGTGACCAGAATCCTGAATTTGCTTTTTTTTCTGCAACATTGTCTCACCAGCATCATAGCAACCTAAGCCAGGCAACAGTACTAAGTATCACACCATTTACAAATTTTAATCCTATAGTATAGATATCAAAAAGAACAAAGATTCATGCAAATATGATACTGATCTTTTAAATAATGGTAGACAGAGTTTATTGCTGCTAACTAAAATTTCCACTTGTTTTGTAGCCAAAATGAAAATGCTCCATAATGACAAAATGTCAGAGCATTTGAGAACAAACAAAGCCCACTATTAAGGACAAATGTCCACTATTCTGTAAAAGTAAGAGAAAAATTGTTCATAAATATTACTTGCTTCACTTTGAGTCCTATAATATATAGAGCTCAAAATTTCCTCAAGCCATATAATGATATTAAAACATAATGATCTCTTTAATGTCTGAAGGACTAGAAAACTTGGATTTACATGAAAGGACAGTTTATCATCTACACAAACTGTCAGCACTACATAGATTGATTTTTTTAAAAGTTCATCTCTGCGCTATGAAAAAAAAATAAAACATAACGATGAAACAATGGCAATAACCATGCAAAGCAAAGCAAAATAATAATAATAATACAAAACAAAACAGGTTGGGTTGATTGAGCATTTGCCCCAGAATTAGAAGATTCATGTTCTGGTTTCACTTCCTACAAATACCAGCTCACCACTTGATGCATGGGATTGGATTGGATCATCATTATAGGTTTTCCAGTAATAATTGTCTTTAATTTTATGGAAGAAAGAAAAGAAGGAAAGAAGGATGGGGGAAAAAAGAAAGAAATAGAGGGGGCGCAGAGAGAGAGAGGATGAGAGAGAGAGAAGAAAAATATTGCAGGGCAATTACCAGAATACTTGGTTATAGGTCAGAGCATCGAGAGTCTTTGGGCTACCAAAAGCAAACAAAAGCAAAATAAAATTATACAAAAAGAGGAAAACAACACAACAACAAATAGTTTCTAATAAAAGCCACAAGAATCACCCCCTGCCCTGCCCCAAACATTGACATATGTAGGAGAAAAGAGTTAAAGTGCATGATTTTTTAAAAGTTGATAAATAGTGATAAATCATTGATTTGAAATTTTTGTTGTTTTCATTAGAAACTGATAGAAACTGATATATGGTTCAGGATGGATCTTTGGCTTGATTATTGTGAAACGTATATTTTAATAACATCCTCTATTTAAACAGCATGATGTTAAAGAGATTTCATGGAGTTCTATAGTCCCAGGTTCAAACACTGTATATCTAATTTCAGTAGGTCTTGGATGTCTCGGGGATAAAATGGGATCTTACTGTCCACCCCCAGAAACAGTGGGTTAACCTATTGAGAAAATATATGAGAGAAAGCTCAGCACAATACTGAGCGTGGCTCAAAGCAGGCTCTTCATAAATATTGACACTCCATTAGTCCCACTACCATTTCTAAAAGCTGACAATAAAACAATCTGGAAATTTAATCATCTAAAAAATGTTTTTCACCTAGATAAATTATGTGAAATTCATAACTTAAATTTCATCTATGTTATGTGATTCTGGAGCATTATTTAATGTGAAATATAACTAAGGAAAATATTCATTACTTTCAAAGAAAGTGAATAAAGAAAGGCATGGAACTGTAGAAATGCATAATTTCTAGGTATACAGAGTATGACCAAAGAAAGAAGATGCCTTATACAACAAGGAAAAAAAATCTGCATTACTTAATAGAGCAGGGAACCAATTAAGAACAGTCCCCTATCCGGTTTAATTAGGCTAACTACAGGTAAGGGAATCCTATGGTACAGGGAGGAGCATTAGGTGGTGAATTCTCACTGTATCTCTTTCATCTATGACCCCTCCACTGTGACAATGTTAAAGATATGTAGTGCTTGACTTTCACCTAGGATTGCCCTTTTAATGTGGAATTTAAATGAATTAACATGTTCACATTACTAGAAAGTGAGCTCCAGGAGTACCCCGACGCTGTAAAGGAAGTAACAAATTACTTGTTCTCCTAATTATTTTTCCAGATTACCACTGGATTATAGCACATTGACATCCAATTTCACCTTTATTACATTGGCATCTAGCAAAAATCTCTATGCTGTGTTCATGAAAAAAGGATATTCTACACATTAATCAGGCAGTGTCAAGAACTAAGCGTTAAAATACTGCTGAAGATGAAATCAGAAGGTGGAAAGAGTAACTTTATTTTTCTTTTCTGTGTGGCTGTTTAGCTGCAACTGTGACATTAATTTGCTCAACTGTCAGGGTCTTGAAAAGATGCATTTGATAAAAACTGGATCTTCTTTTTTTCTTTCCCTTCTCACATACTGATTTTAGTATACATAATTAAGCAATAATAAAAATCCAAAAGGAAGCTGGAAACTAAAATATAAAAGAAAATATTCTAGACTGATAAAAACATATATATGTTCACAAATGCAAAATGTAAAAGAACTGACTCTGCAAATTCAACTCAATTTGTTTAAATGAAGACAGAGTTGGTTAGCCTAGAAGATTGGTTATTTTACCTGAAATAAGTAGAGATGCTAGTGTCAAGCAAATGCATGAAAACGTAATATTTGGGAAGACTGTATGATATCTCTTTAGTAGTTTCAGTTTACAATAAAGTTCTTAATTCATGTATTTTTTTCTATTTATTTTTAAAGAATTGATTTGTCCATCTTTAATGTGGCATATTTTAATAAGAGGAAACTCTTTTATAGATCTCTGAGTAAAGTGTTGAAGTTACTGAGAATCCAGGGGCAGAAAAACAAAACACGGTAGGCACCAAGGAGATTTTACGGAGGGAAATAACTGCAAAACCAACGGGAAATGTGCAAAACTCTTAGGTCATGTTCTTGCTGACGCTTTGCTCTTTAAGCAGTCAGCATTTGGTCTCTTTCTTCAGTGTATACAGCTGAAAATCAGGAATAATCAACTATATATCAAGACTATTAGGAGAAATAATTATTACAAATTAATGTTAAACAATATGCCAAGTCATCTTCTTAAAATGTATCTATAATTAATTCTTTATAGTAACCTACTTCCTTATCTTCTTAAAACATCTCTTTACTTTTTATGACTATGAGGTTAAGGAAAAGATTATGGTAATGCTAGCAAAGACAGAAGAAGAACATAGAATAAGGGATCATGTAAGTTAAAGCAGAGGAAGGCAGGAAGTCTCAAACCTGCTCATTGGCTTCTGAATGTTCATTTTCATCCGACCATATAAAGTAACATTCTCTTGTGTACTTTTTTCCTTTATGTACACCACTTCAGTGAGCCCTACTTTCCATAGCAGTTAGTATTTCATGGGTTAAATAGTTTCTTTCACTGATTTCAGAATGAAAAACAGATTTAGAATTAAATTTTCTGATTGCTGCCTAAATATACATATACAATTTCAATATCAAGGCAACAGGGATTATGATTTTATAATCTCTCAAGTATTCTCTGATCTCAGCATCCGAAATAACTTTGTATCTGACTGTATAATACTGAATAGTATTTCATGACTAAATATTAAACATAATATAATTTAATAGTTATTACTACATGTAGGTATATTTCAAAGATGTTAATTTAAAGGAAATTTAGCTTTTATATTATTTTGCATGAGAAGAGCAATATTACTAAAATAATATTTATTGAGCAACTTTTCTGTACACTTGCAATGTACTTGGCATTTTGAAAGAATGCAAAAAAAAATTAAGTCATATTTAATTTTCCCAAGAAGAAGCAGAAATTTAGCATAATTTTACATATTATTATTGAGTGATCCAGGGCAAACTCAAGACCAGGATTTGTGTGATTTGACTCATAGTTAATAGTCAGGTCTCTGGGTTTGTCTATAGTGAATACCAACTGAGAAATCTGAAATATATTCTACACTAGACGCAATTGTTCGATTTATGCAAATATCAGAAGATCTCTAGTGGTAAACTATATCTTACATCATTTTGAGTACTTACATATACAAATTACTAGCAACATGGATTGGGAGTTTATATTGGAAGAAAACAGTACTACAACAACATAAACTAAATTTTGTAGAAAAAGTGATTAACAGATTTTCTTAAAATAGCAGAACTATTGATAACAGAATTGTTTAAATTGTATAGTGTGAAATGTAGAAGGATGGTTGTGCATCAGAAACACAAACAACAAAAAATAAAAGTTAACTTATGAAATAAAAAGAGAAGGGAAAATGTATTACTAGTTAAGTCTACCGTCCTACTGCAGGGAAACATTTCAAACATATCATCATCTATATTGAGTCATGATAATAGGCCTTTCAAATTTTAATAAAAATGACTCAGAGGCATATAAACAACGTTCAACATTTACGGAGTGTGGTAAATCAGATTGTATTCCTTTTGAAAAAAGGCTTTATGACGCAGTTGTTTATTCAGCAAAACAAAACTGTTTCCTGTGTCCCTTAACAAGCCCGGTTTTGTGCTACACAGACTTCTGCAGGGCTGACTCCTGTTTGGAACCATTTCACACTAATTAGAAATAAGAGAAAAGGTGGTGTTCATAAGTGCCACAGCTCTGGGCCTCTTTGAACAGCTCTCTCCCAAAATTAACTCGGTTGTAGCCCTGCGTGAATAATAGCTTTGTGGCAACAGTTTAGAGAAATATATTGTTAATAATTGCCATCTTGCTGAGCAAAATGCTGGAGCGAATTTTACATAACAGCACAAGACAAAATAAACAGGTGAGTTTGTGAGGCTTTGAAAGACACAGTTTGCAGTACAGTTTTGTTTCTAAGACTCCTTTCGTAATGATTTTGAAGAACATAAACAAGTAAGAAGAAAAAATCAGTGGCAATAAAAAAAGGATTATTTAATTTTTTTAAAAATTACATTTAAGATATTAATTGTTTGCATTAATACCAATCCTATAAATGGAGTTAACAATAAAAAAGCAGTTTCTTTTTCAAATAACACATAGGAAGCAAAATTGTTACATTTTATTTTGACACAAATAAATTGCTAAAACAAAAGTAGAAGGGATTTACAGTTAATAAGTAGCAGAAATTTTGCAAAGTTTCTGGAGTGAAATATGCCTTAGGATGCATATACGTTCACCCATAAAACAGAGACAGAAAGGAAAGGGTACACCAAGAAATAATTTTTTGAAAAACGAAATGTAGTAATGGAATCTAGGGCTTGACCTAGTATCTAGAAAATATCTGATAAAGGCAAAAAAGAATTACAGTGAAGATGCCACTCTTTGAAATAAGTAAGTTATCCCATTCACATATTGTTTTCCCATATGAAGCCAGGTTTCTAAAGATTATTTGTTTGGGGCTATATACTTTATTCCATGCCCAAACATCTCCTCCCTAAAAACAAAGATCTATAAAATAAATGAAAATTGACAATATGATTAGAAAACCTGCATGGCAGTTTTAAATTAAAAATCCTATTTAGTATTGGTTTATCTTCTAATTCCGGGCATGGGAGAGGGAGAAGTTAGTTCTGATTGCTAAATCAGCTTTGAAAATGAATGAGATCAACAGTATAGATAAGCTGTTTGCCACAGAATCTTTCATCCATTTAATCAATTAACTTTTTTTAATGGCAATCAGATTCCAGGTTTTCAATACACAAAGACAAATAAGCAAACTGTACTCCCTGCCCTCAAGCAGCAGATACTCTTTGTTTAAAGAAAAAAAAAAAGATAATGGCTAATTTGTACAATGAGCTCTGGGAGCGCAAAGGACATTAATTCTTCTGGAAGTGAATGGAAGACAGAAAGGGGTTAGGAAAAGTTTCGTAGAGAATACAAAACAAGATAGGAATTAAGATATAAAAGAGGTATTCACCATCAAAAGAAAAAGTATAGAAATCCAAAGGTTATTTAAAAAATGAACTTATTCCGTAATAAATTTCAACAAAAGGATGAGATGAGTAGAACATTCTAAATGAACCAGACACAAAAGAATGCCTTGAAAATGAAGTAGTAATTTTTTTCACATTGTATTTCATACTGTATTCATTAGCAAATTACAAATTCAATTTAGCAGATAGTTATTTATGACCTATTAAATGCTTTATACTCTAGGAAAGTGTATACAAATGCATTGGAACTCACACTTAGAATGCTTACACCAAAATGCATGTGAAATAGAGGAAGATTTAAAAGACTTGGAAAAGTGCAAATGAAGGAAATTTTTATTTTGGCTAGAGATAGAGGTAATATTAAGAAAAGGATACATGGGGGTGCCTAAAAATATTCTTGCAGGTATAGAAAGATATCACAGTTTGAGGTCAGTAATGAGAAAAGAAAAGTTATGAATTATTAAACTAACCTGTGTGAGGGGGAAGGTGTATTAAAATAATAGCATCTTGGGGTTTCACCTCAGAGATTCGAATTTATTTTGCCTAAGTTGAAGTCATAGCATTAGTGTGTGTGCGCGCGCGTGTGTGTGTGTGTGTGTGTGTGTGTGTTTCTTAAATCTTCCATGTGATATTAATGAGTAGCCAAGATTTGGAACAAGTCAACTGTAATTGTTATATGCCCAATCCTAAAAATGTTAAGAGAAAGTCTATTTCCCTAAAACAATGCATCTATAAATATTTTAGATAGATACGTTTAAAATAAGTTTATTGAATATAAACACACTGGAAAATCACAAGCATTATTCTACCTCATTAAAATTAAAAAATGTTGTATATAAGATATTAATATGACAAAAGCATTCTTTTTTGGAGGTGAGTCTCTTAATTTCTTTTTTTCTGTGAAATTAATACCTTAAATAGTCCATTTACAATAAACACTGCTTAGAACCTAATAGTATCAAAGTAACTTTAACAAACAACTTTTTTAAAGGAGGAATATTTTCCATTAGCACATTTGACCCTAATTTTCATTGGAAATTGCAATTATGCTGGTAAGTTACTTGAATTGATGAATTTCAACCCAATTAAATGCCCCTGTTATGAATCAGAGAATTGGGCCAAATTACCAAAGACTGCTCCAATTCTAAATTTTGGGATACTAAGAGTTTCCTTCTTCAAGTTCTGGGATGTATATATAGAGAAGAAACCAAGTTAAGGCCATAATTGAGTTTCATTAACAGAGATTTGCAAATTTAAGGCAAAGAAACACTTATCTTAACCTTAAACCTTAACAGCACATTGCACACTTGTAAAACTAGGTCACAGCTCTTTAAAAGAATCCTATAGGTTTTCCTGCCATTTTAACAAGTCCATAATAATCCCATTCTTAGACTAACAAAAAAGAAAAGTATAGAAAATGCTGGAAGGCAGGTCAGTACATTTTAACACATTAAAACTGTCAAAAAGTGTCTTCCAAACTTAGTACCAGGCTAGTGAAGGGAAGATCTACATTAGTTAGTGTCCAAAAAGGTAATGCCATTTTTAGGTGTTTGCTAAGCAAGGCAGATTTGCCCAGTTCTAGGTGGGCCAACTGTGGAAGCAGATTGATTGGGTTCAGATCTTGCCCTCTCCCTTACTGAATCTTGGGCAGGATAGTTACTAATCAAGTCTCAGTTTTTTTCACCTGTGCATTGGGATCTACAAACGCACCTACTTCACATGCAACAGTTTTATAAAAAATATTATACGGTGCCCAGCACAAATCAAGGAATATATATTAGCTGTGACCTCATAACACAGTATAAAAATAGATTTATATAAATCTTGTTTTAGGCAAATTTTCATAGGATATGGTTAAATATATATCATGCAATACTCAAAATAGCATAACTAAATCTTACTTAAAAATCTATCAATAGTACAATTTATCTCAGCCTCAAGAAGAAAATTGCATTTTGACCTTATAAATGCAGTGAAAATATAATATACTGGGACAGATTTAACATTCTATTTTTTTTTTAATTTCAGAATATTACAGGGGTACAAATGTTTTGGTTACACGGATTGCTTTTGTACTGCTTGACTCAAAGTTATAAGTGTGCCAATTATCAAGATACTGTACATTGTACCCGTTAGGTGTGCTTTCACCCATCTCCTTCTCCCCACTTCCAACTGCATGATTTCCATTGAGTTTTACTTCCATATGTGCACATGAGTGCTGATCAGTTACTTCCAATTTAATAGTGGGTACATGTGGTGTTTGTTTTTATACTCTTGTGATATTTCACTTAGGAAGATGGTCTCTAGGTCCACCCAGATTGTTGCAAAAGGTGCTAATTATTTTTTTATGGCTGAGGAGTATTCCATAGTGTACATATACTACATTTTATTAATCCACTCATGAATTGATGGGCACTTGGGTTGATTCCACATCTTTGCGATTGTGAATTGTGCTACAATAAACATTCTAGTGCAGATGTCTTTTTTGACAAAAGAACTTTTTTCCTTTGGGTAAATACCCAGTAGTGGAATTTCTGGATCAAATGGCAAGTAGGTAGATCTACCTTTAGTTCTTTTAGAAATCTCCATACTATTTTCCATAGAGGTTGCACTAGTTTGCAGTCCCACAAACAGTGTGTAAGTGTTCCTTTCT
>CM052443.1:69862717-69893483 GCA_028533085.1 Varecia variegata
AAAATGTGTTGTTTTCCTTTTTTGCACTTAAATATCTGATACAAATGGAATTGATTTTTTTGTGTGAGGTAGAAATCAAGATGTATTTTTTTTTCATATTGACATCTAATTGATTCAGGATCAGATACTGAAAATATCTTCTTCTCTGTCATTTTTAAGGCTTCTAACAGTTATTGATTGTCATCATTATGTTTTATCTATATCATTCAGTTGCTGCAGTCACTGCCTAACAAAATGCATTTCCTTCTACTCAACTGCAGATGAGCATCTTAGGAATCATGATACCATTGCATGCCAGGACTTGAGTACAGGTACTTTATTAGACAATGTGATCAAAGGAATAAACTATAAGATGGAAATCCAATAAAAGATGTATTATTGATTTAACATCATCTATGTTTTACTAATTGCTCAACCCTACAGCCCTTCTGAAAATAGATCGCATGACTTTCACACAGGAAAAGGAGCAAAGCATCTATCCATTGGATCCTATCCTCTTCTTGGTCAAACGTTACTTCATAGGGCATTAATACACTTGTGCAGCCAGGTTGCACATTCGTGAGTCCTAAGATATCCCCAGGCATCTCATAAAAGAGCAGCAGAGTAGCCCTGGCGCAGGAAACAAGGGAAGCAACCTGAGCCTACAGAAAGAGGTATCAGTTTATACCTGTCTTTAGCTGGTTGAGACCTGGACAGTTTGTTATTGTAGCAATACTGGATCGGAAGTAAGGCAGAGAAGATTCGATGAAGTATGCAAGAGGTTTCCTTTACACTACCCAACCACTGAGAACCACACTGTCGGAGGACCTTTTCTGAGAGTGCTGAAAAACCAGGCCAAAGTTTCTAAATACCCTACCTCTGCCCTAAAGTTATTTAGGGATTGTGCAGAAGGGGAAGAGAGATGACTCTGTGACTTCTCAGAGATGTGGTACATCTAAGCCCTCATTGTGTCTATCCTCAAGGCTTTGTGCTTGTTTGTTGTATTTGGGGGTGGAGGAAGTGGTGGTTAAAAAAAGAAAAAGATATAAAAAGATATGTATGGCTGTACATTCTTCCGTTCTGAATGACTCATGGCAGATATACCAGGCTCCGTCTTTTGCTATTTAAAGGTAAGTTTTTTGAAAAATAAAAACAAACAGACACAACTTTTAGAACACCCTATTCTCTTGCAAGTTTCTGGAGCCTGGGTATGCATTTCAGGGCACCCAGAGTATTGTGTCTGCTTTGGATTGCAAGAGTCTGTTGAAAAATTTAGAAATTTCATTTTTTGTTCTTGATTTATCCTCCCTACCCTGAGGGTAGTTCACATAGAAAGCCATTTCTGATGCTTAAATGGATTGGAGAGAGTAGGAATAAAATGAATACAATCACTTGTTTAATTTGAAAATGTTGCACCACTGCACAGCTGTGGCAGGCTAAAGATAGGCGTCCTATCATCTGAATGATGTATAAAATATAGGAGATAGACATCTATAACATGGCCAGCAAGGAATATCGGGGTTGAACCTTGACTATGATACAGTCCTTCCTCCAGGCTAATTTTATGGGAAGGAACAGCCTAGAGTTTCTTTATTTCTCTAGCCCAGTGAGTTTCTGACCACACATGAATTTCACTGGTAAAAAAGTAACCTAAGATGCCTCTCAACAGGCAACTGACCTCCCCACCCTACATTCTCTTTTTTAATATTCTCTGAAATGTTTATTTGCTGATCTAATAGTGAACTCAAGTGAAAGAAATCCTCATTGAGTAGGCATTCAAATTTTCACTAATTTTAAAACTGAATCAGACTTTTTTGGACTGATTTGCTTCATATGGCATAGTCCCTCATGATGACCATCTTATTTAAGTAGAGGTTGCTTCCCATCCACTGCCTGGGTCTTTGTTTTAGCTAACATGGTAACATTCATGTTTAATTAATGATTTATTTAAATATAAAAAAAGCACTTGGGTTGGGAAGAGAGGCCTAAATTTATTAGTAAAACAGATGGAGATGGGAGCCTAAGCAATGTAAGCAGTTAGAATAAGGGGAAGTCAAAGTCCCTAAACCACTAGAGTAGTTAAACTCCTAGTATCTCCAGGATTTTAGATAAAGGGTTTAGGGCAAATAAGCCTACCCAAAGGATTACCCAACTGAATGCTGATGAATGCTGCCTGAAGGCAGGTGAACTATAATGGTGCTAATTGGTACCACTTGAACCCTTCACCTTAACCATCATCCCAAAAGTTTATGTGAGAATGCTAGTTATTGTTGACCCAGGGCCTGAAGGCCGTTATGACCCAGCTCTCCCTGAAGCTTCTGATATTGCAGAGGCCTTGCTGGAAGGGCAGGGCGCCTGCAAAAATGCCAAGGTTGCATGCCTGGTTTGGCAGCTGTGCCTTTAATAGACAACAGTGTGGGGTGAAGCCAAGCAATCCCCAGGTTGGAGTGACGCAGCAGATGCTAGTTAAGGTTGTACCCTTCTGTTCTAGACTGTGCCTGCATGGAATGTACGCAGGAGAAAAAGTATTTCCAGGTTGCCTACATTAGCAAAACTCAGTTTAGAAGTGATGGATAAACTCCTGAGGGATAATGGATGGCATTACTGGCTTCAAAGCAGTAAAATTGGCAATCAATAGTTGGACGTAGACCTGTCTATGTCCTGACAATGGTTATTGCCTTATCTTCCCCAGAATCCCACAGAATTCCTCTTGATATTCTCTGGCTCCTCTTTTTCATCCTGGTGTGTCACTTGACATAACATGATTCCTTCTCCACCTGTAAAACATCTTCACTCTATTCCTCTGTGGGATCAACTCTCAAATTATTGCCCACAAATCCTTACCTGGGGGGTCTGCTTCTGAGAAAACCACCTAAAACAACTGAAAGGTTTAATCTATTTATATTGATTGCATTTACTAAAAAGTTTGATTTATTCTCTTCATCTTCTTTCTGTATTATAAATATTCCCTACTTAAAAGTTTTTGTTTATCTCTTTATTTATTCTTTCTTCTTTTCTTGCCTTATTTGAAGTGCTTCCAATTTTTTCTTCTCACTTTATCTGTTCCTTTTTTCTTTCTATGGTTTTGGGAGTAATCTTCTCTATATCTCTTCTTCTCTTTTCTACTCTGATATTTTCTTCTGAGAATGGCAATAAGTAAACCCTTGAAGTCATTCTCTCTGGAGTCTATGTAAATGAATTGTTGGCAGGCAGTAATAAACAGCACGTTTCATAGAAGATAAATTTTATCCAGTCACATGTTTGTTAGATCATTATTTTATAGGAAACATGAAAATATAATACAGAATGCAAAATTTATAAAATTGTATTGTGTAACAACACAGGACTTCACAGCCATTGTGCTGTTCTGAAAGCAGCTTCAGCTAAGTCTCAGACCCTTTCAGGTTTTTCAAATGAAAGTACTTGAGATGTTTTAAGTTTATATATATATATATATATATATCTGTTGAGGTAAGGTTATGCTAAAGTAATTAGCATGTATACTATTTCAATGACATAGCACAAGTTTATCTATTTTTTAAAGAAAATCTGTTGAGGTCCAGAAAATTCTTTCATGCATTTGTCCTTGATGTACTACTCAAAGGTGTAGGCTGCTTTACTCTTGTGTCACTTCCATCTAAACTTTTCTAATTGTTGCAACAGGAATAAGCAAGTCTAGATCCAAAAAGTACATGTTGCAGTTCTACAGCACACACATCACTTCCTATCATCTCATTGCCATGCTATACTTAGATGACCCCCCTTAAGTACTAATACAAAAGGACGAGAGGGTACTGCTGTCATATATCTGGAAGAAGAGGACAGCTGACAGTTGATAAGGATCACAAGTCTCTATCTCAATTTTCTAGAAAAAATGTTTCTCCTAATAATAATAGCAAATATTGCTAGCATAAGTATTTACTGTAAACCTGTGAAAGATATTTAAATAGATAATCCTGTGATAAGAAGTCTTCTTCAGCTTAATGATATTATTAAATGAATTCCTTAGTGACAAATGTTTCACTTTTGATGAGTAATTTGGAAGCCACTTGGACCATTGTTTGACTGTTTGTCACATCATCTGACTTTTTAAAATGTCCCAATTGTACTAAAACTATAGGATTTTAATTTCCCTTACTGAGGAGATATATTACTTAGTCATTTTTCAATCACCTTCTTGATCTTCACAATATTTTCAGTAATAATTTTTTAACATTTTTATTATGAAGCATCTAGAATTAATAGTCACATATGTAAATGTGAAGATTAGACTTCTACAATAAAAAAGCAGATTTCTTTAAATTTTCTTTCATAGCAGTGCTATACCACAGTGACATTTTATGTCTGAGTCAGCATTTTATTTAAAAATCTTGATTATTTGTTTTTTCTATTATTTCTTTTATATATTATTTCTAACATAAGGAAGTGATAAACATAATAATTGAAGGCATCAATAAAATAATTTATATTTTCTAATGTGTATTAAGGATATACTATATTAATAAACAAAAAGACTGTCACTCTTACAAATATTAAAAATATTTTCACTCCTCTAATATCATGTTAGATCATCCTAAAAGTCTAAACAGATTTTCCCAGAAAAAAAAATTATTTACTTGAATTAAAATTTTAATATCAACTTGTAAACACCTATGTCCCGTTAAAAGACTTATTTATCTAAATGAGACTTGGTACAGAATTTTAAAGCCAAAGTGGCTAAGTTTTACTGAAAATGCATTATAAGATTCACAATACATATTTTGTTTACCAATATTTTCAGGTATGTCAGGATAAATTACTGAGTCATATGTTTTTATTCAAAAATATTTGCTTCTGTTTAGCTACAGAATAATATGCCAATGTAGAATGCAAATTTAATAAATATATATGTATACATATATGGGCTGAAAAAATTGATTTATTGGTCCTGACTTCCTAGATTTTTAGTACTATCAAGCTATAGTATATATTGTGCAGACATAAATTAAAGATACAGTAGCTCTCATACAGGGAACCTTAGAAAAGAATGTAAATAAATAAAATATTTATGCCCAAATGTTACTTTTTATGTGGAAAAAAATGGAATAAATGAAGTCTACTTACAGAGTTTTAGTTGCATATTTCAGGTTACAAGATGGAATATTATGCATAATAAAATATCATGCCAACAAAGAATATGTACAAAGACTATATGATTGAAAAATTTCTGGTGGAAGTGTTTACAATGATGATTTCATATGAATTGCAAAGCATAATACAATTATGTAAAAAACAGCACCGTATAAAATAACTAGAAATAGATATACTATAATATTAATAGTGAAGGACAAATGATAACTTTTTATGTTTTAAATTTTTCCACTGTTATTTTTAGTATCCTCTAAGGAGCTTACATTAACTAAATAATGGAAATTTTATTTTGTTTTATTTTATTTTTAAATTTTTTAGAGATAGGGTCTCACTCTGTCACCCAGGCTAGAGGATAGTGGTGTGATTACAGCTCACTGCAGTCTCCAGTGAGCATACTTTTATCTAGGATTAAAAGTATGCACCACCACACCTGGCTAATATAATTTTTTTTTCTTTTTTGCAGATATGTGTTCTTAATATGTTGCCCAGGCTGGTCTCTCCCTCCTGGGCTCAAGTGATCCTCCTGCCTTGGCTTTCCAAAGTGCTGAGATTACAGGCATGAGCCACCATGCCCAGCTGGAAATTTTTAAATATTCTTGAATTTTATAGGTTATTTTTATTTGCATTTTTGTGATATCAATTATCTCCAATATCTAGTCAAGTAGATAAACATAAAAGTTCATTTTGATTATTTCTTTTGATTGAATCTCCTGTTGTTTGTGAAAGAAAGTGTTAGAATTAGTTGGAAGTGAATGTGATTATTAAACACACCAATCAAAAATAAGGTTGTCAGACAGTAACCACAAGAGGGCTGGAGTAGCTATAATAATATCAGACAAAATGAACTTTAAAACAAAATGTTACTAGAAATAGAGAGGTATATCCATATGACAAAAGCATCAATTCATCAGGAAGATATAACTATAAATATTAATGCACCAAACAATAGAATCCCCAAATATATGACACATACACTGACAATATTGAGGGAAGAAAGAGACAATTTGAAATGATAATTACTTTCAATAATGGACAGAACAACCAGCTTCAAAATCAGAAAATATGTAGCAGACTCAAACAACACTATCAACAAAGTTGATCTAATGGTATCTATAAAATACTCTACTCAACCATAACAGAATACAAATTCTTTTCAAGCATATATGTAATAGTCTCCAAGACAGGCAATAGGCTACATCATAAAATCAATAAATGTTAAAGGATTGAAATCATACAAAGTAAGTTTCTGTAACCACAACAAAAGTAAATTAGAAATCAATGACAGACAAAAAAATAGGAAATTTGTGAATAGCTTAAATTAAATAATCCATTTCTAAATAACCCATGGGTCAAAAAATCACAAAGGAAAATAAAATATTTTAATTGACTGAAGACAAGTAAAATCTTATGCAAAATTTGTGCTAAAGCAGCTTAAATTTTAAAAATACATGTCTTTAAATGCCTGTATTGGAAAAAATCTCAAATCAATAACATAAGCTTCCACCTTAAGAAATTAGATAAATAAGAGCAAACTAAATACAAAACAATCAAATAGAACAAAACAATTGACAAATTAGACTCAGAAAAATTAAAAAGTTTTATACTTTAAAGACACCATTAAGAAGGTGAAAAGACAAGCCACAGACTAGGAAAAAATGTTTGCAAATCAGACTGAGAAAACGTTTGAAAATTATATGTCTGATAAAGGACTTATATCCAGAATACATAAAGAGTACACATTTCACTAAAGAAGATATATGAAAAGATACTCAACATAATTAGTCATTAGAGAAGTGTGAGTACAACCACATTGAGATATCACTTCATATCCATTAGAATGGCTATAATTAAAAAAGGCAGTCCATAACAAATACTGTTAAGAATGTGGATAAATTAAAACTCTCACATATTGCTGGTGGGGATGTAAAGTGATGTAGGCACTTTGAGACAGTTTGCAGTTCTTAAAATGTAAAACACAAATTTACCACATATTCCCACAATTCAACTCCTAGTTTTCTATGCAAGACTAATGAAAATATAGGTCCACACAAAGATGTCTGTATGAATGTTCACAGAAGCATTCTTCCTAATAGGCAAACAAGTAGAAATGAATACAAAAATCCTTCAACTGGTAAATAAATACAACAAAATATTATTCAAAAATAAAAAGGAACAAAATAGTAATACATGCTATAATATGGATGAACCCCAAAACATTATGCTACATGAATGAAGCCAGATGCCAAACACCATATATGTAGTGATTCCATTTATACTAAATGTCCAGAAAAAGCAAATCAATAGAGATAGAAAATAGATTAGGGATTCTCTGGGGCTGGTGGTGGAAACATGGAATGAGTGTAAATGGACACAAGAGATATTTTTGGAATAATAGTAATTCTAAAACTAGACAGTATTAATGGTTGCACAACTTGGTAAATTTGTCAAAACTCTTGACTTATACACTAAAAATGGGGAATTTTATGGTATAAAGTAGTTTTGTTTTTTTTTTTTTTAAAAAAAAAAAAACAAACAACTAAAAGATTCTCAGACCAGTGTAGCTTCCCTTCTGGCATGACTTCTCATTTATCGTAGTTGTAGTAAACTTAGGCTGCAATGATAAAGAGACCCTACAATGTGGGAAATGCTCCCGGATAGGATAGTGAGTGGCTTGGCTCCACAGAGTCATTCTGGGATCCCGTTTCCTTCTAAGTTCTTTATCTGTTCTCCTGTAGTTGCAGTCATCTGTATAACAGAAGTCTTCATGGGTAGGTCCCAACTGGCACAGACCATTCACGATATATTGATGAGAATCTGGTCACATGGTTCATCCTAACTGAAAGGAAGACTGGGAAATGCACTGCAGTGGGGCAGAATTGGGATCAGCACAAAGAAAAGAGACAAGGGATTCTGGTGGAGAAGTTGTAATCTGTGCTACAGTGGTTGAGACTATCCACTTGGGGAAGCTAAGCAGCCAGCTTTCCTCTGGCTCTACCTTTTGCAACTGAGAAACAAAAAACAAGTTAAGACTATTTCTATATCTGAAAAATAAGAATAATAAAAGCAAATAACAACAAAATTAATATGCCTGAGACCCTAGTCCTTTCATTTTATTGATTTTCTGCTCAAGAATTTACAATAGATTCTCCTATATTTTGGGTTTTCAAGATAGTTTGTAATCTTGAAATTGGCCTCTATCTATTAATTAGACAAAATATATTCAACATTTCAAAACAAACTTCTTTCCTAGATATGTCATATTTTTCATTGTTGCTGCCTTTGCTCATGTTTCTCAAAACCTATGATAAAAATCCATTCACTCTGACAATGAAATTTATATCTTTTCATTAAGGATCAGTTCAGTTCCATCTCCTCCATAGTAGAGTTCACCAATTACTACAGCACAATTTGATACATCTTTCCCCAGAACTAAATGGTTTTAATATTTCCAAAGTAAAAAATCAAGATATTTTATTCTGACACAGTATACGATCTGATTTTTTAACTAATTTTTAAAAAGCTGTAAAGAGTTAGAAAACCAAAATTACATGATACCATTTGTATGACTCTGCTTTTTTAAAAGAACAAAATTATATTTAGAATTGTTTTATAATCTATTATGTGCCCGATGCTTTGCACAATGCCTATAAATATTTCTTGAATAAATATGCTATAAGCCTAACCACAAAAAAGTTTACTTTATACTTCCTTTTTCATTTTGTCCAGAGTTGGATGTGTTTCTTAGGTTAAGAGTTTGGACTCTGGGGGCCATAATACCCTGCTAGCAATTAGGACATCTAGCATCTAGACCTTGGTTTCTAAATATCTTTTGCAAGTAGAAAGAAGCAGTACACTTAAAAAAAAAATGGCTGAATTCAGAGCTGGGTTTGGAGAAGTAAAAGTACAGGATAAGTCTGGATCATTTTGTTTTACTAGAAAGTAAGAAAGTGTTTATTTTTTAAAAAATGGTGGGAAGACATCAAAAGGATGTGAAGGAGTTAGCTTAAAGGAACACAATTTCCATATCAGGGAAAGTCTGAGCATTAAAATAAACAATTTTAACCATTGAATTGTGTAAGAATCCTTGAGTTCATCATGATAATTTATATGTAAATAAGGGCATGTTCCTTTTATAGAGGATGACAATAAATATAAAAGGAATAATATAGTTAAAAGATCAGCATTTGAGTTTATCAAAGCAGGAATCACCAAAAGGTGCAAAGATAATCAAAGATTTAGGGTAAAAGCTTGAAAAGGAACAACAAACTTATAGTTTGTGAATTACAAATGAAAATATGGTAACTTAATAGTGGGAAAAAAATAAACAAACCCTAACTTAACTAACTTAAAAAGTAATCATGACAAATAACGCTGCCAACTGACATCAGGTATCCCCTAATATGTAAGCTACACTAGGAAGGACATAGAATCACTTGTAGAGTATTCTTGTCAAAAATAGATAAACTATGTATAATCATGAGAAAACATTATAAACCCTGAAATAAATTGCCTGAACTTTTCAAGAATACTGATATCATAAACTGTTTCAGATTAAACAGGAATAAAGAGACAGAATAAATAATTGCCATGTATAGTCCTATATTGTATCCTAGCTCAGTGCAGAATGTGGCAGCTATGACAGTACTGAAACAATTAATGACATTTTAACATGTAGAGGATATTAAATAATTGTATTTTATAAATGCAAAATATCCTGAATTTGATAGTTGTACTGAGTTTGTAGAAGCATGCCCTTGTTCTTAAGAAAAATATGGTGAAGTATTTAAGGGTAAAGTATATGGCATAAAGTAAGTGTTGCAAAAAAGTGATTAATCTGGGTAAAAGTCATATGAGAGCAATTTGCATTATTCTTTAAATTCTGTAAATTTGAGATTATTTAAAAATAATTTTGTTAAAAAATATCTTTTAAATGAGTAGGGAAAATACAGGAATTTTATTCTTACTGGTTTATATTTATATCTACACTACAACATATCTGTTAATTATGTACCTTTGGGCAAATTGTTTAATATATCTAAGCCCTATTTTTCTCATCTATTAATAGGAGGATAAAAGTATCTATCTTGTAGAGTGGTAAAAAGGAGGACTTGAAGAAACATTTTTAAATTGTTGGCAAAGTGCCTGGCAGTAAACACATAAAAAAAACTAGCTGTCATTATTATGGCATTCTAATTAATAATAATAACAATAATAATAATGAGATGTTTGTGCTCATAATAATGTAAATTCTATTATACATTCAGTATGAAATTTTAAGCAATTCTTAGAAATACTTCCTGAGAGATTCAGTGTCATAGTTTATCTTTGCATAGCCATGTCGGCCAACATAGACTGGATTTAAAAGGTAGATCTGTTCGATATTCATAAACGTTTTGGTTATTGAGTCAACTTCACATTCATTTCTAATCACATCTTGTTTTCTCCATTGTATGGGCCCCTGAGTACCTGACTTTTAAAGTTATATCTTCTCCACATATCTATAATTAATAAATTAGCTTGTCTTCATAATCAATGATGCAAAATATCAATATTTCACATTTTATTTATCTACACATATGAAAATAGCTTTTTTGAATATCCACAATTAAATTGAAATAAAATATGATCATTTTATATACTCACAAATCAATATTATTTCACACGGTCCTGCTTAAAAAGTAGAGAAATAAATTGTATGTATTATCAGCAATTATCCCTAAGCAATTATAAGCAAATTATATTGGAATCACAGTTTTCTGAAGTATCTTAATTTTGTATAACATTAAATATATTTTAATATATTCAGTTAAATAGATTTATAATAAATATATCATTTATAATGTAGCAAAATATAGTCCATGAACTGGCAGTATATAGTTATTTCAATGTCGTGATAGTGGAAGATTATGTGTGATTTGAAAATAACTAAAAGTTATTTCAACAGAGAAATAACTTCATTTTATCATAAATTTCAAATAATTTCAATCATTTTTATTGTTTTATTTTATAGAACTGAATAACTTATTTATTTGTTAATTTCTCCTTCAGTCTTTTTTCTTTTGGGCATGTGCCTTCATGAATGATTGTGTATGTACAAATCCTTTCATACTATTGATGTCTTGGACATTTTCTGATTACAACTAGCATATAAATGAAGACACAAATGGGATAGACTTCTGTTAAACTACTAAAACTCATTAATTTATTGTGGATGGTACATGGTGATCATCCAATTTAATACCTTTATTTTGAAGAAACTTTAGCATAGGTAATCTGACTATAAGTCAGGATATTCTAGCAGGTAATAGCGTGGATTTTTCTAAGGTCTTAGCTCACAAAGTGTCCTCCAAGTGTCCATAATCATTGATAACAAGTGACCATTTATTTGATCCTATTTACTCTTCTCTTCAATATTATAATAGAAAACAATCACAGCAATGGCTTCACATATTATCATGAGAATTAGATGAGATAAAGCATCTTAAACAGTTATGACAATTTCTGGAAGACAGTAAATACTGGGTAAGCATTAGTGAAAATATTGAGGAAGATGATCAAAATTATGACACTATTTCAAGGCCTCAGAACTAGTTGGTATATGTTTGCCCATTATAGTGAGTTGATTCCATTTATTCTGCAGAGGGCATTCTATTAAAGCAACTTTGCTGTAAAAGAAGAAAATTGTTATTATAATTGGTGATGTATATAGATATATTAAGGGTGTAACTGAGAAAAATGTGGTGTAGGTCAAAATTATATAATTTGTTAATGAGCTGGCACTAAAGAAACAAAAAGTGGTGTTAAATAAAAATGCTAAAATTTGTTCAAAGTAGGCATTACTCACTACAAAAAATATGAGAAGAGTTTAAGGAAAAGCAGACTCTAGAAGTTATTCATTATGCATTCCATTACCACGTCTATATAAAACATCCAACTGGAAATGCATTCTAAGAAAAGCTCTCTGTTTTAAGAAAAGAAACAATGTGTTCCATTGGAATAAGTTATCAGACACCAATGTGGAATTTAAGCAATGGTCATTCTTCGTACTAAATAAATACATGTGTACTAACATCAGCATTTTCATATATATTTAAAAATTATCATTGATAATTAACCATTAGTGGAAGCTAAAATTGATATTTATCTCTGTCCTAATCTTTAGTGTATAAAGCATAATTTTACTAGATAGTTCTATTTATCATCTGACTAAAAATATGAAATATTTTATTTGCTTCATTCAGTTGTAGTTTCAATTTTTTTAAAAAATAGAGAAGCTGAATTTAGTTTTACAGTGTTTAATGCTATCATATTTTTAAAATCCCTTTTCTGATATGATGAACAATCCTTGAAAAAACAAGCAAGTCACTATTTATATTTATTAAAATGGGTTCCAGGATTACATTAATCTTACACTGTAGTTAAATGAGTTGAATTTTGAAAATAGAATTAAGATGCTCTAAAATAAAATTATTTATTGTTTGTATCAAAACATCAGCCATTGCCAGAGCTCAAACTTATGTATGATAAAGTCCATGTAAGTAAACTGAGTAATCAGAAATATAAAAGAAAAAGGCTTTTTGGCCCAGATGGTTGGTTTCTATCATAATATCAAAGAAGCTAATGAACAAGTGATTTCAGGGGGCTTTCAGAGAGCCATTAGGCTAAGAGAACATTGGAGATTTCCTAAAATGATCGACTCTCAGTATTTGAAAAAATTGATCAAGTGCCTTTATACAATTAATTGTTAAATAAATGAAACCAAATCGGGTCAGTCCTAGATCATGATAGTAAAATATCAAAAATATGGAGAAATCTAGAAAAGGAATAAACAAAAACTTCAGGATACTTGGGGCTAAGACTATTAAATATAATATAAATATAAGAATGTTAAAAGTCAGAATGAAGTCTCCATATACTCCACACCTCCTAGCATAAGAAAATAAATCAAAATTATAAATTGTCAAGTTACAATAAAATTTTTAAAAAAGAAAATATATCAAGCCATTTCCTTTATTTTCACTAAAACTAGTTATGCTTCTTTTTTTTTTTTTTTGAAAGGTTAATACAACCTTGCAGTTATTCTTATTGTTTGATACAGTGGGGATTGCACTGAAATCTCAAGGTGAGTATCTAACTGTAGTATTTTAAAATGATTACCACATGCAGAGTAGCAGTTGTAATATTTCTATTTCCTATGCCATTAATCTAGAAACAGTAAAGTCCCTGCTGACATTCTTTGAAGAGATGTGAACAAATTGGAGGAATGATCAAGATCCCTTTTTGTAAAAACAAGATGAGCACCCTCATATTTTATAATGCCCAGAACTGTTTTATATATCTTGATAAAGAAAGTATCATAAAGTACAAAGAAGTTTTTATCTCTAGACCCAAGTCCTGAATTTGCCTATATGTAATGAATATATTCTGCACATCTAAATACAGTGTTTTGAACACATGATACGAATCATGAACAATATCTCATCTTTGAAAGATAAATCAAATTGTAAGAAATAAATACATTGGTTAGGTAGGCATTCTTTGTACCAATAGGAAATTAACTTATACTTTACATTAATATTTGGTTTGGAATACAGTGAAAACTTTTAAAATTCTTATTTTAATTTGAATTTTTATTTTTAAAAACCAATCTATATAGCTTGCAATGTTAAAAAAAAAATGTATTGATAAGTTTGGCCATAAAACTCTTTAAATTCAGAAGCACTCATCCATTTTAAATACCATGCATAGAAATACTGCTATATACTTAGAAAAAAATGGGGTCGATGCTTTGGAGGAAATTTCAGATTTTTAATATTTCAAACGGATAGTGTAACAAACAAGTCTAAGCTCTTATCAGCTTTTATACATTTTTATTATAAAGTTATCTCACCTTTCCCACTAAGTAATTGGAAACATTAAAACCATGTGCCTGCAAGTTGTCACATGCCATCAAATGATCTTACATAGAGAACTCCTCATGCTCCATATTTCCATTCTATCCTTCGAATCTGGTTTAAAAATGACCGTGAGAGACAGGTTCCTATGACTTTGGCTTCCTTGATAAATTTAAAGTACAAGTCTTGTTGCCTTTTTTTATTTCTTTATTTACATGTCCAAATACTATAATTTGCAAGCAAGCTCTTGTCTTTTACATTAATGAATTATAAAATTTCCTTGATGAATCTCCCTTAATGTTTTTTTCATATAGTATTACAAGATTGCAGCCAAGCATGGTGGCTCATGACTATAATTGCAGCACTTTGGCAGGCAGAGGCGGGAGGATTGCTTGAGCCCAGGAGTTCAAGACCAGCCTGAGCAATATAGTGAGAACTTTTGCCTCTACAAAAAAACAAAAAATTTAGCTGGGTGGGGTGGTGCACGTCTGTAGTCCCAGCTACTTGGGAGCCTGAGGCAGGAGGATCCTCTGGACTTGAGGTTGCAGTGAGCTATGATGACACCACTGCACCCCAGTCCATGCAACAGAGTGAGAACCTGTCTCAAAAAAAAAAAAAAGATTGGAAACATACTGTACATGCAACTTTGAATTTTGTTTATAGTTGTCCTTATTTTCATTTAACATTTCAATGTTACAGCAATGAATGCTTTGGAAATATTTCCTATGGTTGCAAAATTATTCTTTTTATTGTTGTCAGGTTATTTTGACATTATTTACAATATTTTTTGCTATTATAAGTAATAGTTTGGTTATCCTCTTTGGTCATAAATTTCTTAGTATTTACTTAAAGAATATTACTACACTTAAAATTAGTCAATGAAAAGAATGGAGTTTTATCAACAAATGAAGCTTGTTTCCAAATGGAAACATCATGTTAAATAAACCAGCCTAGTGGGGCTCTTTAAGGCTAAACTTTTGTCAATATCTTTGTTATTGTTTTATGGGCCACCTGTATTTTTCCTTAACCTCTTCCTGGAAACCAAACACCTAAAACAAATCTCTGTATTTATATTAAGACTTACTTCAAGCGTAAGAAATAAGGGATTTAGATAATGCATTTCCTAATCAGCTGTGCATTAAAATGAAGGGGCCTATGAATTTTGGTTGCTTCTTGAATAGATATCAATTAGTACTACCCCTTTTTGGGGCATCCTGCTTTTGAGTATCCTATGTGGTTTAGGATTTTTTCCCCAGTGAATTTTCAAGTTGGATGAATTGAAATGAAGTTTTGACCATATATCAAACCTCCTCAGGGCTCATTATTGCTTCTCCAGCTTGGGGATGTGTGCCGTATTTCCCAACTTAGCATGGTCTATGAATTTAATTAGCATGCTGTTTACTTCCTTTTTGCCATTATTAATGAGCCTGTTTAAAAGAACTAGACCTGCCACTAACCCTTATAGTGGTCCTCTAGATACCTCCTCCCTTCTAGAAAAATTGCCATTTATTATAAGCTCTTTTATGTGATACTTCAACCAATTTTTAGTCTATCTAAAAGTGTTCACATCCAAGCTAATTTAAACTAATTCTTTGAGTAAAATTTTATAAGATATGCTACCCTTTTGCTTTGCTGAAATCAAGATATACCACATCTATTGCTGCTTTCATCTATTAATCTCATAGCTTGATCCACAAGGAAAAAAAAAAGCAATTAAATTTGCCTGGCATGATTTTTTCTTTGTAAAATCATACCACTTGCTTTTCATAATTCATTTATCCTCTAGATGTCTTCCAATATTTATCTTAGGATTTATTTTATTATTTTACTAAGAGTTGAAATGACTGGTGCTCTCCTTTTAAGAAAACACAGCCTTGTTTGCTTATAGCTTTTCTCTTTTGTAGTCTCAAGTTACCTGTGAAAATAAACAAAGCTTTGTTCCTCACTGGGAAGCAAGCTCACTGAATAGATTATAATAGATTATGTCTCCCTATTCCGTCTTTAAATTGTGGCACAAAAATCTGTCTATTATGTATAATATATATTTTATTCCTCAACATTCTGGATTGTATAATGGAAAAGTAAAATGCATAATTTTTAAAATGACCCTGTCCTTCTTGTGTTTAACAATATCTTCAATGCATGCTAATTGCCTCAGCTTCAAGTTCCTAACTTGGCTTTTATTTATTCATTTACACACACACACACACACATATATACATATGTGCTTGTATATATATATATGTGTGTGTGTGTATTTGCTTGTTGTTAAAGATGATTTCAGAAAGCAGGTCAATATCGTAGTCATTTCAAAGTCTTTGTGGATTTCATTATCTTCTCATTAATTAGTATATATATAATCCTTATTTATTGCTTTGAAAACCCCTGTGGATATTATTAACATTTCTTTTTTCATATTTTTCCCGAGGTTTCCTTTTCACTAAAAAGTCTTATCTCATTATTTGTAATTTTATAACCTGGATTCCATTGATCTTTCCAGCTGCTATAGTTTCCCTTCATTTCTATAGTTCATCCCTGAAATAATATTATTTATGTTCATCACTGGTATACTTCACTTAGAGCATTCATAAATATTAGGTCTCTTTTTGATCCATTAATTTCTATTTTTCCCTTAGCCACAATTAACACATTCAGGACTCTAAAATTTTTCAAAATGAAATCATATGTATCCCTCCTTTTCACATTCCCGGTTCCTAGTCAGGCTAAGTCAAGATTGTGTGATTTTAAATCCAAGAGTAGGGGAAGATGGAAAAACATGAACAGTTAAGGAGGTATTGCAAGATTCCTGGCAAGAATGAATACAGCTAAAGAAGAATTGGAATAGAGAGAAGAGAGTCGATGCTAAAAGTATATAATAGGCCTTGGCAACTGAAAACATTCAGAAGTTAGGTTTTTTCCTTTCTTTTTTTCTGTTATTTCTCTTTCTACGACAGTGAGCTACATCAGTGCTTTTCCAAATCTTTGTGCACATTACTTACCTGGAGATTTTGCTAAAATCATATTCTGATTCATTAAGTCAAGGCTGAGGCCTGAGATTCTGCATGACTAAAAAGCCCTCACGTGATGCCAATGCTGACATTGTAAGGGACTAAATGTCTGTCTGGAATCTCTGAGGAAGGGCATTCTATCTTTCACTCACCCAAGAAAGAACTCTTCCTAAACCAATGACAGTAAAGCATACCTCTTTTGTGTTCCATTCCTAAAGAGTCTAAAATAATAACTCACATGGATATGTGATAATATTCTAAAGTATCATCCTTAAAAAATAACATATCTGCATCCAAAATACATTTCTACCAGAAAAAAAATCCCTTTAATTTTAGAAGCTTCAGACACCCAGCCAGAATTTTCAAATCATTCCAAGGAGGCTGCACCTGAATATAGGCACCGCCATGTTGGATGTACAATTACATAAGTTCAATGAAGAAATTTAAATTTCACGAGAAGTAATGATAGAAGCATTGTTAGGACAGTGATTTTCAATGTGAGAAGAGGGGAATTTTGCTGCAGAGAATGCTTAACAGCCACCCATTTCCCCGTTAGAATAGGAGAATTTTTAACATATATATTATTCATTATATAATACATAAATATACATTATAATTATACTTTCCTTATTAATTGTATTAAAGTATGATTTGTATATAATAAACTGCATCAGCACAAACAGTATCAGTGCAATGCTAGCCTAATAAATTGAGTAGGGAAATGTTTTCTCCTCATCTATATTCAGAAATATTGTGCATAGAATTAATGTTATTTTTTTCTTAAATATCTAGTAGAATTGACCAGCTCTGGAATCTCTTTGTTTAAGGAAGATTTTAACTCTAAGTCGAACACATTTAATAGCTATAGGGCAATTCAGGTTGTCTGTTTCTTCTAAAGTAAAGTTTGGTAGTTTGTAATCTTTGAAGAAAATCGTTTCCTCTAAATTGTCAGATTTGCTGACATAAAATTATCCATGATATCCTCTTATTAACTTTTTAATGTTTGCACTGTGAGTTGTTTATTAACCTTCATGTATTCCTAATATTGGTAACTTGTATTCTATTCTTCCTTGGTCTGCTTAGCAAGGGTTTATCTATTTTTTAGAAAATCTTTTTAAGAAACCACCTTTTGGCTTTATTGATTTTCTCTATTATTTGTCTTTATTCTTTTCTTTTTAACTGATATTTGCTCTGATCTGCCTATTTCTTTTCTTCTACTTATGTTGAGTTTACCTTTTTTTCTCCTTAGCTTTTCAACATGGAATCTCAGATTATTTGTATTCAATTTATCTTTGTTCTAATTTAAGTATTTAAAGTTATAAAGACCTTTTTAAGCTCTGTTTTAACTGCATCTCACAAATTTTGTTTTGTCTTATGGTCTTATTATCATTCATTTGAAAATGTTATCTAATTTCCTTTGTGATTCCTCCTGTGGCCTATGTGCTATTTAGAATTGTGTTACTGATTTCTAAGTATGTGGAGTTTTTTTTCCGGTGGCTTATGGTTATTGGTTTCAATTTAATTCTGTTTTCACTAGAAAACATATTGTATATAATATCAATCTTTGTAAATTTATTGAGACTTTATCAATGAGAGGCATTTATCAATTTTATTAATGCTTTATAAAATAAGAAGTTTTGACTTTGTTCATTTTGCATGATGTTATGGCCCAGCATATACCATGTACAATTGGTAAAAATGTGTGTACATATACTCTTGAACATTTTTCCAATTTTTAGTATTCATAAAATGTTTGTAGAATTAGTTATTTGTAGGGATTTTTTAACAAATGATTTATTCTTGTGTATCTTTGAATTTTTAACTATGTTTCTTCTGTTTTAACCACACAATTTTATTATTAGGTAACTAAATTTATCAATATTAATTCTATATAAATTTTGAATCATAGTTTGAAAGATTTTCTCAATACTATAGGTATAAATTAATTCACCCATAATTGTTTTAGTACATGCATTATTTTAAGTTAGATATTATATTTGGAGTTTATTCTACCATAATCTGTAGATTGATCTATATTTCTCTAAGTAGATTTTAAGTGAGTCAAATACGATGTATTATTTAAATCCCTTTGTTTCCATAATGATTTTAGTTGTTGCTCTGCATATAGTAAATTTCTTCCTGTGCTTAAATCTATTTCTAGTGCTACTCACGTTTTGCTCATTGGTATATATATGTGTTTATGAACCAGTGTGACACTATTGTAACTAAAAAGGATTATTACTATGTTTAAACATGTGATAGAACTAACCTCACCTCATCACCCTTCCCTCCCACCCCAGGTTGTTTGTTATACCAATTCTGAAGTGTTTATTTCTCTATACCGACTTAATAATAACTGATCTGTTTCATTCCCTTCAACAATGGTTGGAATATTTCTGGAGCTTACATGAAGTTTATATATTAACTTAGAGAAAAAAAGAAACTAAATGACTGAGACAGCTTATCTAAGAGCTACACTATTTATTCAACAATATTCAAAAAGATGGATTTGCAACATATTGATTAATTTTAGCTTTTTTTAATGCCATTGAAAATCAGGTTCTCTGCCATTATGTCTTCTAACAGGTTATTTTTTAGAATATGAAGAACATTTAAAATTTACTTTGTGCTAACAGTACTTTACTAAATTATAAACTATATGGTAAAAAGTTTTAAAAACATAAGTGTTCAGTTTTGTAAATTTTGACAAATGTGCAATGACCTCTCAAAGCATGATAAAAGATTGTTAGAATCCCAAGGAGACTTCTGCTCACTCCATTGACCTTCTACATAGTTTTTTTTTTTTTTTTTAATGCTCCTAAGTGGCAAATTTAAATGATGGCCATTGACTGATCAGGGTTGGGGTTACTGAAGGTTGGGATAGCTGTGACAATTTTTTAAAATAAGACAACAATGAAGTTTGCTACATTAATTTACTCTTCCTTTTACAAAAGAGTTTGCTGTATCATGGAGTGCTGTTTGATAGCATTTTATCCATAGTAGAATTTCTTTCAAAATTGGAGTCAATTATCTTAAACCCTGACACTACTTTATCAATTACATGTATGTAATATTCTAAATACTTTGTTGTCATTTCAACAATTTTCATAACATCTTCATGAAGAGTAGATTCCATCTCAGAAATAAAACCACTTTGCTCATTCATAAAAAAACTTCTTCATCCATTCAAGTTTTATCATAAGATAGTGGCAATGCAATTCTTCAGGCTCCACTTCTAATTTTAGTTCTCTTGCTAGTTCACTACACCTGCAGTTTCTTCCTCCACTGAAGTCTTGAACCCTTCAAAGTTACCCATGAGAGTTGGAATCAACTTCTTCCAAATTCCTGTTAATGATATTTTTATCTCTTCCCATGAATCACAAATGCTCTTGATGGCATCTAGAATACTGAATCCTTTCCAAAAGGTTTTCAATTTGCTTTGTTTAGATCCAGTAGAGGAATCACAATCTATAGCAGCTGTAGCCTTAAGAAATGTGTTTCTTAAATAATAAGGCTTGACAATAAAAATTACTCCTTGATCCATGGGCTGCAGAATGGATGTTGTGTTAGCAGCATTAAAAAAAAATTAATCTCCTTGTATGACATCAGAGCTCCTGGGTGACCAGGTGTGTCATCAATGTGTAGTAATGTTGTGAAAGGAATCTTTTTTCTGAGCCATAGGTCTCAACAGTGGACTTAAAATATTCAGTAAACCATGCAGTAAACAGATGTATTATTATCCAAGCTTTGTTGTTTCATTTATAGAGCATAGGTAGAGTAGATTTAACACAATTCTTAAGGATCCTAGAATTTTTGGAGTGGTAAATGAATATTGTCTCCAGTTTAAAGTCATCAGCTGCATTAATCTCCAATAAGAGAGTCAGCCTGCCCTTTGAAGCTTTGAAGGCAGTCATTGGCCTCCTGTCTGTAGCTATGAAAGTCATAGATGACATCTTTTTCCACCATTTTGTCTGCACTAAAAATCTGTTATTTAGCATAGCCACTTTCATCAATCATCTTAGCTAGATCTTCTGAATAACTTGCAGCTTCTGTATAAGCACTTGCTGCTTTACCTTGCACTTCTTGTGTCTTCTTTCCTTGAACCTTATAAACCAACCTCTGCTAGCTTCAGATTTTTTTTCTGTAGCTTCCTCACCTCACTAAGTCTTCACAGAATTGAAGTGAGTTAGGACCTTGCTCTTGATTAAGATTTGCCTTAAGGGAATGGTGTGGCTGGTTTGATCTTCTACACAGACCACTAAAACTTTCTCCGTACTATGCTGATTTTGTCTCCATATCAGCAGTAAAGCTGTTTTGCTTTCATTCATTTGTTCATTGGAGTAGCACTTTAAATTTCCTTTGAGAACTTTTCCTTTGCCTTCACAACTTGACTAACTGTTTGGTGCAAGAGGTATAGCTTCCAGCCTATCTAGGATTTTGACATGCCTTCCTCATGAAGCTTAATCATTTCTAGCTTTTGATTTAAAGTGGGAATGTGCAAGTCTTCCTTTCACTTGAACACTTGGCGGTCATTGTAGGGTGATTAACTGGACTAATTTCAATATTGTTTTGTCTCAGGGAATAGGGAGGCCCAAGGAATGGGAGAGAGATGAGTTAAGAATAGAAGTGAGATGGGGTAACAGTCAGTGCAGCAGTCCGAACACACACAACATTTATCCATTAAGTTCACTATCTTATATGGGCACAATTCATGGCACCCCAAAAAATGACATTGGTAACATTAAAGATCACTGATCACAGATCACCATAACAGATGTAATAGTAATAAAAAAGTTTAAAATATTGTATAAATTACCATAATGTGACACAGAGACATAATGTGAGCCACATGCTGTTGGAAAAGTGGTGGCGATAGACTTGCTCAATGTAGGGTTGCCACAAACCTTCAGTTGTAAAAAATGCAATTATGTGAGAAGCACAATAAAGTGAAATACAACAAAATGAGTTATGCCTATAGTTGGAGAAGTTTTAGGTTATCTTTTTGTTATTTAATACTAGTTCAAATTTATTCTTATCAGGGGATATACTTCAAATCACTTTAAGTTTATTGAGATTCATTTTATGACAAAACATAGAGTCTTATTTTGATAAAAATACCATGTGAACATTAAAATGATATATACTTTGAAATTATTTGATATAGTGTTTCATAAAACTGAAGTTGGTCACCACGGTCAATAGTCTCATATTTTATATTGTGTTGAGCCTCAGAAAACAACACTCTAACTGCGGTCCCCAATTTCCGGGCCGCCAACCAGTACGGGTCTGTGGCCTGTTGGGGACAAGGCCACATAGCTAACCCCCGTCCCCCACACGTGGAAAAATTGTGTTCCATAAAGCTTAGGAATCAGGGGTTGCACAGCAGGAGGAAAGCGGTGGGCTAGCGACCCAAGCTTCATCTGTATTTACTGCAGCTCCCCATCGCATCACCGCCTGAGCTCCACCTCCCTCCACCCAGTCCGTGGAAAAATTGTCTTCCATGAAACCGGTCCCTGGTGCCAAAAAGGTTGGGGACCGCTGCCCTAAAATATGACACCTTGACATACTGAACTAAAGAAGTAGTCTCAAGGCTTCTCTGACCCTCCGTCTCTTCCAAAGCACAGAACAAGGCTATTCTCTAGAAACAGACCTGCCAAAGAGAAACACAGTTGTCTTCAGTCACTTCCCTGAAGTGACATAACCAGAGAAGATTAAACTTCATATTGCAGAGGAAGAAACTGAAAATTAAACACCACGCCTAAAGCCCCAACCAAACTTTGTCCAAAAATATTATTTGTTCTCCAGTCTCATTCAGTTTATAAGAATAAAATATAAGATCATAGGATCCCAAAGGAAAATGCTAAACATAAAAGAAAAGATACATTAATTTGACTATTTTGATTACATTAAAGGTAAGAACTTCTGTTAATCAAAAATACATTAAAGAAAGTGATATTATCGGGTACAGACTGGGAGAAAATATTTGCAACACTTAAACCTAAAATCAGATAACTATCCCAAATATATACAGAACTTGTAACCATCAAGAAGAAAAAAAAAATATTAATTAAATGAAATAAAAGAGAATTATGCCTGGGCCTTTTCCCTGCTGGAACATATTTTGGTTTTGGGATAACAGAGGAGTGCTTACAAAGTGTGAGTTAAATGTCAACTCAGAGGACACCCTTTAGGTTTGAAGTTTATTAATTTTTACACTCCATTTGTCATGTAGATGGAGAATTTATATTACTAAACTCTACTCTCCAGTCAGTTGCATTTTATAAATCTTCAAATTACTAGTTCACAATAAGCATCCTAATCAGAATAGGTATATCTTTAAATAAGATCCCCCCTGGCTATCATTGTATGATTAACTATCCGTGATGTTTTACAAGGATGTCTGATGGAGGTTAGCAAGATCTCCAGAGGTGGCAAAAATGTGTTATAAACTCACTGTTAACTTTTCTTTTTTCAATGTAACATGGAAGGGAAAGTCCTTTTGATGAAATCAATGCAAACATTTTCCAGGAAAACTGAAATCTGCTACAGCAGGGAGTTAAAAAGCAAAACATTTCAGAAAGATTGCTGGGTCCCCAAGGACCCTAATAATCTCCCATTTCCTTATACTCGCTGCTCCTATCCAGTACTTGGCAGACTTAGGTCCTCTCAAGGCTTATTAACAAGATAAATAATTGAAAGGATAAACCATATGAATGAACCATATGAGTGAACCATATGAATCTTTCCAGACAATAAAGACAGTGATATCTCACTCTGAGATATCTGAAAACAGCTTCCTCTAGTCTTGTATATGGTGAGTCAAAGCAAAGTTTCTTATAAGTTCAAGGGAATTTCAAAACCTCTGTTTTAATGTTGTTGTATAATTTGCTTCGGGGAAGGTAATGTTTGCTTTTAAAATAAATCTAATGAATAAGTAAATCTTTTAAAATATATATAAGTTCCCTTTTTCCTACACAGTCTCCAGTCTAATATTCATAGTTTTGTATACAGAGGTATTAAACAGATGGAAAATTACATTATTTTACAAAATACTATCTAAAATATGAATACTATAATTAATGAATATTAAGCCAAAATAGGAGTTAAACTTTTGACTTAAAAACATTCTCTATAGAACTAGATCTGTTTTCTTAAATTTCCCTGGGGAAAATTAGACAGTTTTAATAATACCTTATTTATCCAGCCAACTACTATTTATTTTTCTCCTTTGGGACTAAGTTATGAATTCTACTCAAACATAATCTTATTGTACAAAATCCAAATAGAAGTTAAGCCACTTTTCTGACAATTGCTTTGTTGAGTATGTCATATCTTTCTCCAAAAGTTGCAAATATAATGGACTCCTCCTCTCATCTTTCCCTAAACCTGTAGAATTAATAGATTTTAATCAATTGAAGACTGTGAATACTACTTCCTTCAGCTATTTCACATGGTGTGTTGTATCCCTTAAGAAAAATATTCACAAAAATATGTGGGATATTTCTTCTTCTTCTTCTTTTCATTTTTTTTTATTTTTTATTTTTACTATAGACATTGAATGTGTCAGATGAGAATAGTGGCCTACAAACCACCTTATTTTATTTCAAGAGTTAGGTAAAATTTTTTCTGTAAAGGGAATGATAATAAATACTTTAGGTTTTGCAGGTCACGTGATCTCTCTTGCAGCTACTCAACTCTGCCACTGCAGTGCTAAAGCAGACATAAACAACATGTAAATTAATGAGTGAGGCTATGTTTCAATAAAACTTTATTGACAAACATTGAAATTTGAATTTCCTATAATTTTCGCAGGTCACAAAATGGTCTTCTTTCGATTTTTCTACTGTTTAAAAAGATAAAAAACATTCTTGACTCCAAGTTCGTACAAAAACAGGCAGGTTGCCAGGTTTGGCTCATAAGTCATAGTGTGCCAACTGCTTTTTTATACCTAAAAAAAAAAAAAAAGATTTTTTTTTCTTGTGTGGAATGAATTCAAGAATTTGGGGACTGATCAAGGAAAAAGATGACCAGGAGATGGCAGGAGCACACACAAACTTTATTTGGGTGACACTGATGAGTTTAATGTGCAGAATGTCCCTCACTGCATGGGAACCTCCATCCAGAATGGAATGAGTGCAAGGGAACACCCATGGGAGAGGGGAGTTACCTGTGTATGTGGTGTCACTCAGCAGCACAGCAGGGAATCTCTGAGTCAGAAAACTCTGAAGGGCAGAAGCATCTGAGTTTTTTGTTGTTTTATAGCTTCAGGTTTTTATCTTTAGCTATCAGATGTTGGGTACAGTTTCCAGGGGTACACAAAGCAGGTGGATTCTGA
Organism: Varecia variegata; assembly: GCA_028533085.1. NCBI lineage: Eukaryota > Metazoa > Chordata > Mammalia > Primates > Lemuridae > Varecia > Varecia variegata. The sequence goes on from CM052443.1 coordinate 69,888,064, forward strand.
ATAACTAAAAATTGGTGTGTTTAGGCTATATTTAAAACAAGTGGATGTGTAAAAAATTGGTTTTGACCATGGTAAGCTTTCAAGCTAATGGGTCTCAGAGTCTCAACCTGCTTTGTGGAAACAACATAAGGCCAACACAGGCGCCATCTTTGGCTCATTTATATGACATCCCTTCAACAATGTTAGGATGTAAAAAGGAAAGAGTAAGATTTATCACGTTATAATCTACTAATGCAGAATACTGTACTGGATCCCCCTTCGTCTTACTAGCACCTGCTACAGGCCTGTTTCCACCATTGGCAGGAATTGGGGTCTGCAAATGATGGTTTCTGGCATGTGCCTTGCTTCTCTTTCCCCCTCAGTTTCCATCCTCATCCCCTTGCCTGCATGTATGGGGACTGTGGACACCCACCATGTATGTCCCAGCTTTTCCAAAGTACCTACCCCTCTCATATAACTAGGGCTAGGCTAACCCTCAGGCCTGAAGATAGGCACACCATTGCTGCCCTGTCAGACTGCAGAAGGACAAAGTCAACTATTCAGGCCCTGGAAAGGGGCTCAGAGCTGCTTGGACAAGGAATTCAGGCTACTGGGTACCCAGATTGTTCTCTAGAAGGGAGAGGCATATTTCCTTGGTCCCACAGACACCTTATCCCTTGATGTACTAAAGTAGGGGCCCTTTGTTCCTATATCTAGGGACAGGACTACTGTTAGATCACCTGTCAGAGAGACCTCAGCCATAATTATTAAATGAACAAGTATTTTGGTGCTCAAAACAATTAAAAAAATACATCATCAAAAATCATGGGGAGAAATGATTGAAGGTAGTAATCCTGGTACTATAAAGCATCATAAAAAATGCAACTTAATAATTATTGGGCATGGGGTATGGTGTGGAGATGCAAATAATGTGGCTTTTTTTTTTCCTTTTCAGCAAGGGTGCTGAACATTCTCTAGTAATGAAAGTAACATTAGATAAATCAATGATCCATCATCCCATTGTAAATCACAAGTTCCAGAGTGCTATATTAAGAAATCAATCCTGCCACCCTGGAATTTCCCCTAATAGGTATAGATCATCATTTCTTTGTCCATCATAGTCTTACAGTGTTATGGATATGTTTACAGGTTATTGTTATTCAGTAACTCTGTCTTCAGCATACAAAGCTAAAAGATTAAAAATCTTGGTAGATGAAGACTAAGGATCAATGTTTAATGCAATTGATATTTTACTTTGCAAAACTTGTCTGAGGAAAAGATTGAAACATAATAATGGGGAAGAAGCTGGACATTCTTTGTTTGTTTTTGGACATTTTTGATTTGGGTCAATGTTCTCAGTAAAAGAGTTTGTATTCTGAAATACATATTCTGAAAGAGTCAACATTTTAATAACAAATAAAAGCTCAGATTTTGTGCCCAGGAGGATATGGTTGCATAGGAAGTTTCCTTATAAGTCTTTAAACTGGTGTTTAAAAATTTCTGGGGAAATTATATTTGGCAAATACTAGATTGGAAGGGTCATTCATTCTCTGAGGTTGTACATCTCTCTCCCTTTGACTAGTAAATAGGGAGTTTAAGGTTCTGGGGACTTGAGCTATATGGAAGATCTGTTCATGGAAGATTCACCAAGAAGAGAGGAACGGGAGTAAGATAGGCAGGATTCCATAATATAAGAAAAACAGAAGAAAGATGATGGGACAAGAGTGAAAGGAGAGAGAAGTCATGAAAGTATTAATGGGTCTCTGTGACACGGAGGAACTATAAAACTGAGAATATCCTGAGTACTATGCTAGGTGTGAGGTATATCACTGAATTCTCCATCAGTTCTGTAAGGTATGGATGCTAGATATATTTTAAAGAGGGGATTGATAGTAAGATTATATAATTGTCCAAGATTATTGAAACAAATGTGACCCAAAAATCTTTGCTTGTTTAAATTGTGTTAAAAATGGAAATTTGGGTATATTCAACAGTGGCACACCCAGTTTTATTTTGTTTGTTTGTTCTCATTGATTTTTCCTGTTCTTAAGCCATATTGCTGGGGCTATCGTGACTGAGAGCTTCAGTTAGTAACTTTAGGAGCCTACAAATCTCTCAGACTTTGTTTCCCACATTTAAATGTAATAGACTTCACTGGTCACTGTTCGGACAACTAAGGATCTGAGACAAGCCAAGAGGTGAGCCACCTTCGTGTTGAAGACTTTGACATTTTCATTCTACCATTTCTCAAGTTGTACAGCTATCATATTTCCTGCTCTCATTGTCTCCCCTTTCCTTTATTTTTTTCCTCTTCCTTTGTTTCTATGCCAGTTTTCCACTTTTTCATTGCAGTAATGACAAAAATCAGCCTTAAATGTTTATCCCCCTTGCAACATCCAGAGCACTTTAGCACATGTGGCATTTGATCATCTATATAGATCAACTGTTTTATACATGTTTTGCAAAGGAAGAAACTGAAGCTGGGAAAGGTTAAACGATTTGTCCAAAGTCACACAAGTAGGAAGTGGCAAAACCTGGACTGATCCCAGTTTTCCTGAATTTGTCTCTACACCACCACCTTTCATGTACCTAAGGCTTAAATCAGACCCTTCAGAATTCTTTAATTCCACTGAAGACATCCAAGACTGTAGAAGAGACTGAAACACACTAAGGCATCCGAAGCCACCTTCACACACTTGGTGGGGTTAAAAGCAAAACGAACAACAGTCACAACACAAAAACCTGTTTTAATTGTGTATAGTAGTGCCAGATGGAAGTCTCAAATTTCTTCAAGCACATTTAAAGAATATTATTGGCCAGGGACAATGCTAACCTCTCCTAATAAACATTGAATATTCATTCTTGGTTACACTGGTGGGCAGAAATTTTCTGGGGAAAACAATAAATTCTTCTTAAAAATATTTAAAGAATTTCTTTTTAAAGGCATTTTGACTTACTTGGCAAATTGCTTAGTATAGACTTAACATTATAGCCCAAGAAGAATCTCTCAGTATATTTCATTGCTAACATAGAATAGAAAGCAATCCCTGAGTGTCCTTTTAGGTTCAAAATGATTTATAAAATTGAATGTTAAAAATAAAATCAGAAAACCACCCTCCCAGACCTTAACCAAAAGCCAACCACAGCAGTATATACTTGCGAGTTTGCCAAAATTCAATACAATCAATTAAATAAGTGGAACTGCAGTTTATCCTTGAACAACACAGATTTAAATTACAGAGGTCCATAATCCACCTGAAACAGATTTTTTTCAATAAATATGTTGGAAAATGTGACAATTTGAAAAAAAAGAAATTCACACACAAACCACAGAGCCTAGAAATACCAAGAAACTAAGAAAAAGTTAGATGTCATAAATGCAAAAAATATATGTAGGTACTAGTCTGTTTTATCATTTACTACCATAAAAATATCATAAATCTATTATAAAAAGTTAAAATTTATCAAAGTTTACTCACATGAATACAGACTATACATGTTGTCATTTGTAGTTGAGAGAAATATAAACAAACATTAAGATGCAGTATTTAATCATAACTGCATAAAATTAACTGTAGTATATACTGTACTACTGTACTACTATTGTGAGCAGTTTGTCTCTCCAGTAAATTGTGTATTATAGTAAAAACTGATCTCTCATGGTTCTGGTGTATTTTTCTTCATGTTTAGTGCAACATTGTAAACCTTGAATAACACCATGGGGCGCATACAAAGTGCCACCAGTGATGCTGGAAGTGCTCCCAAGAAGCATAGAAAAGTCATAACATTACAAGAAAAAGTTGAATTGCTTGAAATGTACCATAGATTGAGGTCTGTAGCTATGGTTGTATGCCATTTTAAGATAGATGAATCCAGCATAATGACCGTTGTAAAAAAGAAAAGGAAATTTGTGAAGCTGTCACTGCAGGTGTGCCAAGAGACATGAAAACCTTGCACTTTTTGTGAAATACCTTTTTATCTTGTATTGAAAATGTAGCTTTTTTTGTGGGTGCAGGATTACTATAAGAAAGGCATAACTATAGAATCTAATATGATTTGAGAAAAAGTGAACTTATTATATGGCAACTTAAAGCAAAAGAAAGGTGAAGGATCTAAAGGTAGAGGATTTAATGCCAGCAAAGGATGGTTTGATAATTTTAGAAACAGGTTTTACTTCTTAGAAATGTCAAGATAGCAGGAGAAGCAGTTTCTGTCAACCAAGAGGAAGCAACCAAGTTCCAAGACTCCATTAAGGAAATCATTGAAAAGAAAGGATATCTGCCTGAACATGTTTTTAATGCAGATGAAAGTGCCCTATTCTAGGAAAAAAAACCCAAAAGCCACAGAGGACATTTATTAGTAAGGAAGAGAAGCGAGCAGCAGGATTTAAGGCAGGAAGGGATAGGCTAACTCTACTGTTTTGTGCAAATGCAGTCAGGTTTATGATCAGTACTACCCTTATCAACAAAGCTGCCAACCCCTGAGCCTTTAAGGGAAAAGATAAAAACTACCTGCTGGTCTTTTGGTTGTACAAGAAGGCAGCCTGGACAATGAGAACTTTTTTTTTTTTTTCCTGGATTGTTTATGTTGATGTTCTGAATTCAGGAAGATCTTGCCAGTAAGAAGCTGCTTTTTAAAGTTATTTTACAATTGGACAAAGCCCCTGGCCATGAGAACTCCATGAGTTCAGCACCAAAGGCATTGAAACGGTCTACTTGACCCCAAATATAACATCTCTAATTCAGCCTTTTGATGAGGTGGTCATAAGGACTTTTAAGTTTCATCATACACAGAAGTCTATGAAAAGGATTGTCAATGCTATGGAAGAAAACTTTTATAGAGAGAACTTCATGAAAGGCTGGAAGGATTACACCACTGAAGACGCCATCATTGTTATACAAAAAGCCATGAAAGCCATCAAGCCCAAAACACTAAATTCCTGATGGAGAAAGCTGTATCCAGATGTTGTGCATGACTTCACGGGATTTACAACAGAGCCAATCAAGGAAATCATGAAAGAGATTATGGATATGGTAATAAAAAGTTGAGAAGTGATGGATTTTAAGGTATGGAACTTGGAGAAATTTAAGAATTAATAGATACCACACCAGAGGAATTAATAGAACACAAATTAACCAGTGCCAGACAACGAGGAAGAGGATGTAGAAGGAGCAGTGCCAGAAACAAATTGGCATTAGAAAATCTGGCAGAAGGATTCAGATGACACAAAACTGCTTTTGACTTCTTTATGACATAGATCCTTCTATAAAACAGGCTCTAAAACTAAAGAAAACACTAAAAAAAAAAAAAAGAAGTGGTACCATATAGAAATATTTTTAGAGAAATGAAAAAGCAAAAAAAGTCAGTCAGAAATTATGATGTATTTCCGTTAAAGTTGCATGGAGTGCCTGCCTCTTCTGCCTCCCCTTTCCCCTCCTATC
>CM052443.1:69893983-69912616 GCA_028533085.1 Varecia variegata
TAAGTTATAACAGTTAGGAGACTAGCCCACCCCCTCTCATCTACCACCCCCCAAAATGGCCCTGAGCAAGCTATGTTCATGTCTGAGTGCCTCATCATTTATAAATGTACTTTGCAAACTGCAAAATGTACACAAATATATTATTGTCATTACCACCTGTGTTTCCTTAGGTCCAAATCTAGAATTTAAAATCAGGTTATATTTAATATTAATAGTAACCCTCTTTCTTTCCCAAAATTTCAACTGTAATTATTTATAGTAGACCATCTGATAACACCCCACATGTGCTAACAAATATATATTCACAGGTATTCATTTGGAGTTGGGGAAGGGAGGCAATGACAAATATTTGCACTGTGCCTACAATGAACCAGACATTTTATCAAGTACAAGAGATACATGGACCAAATCTGTGCCATCTTGGAAATCTGAGTTTAGTAGAGCAATAGAAAAACAAATATATAGTAAAAGAGTGTTATAAGCAATACAGCAGAAAAGAACAAGGTGCTGTGAGATCCCATGGGAGGAGCAGTTAGCCTGCACAGAGAATCAGCAGAGTTATCAAAAGTGACATATAAGCTGGGAACAGAAGGATCACCTGTGGAGAATGAAAGGGAGCACGTCTGGGCAAAAGGAGAAATGTCTGGCATACTTAACCCCTGCCCCTACACCAAACATACAACCTTTAATATATCCACTATTATATGCTCTTATCTTTTTAGGTGATACTGGCTTTGAAGGTCTGACTTGCTTGTCAAACAGCAACGAAGGCAAACTGCTTCTGCTTTCAAGGTCTCCTGTTTAGCACCACTACCACACTACTCTGCCAATAGGCAATATCAACCTCTATGCTACTCTCATCCCCTGAACCCCTTCAGGCATCACACTGTGTTTTGAGCAGAAATGACAAATGTAACAAGAAATCCAAACTAAAATCATGTCATTTTCAGGAACGTCTGGTTTTACTCTGGCAAATACTATATTAAGCAACTGATAACAATGTAAAACTCAGTAGAGGTTGAATAATCACCTAAGTTTTGATTTTCCTTTGGTCCTCTGAAAATAGTAGACCTGATATTTTTCACCCATGTCTCTTTTTCATAGGCAGGTATCAGGAGACAACAAAACTAATAAATCCATCTTAAAATACTTGAGTTCTTTTAATATCAAGTTAGATAAGATTTTGCTTTGAAGCAACATGAATTTATTTATATTCTGATACTATTCTGTTAAACATATACAGGTGTACTGTGTTTCAGCATCAATAATAATATAGCTTAGAAAGTTGCAGTGTTATTATATGAGTGCATGATTGTTTATTTAAAGAAGTACACATTTATGTTTACTACATATCCTATATATACTATGCTTGATTTTTGGAAAAAAACCGTACATAGAAAAGTCTGTTATTTTTTCCAATAATAAGGCCTTTTGAAAATGATACTTCTAGATTAATAAGCTTTATCAACACCAAACAATACAGCAGGAGACCCCTAAGAATCTGATGCTTGTGTTTCTAAAAGACATCACTCAGTCCGTGACATATTTTGCATGAAGGCTAGCATGGAGGCTGCCCATCTAAAGAAGAGTCTCTGAGAATTGAAACCCATCCCATTTCTTATGGGCTTGGTTTCCCTGCCATTTATAATTTCCATTTATTGCTTTCTTAATTGCCTGGGCATGACCTTATATTTTGTAACCTTTTCCTTTTTCTCTTTAGGGCTTTAAATGATTTGCACATATCATCTTTAATTGACACCTCACTGTGACATCAGCAAAATAGAAAGGATGGATAGCACAATCTACAAAAAACTTCCCTTGCAACTGCATTTCTAATACTTTGTAAAACAAATTAGCTGTACATACTTGGTTTTAAGCTTTTCTTAACAATCTTTTCCAGGAGGCTGATTCTAGTCCTCAAATTGGATAGTGCACTGAATCAATAAACAGACTTTTAACTTCAACCTAAAATTTAGCAAATGAGGTTCATGCAGGGAACACTTTTCTTTATGTGAATTTTGACAGTAAGTGACAAAAGTTGAGGAAGTATAAGCCATCTGATATTTTGGAGATAATTGAGATAGAGAGCAGATATTAGCATCATATACATTTAGAGCTCCTAGCAAACTTACTGCTCACAGACAAGTTCTCTCTCTTAGTATAGAGGACACTGAAGCCCAATAGTTTCTCAGCATCATGGATTTTCTGATAGTACAATTGGGACAACTCAGGTATTGCAATTGCTGATCCCATGTATTTTTCATCACACCAAGTTCTTTCCTTTCAGACCCTAATCTATTATAAGACAAATATTAATATATGATTGGCAAAGAAACACATGGCACTACTGTGTAATGAGAGAGGGATACCAAATGATTAAGCTGCTCTGTTATATGAAAAGGAGGAAAAGAAGAAGAAGCGGTTGCAGTTCCCAAACAGGTAAGAGATATTAAAGGTAGCTTAAATCACACAGCTCCTTCGTCCCTTGTTCCCCACTCATGTGATATTTGAATCCCCTCTACTATGGAATTAATATGTAGTTACCCAAACTATACTTGAATACCTCTGGTAATGTAGCATTTCGTATTTTGTAGGCATGTATTTCCATCTGATTTAACTCAAATCAATTTCCTTGCAAATTCTTTTCTTGCAGCAACAGCTTGTAAATTATGTAATGTGAAATGAAGATAAACCCTTAATATTTAGACTTTTTTAGCCTTCTATAATGGAAAAAAATATATCAGAATCGGATATAAGGACAAATAATTTATTATCCTTTATGATGAAACCTGCAAACCCAAAAAGTGAATTAAGTTTTTTCAACTGTTAAGTATTGTAATTCCATTAGACACTCTATTAGCCTTGTCTGAAAACCTCGAAACATATATATTTGTGGAAATATATATATATAGCAAATCAAATCAAATTAAATAAGCATTTAATAGAATCAGTAGAATTTGGAGCTAAAGCTAAGGTTATTTCCTAACACTACAATGTCACTTACCTTTAACAGCTTTGAACTAAATAATTATTACTTCAATATAAGAAAAATTCAAGAGTCTTATTTACCTTCAAGTAAAGCAGTCATTTATCTTGAATTATTCAATGGTAAAATAAGATATTCTATAAAAAGGACAGACGGATGAGTGATAAGTGTTATCGTGAATGAAAAAACATCTCAAGGCAAAAATTCACAAGCCATACATAATAGAAAAGGATGTTTATGGAACACAATCAATGACCTTGTCTTAAATTCCCTGTCTGAAAGAGAAATGTTCTTAGCAGAAGCTTCAACCAGAAACCATCATTTGTCTCTTGTCACTAGTAAACTTTCCATGGATGAGGAGTCAGATTTAACTTTGGGTGCATCAGTTTCACCCTTTAGTTAATACTGATACATACAGCATCATAAATACAAAGCCTTCAAGTATTTTTCTAATAATGTCCTTTATGGCAATATTATTTTTTAATTTTAACTTATTCCTCCAAATTTATTTTTTCTAGGTCTAGATATAAATACACCCAGGTAGATGAATTGATAGACATGCCCTTTCCATGTATTTGTGTGTATGCATGTACACATGATGATATATAATACTTCAATAACATTAATTCACTATACTATGCTATGCACTACAGTGGGCTATGGTTCTTGACTTTAAAAATTAGCAACCCATCATACCTCAAAACAAAAAAACAAACAAACAAACCTATCCCCCTCAAAATAAAGCAATAGAATGTGTATTTTGATAAGCAAAACCAATTTATAGCTAGGGATAGTTTTTGCATGCCAAACTACAGTTAAAGCAAAACCACTCATGATTAATTCCTGTGTTGTAGTAGAGCCAACTCACAACAGCTTACAACAGGTGATTGTTAAATTCTGAGAAATTTTGGAAGCTGGTTGTTATTTTAAAAATTAAAGTGTATAAATATACAATTAAATGACATACTAAAAGCCAAGGTAAAAAATGTTCAGAACCCATAATTTCCTAATTATTTTGCTATCTTTTACTATTGCTTAAGTGCTTGAGGTCATTAATGTCTATTATACTTTCATAGTGGAAACACATATAATGGTGTACTTCTGCACAACCTTCCTGACATCTCTTTCAGTGGTCCTCTGTTGGTGTCTTAAAACCAACCGTGGTGGGCATATTCACAGCACGGAAATCAACTAAGGCTACAATGAAGGATTTTTGTACCCCTACACCACTGCCTCCAGGTGTCTCTTGCTAAACATTTGTTAGCACACCACTAATTAACTCCCAATGTAGAGGAAATGTAGCTTAGTGGCTCACAATGCAGGCCTCCAAATTTGTGTGCTCTTGTAAATTTTTGTTTAAACTTGTAGTAGCTTCAGTTTCTTCATCTGTAAAATGGGTACAATTATCTTTAGAGCACTTAACACTGTGTCTCTATGAGACCATAAAGTAACTAGTCAATGCTAACTGTAATCACTATCAACCATGAGATGGAGAGATAAATTATAGAATAGGCTGTGTTGGATTTAGTTTAAATTCAAAAGATTTGGCAAAATAGAAAAATCAGGCTTTTTATAATTTAATTATTTCTTTACATAGAATTGTTACAACTTAGTGTCCAAGGTGGAGGGGGAAGTCAGTTGCATTCTGAGAAACTTATAGAAAGTAGTACTTTTATACTTGTAGAAGATTAACATTTGCTTTCCTAGTATTTAATTTTTTATTAATTCAACCAAATATCCAGTATGATCCAGGGGAAACTTTTGGGGGTCAGGAAGAACTACACTTTTATATTGATTCTGTTCCAACTTACTGCATCTACCAGGGCAAACCATTTATCTACTCTGGCCTCCAATTTCCTCATCATTACCTAGAACAAGTTTGGATTAGCAGCTCAACCAATTTTTTGACAAAACCTTTCATAGAAACCCATTATATGCAGTTTGGGTAGTGCAGGAGATAATGGATTAAGTACATGTATCTATTTCCCTTTTCTTCCCCAAATTCCAGAAAAAAATACAAAAATGTAAATGTACATAAAAAGTAATGGAAAATACCAAAAACAACATCAGCATACTGGAAATTTAGAGAAATTCTCTCAATATAGAAAACATATGAGAACAATAATTAGACCAGAGAATATCATAGCCAAAAACATGCAGACATCAACTGCACAGATAAGGACACAAAGCTCATAGGAAATAAATATGATGCACAAAATGCTCAAAAGCAAACATTTCAATGGAAACCCCATTTCAAACATCTGGACGATCTGTAAACTTTCTCTGAGAGTCCGTACAGCTAAATGGTTAACACTGTAGCTCTGAGCATTATTCATTCATTCATAAGTACCCAAATTGTGGTGTACATATTCATACAATGGAGTACTACTCAACAAGTAAAAGGAATTATGAACTTTTGAAATATACAAGATTTCAGATGAATCTCAAAGGCTTATGCTGTGTATAAAAAAAGTCAGTCTTAAAAGGTTACACTCTATGTGATTCCATTCATGTAAAATTCTTGAACAGTCAAATCTCTAGAGGTGCAGATGCAATCAGTGGTTGCCAGAGGTTATGAGAGATGGGAAGGTTTGACCTGAAAGATATAGTGGTTCAGGGGATATTTTTGAGGGGTGATAAAACTGTTCTGTATCCCATTACGATGGTTCCAACCTTAATCCATACATGTGTTAAAATGCACAGAATTGTACACCATAAGGAAGAAAACAGTAAATTTTACACAAGATGATTTTAAAAACATAATATATATACATTTATTTTTTAATTCTCAAATATACTGAGGTGTTTTTAGTTATTTAACATTTTATTGACTTAAATTCATAATAATCAGAAGGTATCTTTTATAATGAAATCAGTTCATTAGAATTGATGGAGACTTAATTGTATGGCCAGAGGATTACCAATAGTTTTAAATAATCTGCATATATTGAAAGAACATCTAGCTATAAATGTTTAATGCAGGGACCTAAGTCTTTTTATTAGATCAATTTTATTAACTATGTTGATCAATGTCCTTATTGATTTTGTTGTTTGTTGAGAGGGAGTATAATTATTTTTAATATTTTATGCAATGTTATTATCATACAAATGTAAAATTGTATAGGTACATGGCAATTAGAACTTTTTATTGTTAGAAAGTAATTCTTTTATTTCTAGAATTTTTTGCTTTAATTTTTTTATTTTATATTAAAATATCTGCAGTAGCATTATTTTATTAGTGTTCACATGTACATATTTTTCTATATTATTTTTTATTTTCAACAATTCTGTTTTAAATGGCTTACATAAATAGTATATATTTAGTTTGTTTCTTTCAATTTGGTTACTTTTGTGCTTTCAATCCTTGGCATGAGAGATGGTGGTGCAAAAGTAGACTACTTCTAGACTGCTGCTAACATTCTGATTCAAAGTATGAATGTTAAAATGAAAAAGAGCTTATTTGTGGATTTCTAGTGTGTCTTCAGAATTGCCAGTTTATTATTAATATTTAGAAACAGTATGTCCTAATTTTTCAGTAGAAATTGAGAAGAAATGTTCATCAGCCGATTCCACACATTTCTTACCTGGTGAAAAATAATTAAAAACCAAATAAACAAAAAACTAAACATCTCCTGTGGTGGGTAGACTCCAGGGAGATCCCACTGATTTGCCATGTCCAGATAGTCACTCTTTTATGTAGCTCCTTCCCTGTGATGATTAGATTTATGTGTCAATTTGCCTATGCTATAGTACCCCATTATTTAATTAAACATTAATCTAAGTGTTGCTGTAAAGGTATTTTATAGATGTGGTTAAAGTCTGTAATCAGTTGGCTTTGAGTAAAGGAGATTACTCTGGACAATGTGGGCAGGGCTCATCCAATCAGTTGAGAGTGTAGAGCAAGGGTGGGGAACCTGTGGCTTTCTAGGTCCTTAAGTTCAGCCTTTTGACTAAATCCAACTTTTATAGAAGAAATCCTTTTATTTTTATTAATACAGTTTTGTTCATCTTTTTATATTTTTATATTATTTTGAAAATGAACCTATTTAAGATACCAAAGAATAAAATAAGTTTCAATGAAATAATCCTTCCAGATTGACTGGTACAATTAGAACATTAGTAAGCTCTAACAGCTAAATTGATGGCTCCTACGCTCATGATTTAGTTCTGTAATAACTTCCCCATCCCACTGGTGCCACTACCGCACAAGGCTGGTTGGCGAGAGTTTATAGAGGTCAAGCATGCCAATCTATTATCAGCTTTTGACAGTGGTGCACTGTGTTTCTATTTGAAGTAGAATTTGTGAATAGTTGCACAGCTTGAAAGTATTTTTTAATTCTGTCTGCTTAACAGCCCATCATGTCAAAGAAGGTCAAGAGAACACTGAAAGAAGAAAACTGATTTTTTTAATGAGGATTGGGAATTATGATATTATTTTGTTTCTGCTAAAGATGATTTGCTTACTTTGTGATACTGCAATATCAGCATTAAAGAAATCCAATGTTTATCAGCATTATAACACTCATATGGACCACAAATATTTTAAATTAGAGAGAGAGGCATGAAATGTCGTATTGGATGAAAAGTAAAAGCAAAGATAATTATTTCAAGCAGCAATAAGACCTGGAGATAATGCCCCTGAAGCAATTTATAAAATAGCTTATATACTGAGGAAAAAAGAGAAGGCATACAGTGATGTAGAAATTGTGAAAGAATGCATGGTCAAAATTGTAGAATGCTTAGACCCCAATAACGTTTCAAAGTACAAACAATTGCCTCTTTCAAGGAGAACATAACCAATCAGCAGCATGAATTAGCCTTCAACTTAACAACTTCATGGGATATTTCAAAGGGAAAATATATATTATTCAATCGTTTTGGATGAATCAATTGATGTTACTGAGTCAGTGCAAATTTTATACTTTCATGACGGAAGATTTTATTTGCTACAAAGAGTTGCTTTGGGCACTCTTGAGAACAGAACACAGGGAATAGATATCTTCAACAACTTACAAGATAAATGTACTGAAGTTGAACTAAATTTGGTAAATTTAGTGAGTGTATGTACAGATGGTGCACCTTCCATGACAGGAAAACATGAAGGGTTTATTGCACAGATAAAAAAAGTATTAACAGATCCAGATGCTCTCATTTCTTTGTACCTTGCATCAGCAAAATCTCTATGCTGAAGCTACCATTTTAAGTGACACTTTGCAATAATTTATAAGTATTGTTAACTATATTTGTGCAAATGCAGTATGACATTATCAGTTTTGTAACATGCTAAAGTTGAACAATGAGATATTCAGTGTGGATTTCCTGCATCATTCTAAAGTGCATTGGCTATTGCAGGGACAGGTGTTAGCCAAAGTTTTATCTCTTTGAGAATAGGTAGTTAAATTTTATGTAGAAAAGAATCAGCAATGTGAATTATTGAAAGATTTCTATAGGAATGCAGCATTTCTGTGTGGTATCATGTCAAATCAAAATGACTTGAATATTTCTTTGCAAGGTAAAACTAAGTCTATATACGATATGTGGCAAAAAAAATCCATCCAACCATTTTGAAAAAAAAGCTCATTTTTTTCAAAACAATTCTTCTTCAAAAGGAAATTTCAGATGAACATTTTACCCAGTTTGCAAATGTCATTGATGAGCAGGATGATATATATGAATCATTTGAAGAATATGCAGCTGTTATAGACCTATTAATTGGAGAGCACAAAGTTCACTGACTTTGAGAATCATGACATCACACTCAAATTAGCATTTTAGCCTCGGCAGGTTGATATCACCAAGGCACCGAAAGAACTACAGATGAAATTGATTGAGTTCTCAATAGATGACATTTTAAAGTCACTGTTTGATGCTAAGAAAGATCCAATTGAAATATGGAAAAATGCAGTAGAATAGCCACACCTTCAGCAACATGTCTGAAAAATGCTTTCTTGCTTTTCGACCACTTATTGCTGTGAATCTACATTCTCCTACCTAACCCAAATCAAGATGCCCTTAAGGTCACAAATGACTGATACCCATCTAGAGGACCAGCTGAAACTGTGGATCTCCATACTGCAACCAAATATTCAAATGCTTTCCAATGAAAAACAGACACAACAAAGTCATTAAAAGGTTGAGTAATTTTAAAATTAAGAAATAGTTTTCATTTTTTGAAATTATTAAGTACATAGTAGTTAGATTTTGACAAAATAATGTACACTTTTATCAAAATCTATCTTTCTATATGATAGTAACCATGGATTTGAAGCAAATATAACTAATTTTGAATCTCATGTATACCCCATACTCATAGTGGAACTGCAGTGTCAATTAATGCCCTCACTTGCTTTTTTTAATTATAAAAATAATATAATGCTACCTATAATGATTGTTGAAAATAATGTATTTTAAAGTATTTTTACAACTGTCAATGATATAAAAAAGAATTCTGAGAGGACTATACTTTGTGATGTTGACACTGTTTTTTTTCATCCTTAATTGAATTGTTATTTCTCCCCTAATTTCTCAGAGGCGATCTGTGTTCTCTTACAAGTGCTTGGTATTTGCTCCATGGCTGAAATCGAGAATTGCCTTCAGAAACTCATATGCCTTTTTCTTCCCTGGAAAAAATGACTAGTGCCAAGAAAAAGAGCAGCATAAACATAAAAGTTTATGAATCCCTCTAAAATTTCACTCCCTGGCAAACTTAAGGGAGATCTCAGTACTCAGAGAGTGATATTGCTGCATGACTCTCCTAGGAAGGTTAGGTCCAGGTACCTGGGGTCCCTAACCCCAACAAAAACCTCATGCCCACATAAGATACAGATGCAATGGAGAAGTCCACCTTCAGGGATCACTCAGGCTTAGACAATGGGCATAATAGTAGAGATCAGAGGGCCTCACTAAATATTCTACCATGCTTAAATCCCCTCTACTCTGTATAACCAAGAATATGAGAATGAGTACTAACAAAGTGAGATTAACTTTTGTTTCAGCTCAGCAAGATGTAAAATCAAATATGGATGCTGTTTGATTTTTGAAAAATAATATTTATGTTACAATTAAGTTTAGGCATAAAATTTGCACTTGCTTCACAAGGAAATATTATTGCATGTTATAGGAACTTAAAGAAAATTTACCCAAAGCTTACAGTGCCCCTGCTACAGCTTCACCAGGTAGTCAACAAGAGATTACCATGGCTATCACCAAGACTGTATACATAAATTTTCATGCTCCTTCCACTATACCATGATACTCTCAAAATTTCAAGGAAAAGAAAGGAGAAAGGATATGGCATAAATTTTATCATAAATTACAGATTCTCTATGACTTTCTGAGAGCGGTCTTTATATTAGATGCCTTTCACACATACCTGAGAGCCCAGTAATGTGCCTTCAAAGGTATAAGTTGGGGCAAGAGAAATGGACATTTAGGCCGGGCACGGTGGCTCACGCCTGTAATCCTAGCACTCTGGGAGGCCGAGGTGGGTGGCTCGCTCGAGGTCAGGAGTTCGAGACCAGCCTGAGCAAGAGTGAGACCCCCTCTCTACTAAAAATAGAAAGAAATTATCTGGCCAACTAAAAATATATATAGAAAAAATTAGCCGGGCATGGTGGTGCATGCCTGTAGTCCCAGCTACTTAGGAGGCTGAGGCAGTAGGATCGCTTAAGCCCAGGAGTTTGAGGTTGCTGTGAGCTAGGCTGATGCCACGGCACTCACTCTAGCCCGGGCAACAGAGCGAGAGACTCTGTCTCAAAAAAAAAAAGAGAAATGGACATTCAAAAAATTCATGTCAAAACATAATAGATGATTAGCAGACAAAAACTCAGCCAAATGATAAAAGCCTATGGAAGTTCAGTATTTCCATGAGTCTGTAAGATGATAAGAGAAAGTTACTAGGCTTTATGTTATTAACCATGAATGATCAGGGTACTTTTAAGAATACATTTCAACAAGGCAACTTAAAAGCTTTTCAGTCACTTTTTTGACACTATCTTAACAAGTAGAAGTCTCTGGACATATGCATATATTAATATAAGTTACATCTATTTCTCTGTCTATCCACATAGTATGTGTAGATACACATACATTTGAATGCCTCATGTATTAATCAATATTGCCTGATTTAGCTATATGACTCTTTGCTCAGTAGATATTAAATATTGAGGTTCATATGATTTAACCAAATTGCATTTTTTGAAAAGCAAATATTAATTCTTAAGTGGATTATATGCCACCCAATAAAATGGCCTTTGTTTCCTACTACTTGTAAAGTTGATGAAGGGGCATTTTCCAAATTACAAATAAAGGAATAGCTTCTTGCAGACAAGACAGATACTTCCCCAAACTGAAGAAACACCAAAAGAAACTCAATTAAAACAATATATAGGTACTGGTTAGTTTCAGTATGTTGGAATGACATGGAAGCTTCTAGAGTACTTTTTGTCACTTCTTTTTCCAGTTGCCTTGTAAAAAGTCAGCCCTGCAGGTTACCCATTGTGCTTATGCTTCACATGGTCATTGTCATGACTCAGAAAATTAAGCACTTGGTTTAATTAATTTTATAAACTCTTGAAAGACTCTTAGGGTACCCTTTAGCATGAAAGTTCTTAATTTCTAAACTCTTCCATTTTTCAAAGTGCTTTCATGTCCATCTTGCCTGAATCTTAAAACAACCTTGTGAAGAGAGCAGATAGGGAACATTATCAGTACTTTGAAAAGGTAAATAAAAATTCAAGGCACAAGCATGTGAAGTGACTTAAAAACATGAAGTTCAGAATTTGCTTCATGTGTTAGTGGATCTACTTTACTGTTCAACAGATTGTGAAAATGTGCTTTTTCAAAATATTTCGCATTTTTAGATGTCAAAATAATACCTGAAGCAATAAAAACAACCTTCAAGCATAGAAAATAAAACCTTACCAATCTTCAAATTGATATGGAATGACATTAAGCTCATAAATATGTCTCTTAGAGACAAAAATTATATCAAATTGTCACACTTTTAGACAAATGTTAAAGATGTATGATTTCTCAATTAGCACATTTAAAGCTCTGTACAGAAAGCCTGAGTTTAGCATATTTGTTTGCCCTAAACTAGTAAATATCCACAAAAATATCGATTCATTCTGAAAGTAGTAAACAAGGATCTTACCTCTCTGTACATATACTTGATTTCATAACCATTGGGGTTTTGCCCATCCAATAATTATTTATTTATTTACTCTCCCTATTATAATTTACATCCAGCAGAAGACATTGGACTAGTTATTTGTATATTTTTTATTAATTTGAGACTTTTACTTTTTTTTACTTCTATTTGGGATTCTGAAGAGGTAAGAAAACTTTAAGTTTACTCCAATCAACTTCAGATCTACCCCAGAAAATACATACTCACCAGCGGTCTTAACTAAAATAAATACATGGGTGAGTTCAATTGAAAATGAATGTTGATATCTTCATTGTATCCAAATCACGGATATAGAAATCTTGGTAATATATATAATGAAGAGCTTAGCCAGTAATAATAAACCAAAGGACTGAAAACCAATATCAGAATGAGTGAGGAGGTGTGATAAAGTTTAGCCTAGACAATACACCAGGAAGCTGAAAGAGATATTTATCTCACACAAGAATCTCTAAAGAAGTGTATACATTAATACTTACACCTCCCAATCCATGAACACATATCAATATCTAATCAACAGGATATTATTTTAAACATTATAAAATAATGGGCCCTAAAATAGCAGAAAAAAACAGAAAACCAAAAAAATTGTTTAATTAAAATGGACAAAAAAAAGAAAATTAAATCCTTAACATTAGACACCATTAATATGAATTAAGGTATTTGCTCAATTTTTCATATATTCATTGAGGAATATTTATTATCCACTATATTTTATACACTTTGTCTACCTGGTACTGGTGTATTAAAATTAATTAGTTATGGTCCTTGACTTGAGGAATTCAGATTCTAACCAGGGCACAGTTAAAACAAAACAAAAACACCTAGTCACAATAAAAAGTGATGTATTTTTCAACTTACGTAGAACCTACAAGGTGGGAGGAAACACATAAGAGTTGGCCACAGGAAAATGGGAACAGTTGGGACTAGTAACTTCCCACAAGCACTGCATCAGGGACTGGCAAAAGAAAGAAATAAGGAAGGAGGGAGAGAGGGAAGAAACTAACAGTTAAGTGGGACTTAATCAAATGAGCAATAAAATATCAGGAACATAGGCAAGGATTTTATCATTAGAATAAGAATGTTTGAAAAGAGAGTCAAGTTAGGCAAGAAAGAATGACAGGTAAGGCCATGGCTTTAGACTGAGAATTAGAGAAATTAGGCAAAGACATTGCATCAAAATCAGAAGTGACAGAGATAGGTTGTTGCAATCTAATGCTATAGTTTCATGAGGACATCCTTTAATCTAGCACTAGAGCCATGTCCATCAACTATACATACTTTCTCATACAGTTCCTCTTCTAAGCATAAATTCTTATGCCCACTAAGATTGTGTATATCTATCTATCTATCTGTATATATATATATATATGTTTTCATTAGTATTTTTTGTAATAGATGAAAACAACTCAAGTGTCCATAAACCATGGAATAGATAAATAAATTTTGTCATTTTCATTCAACTGAATATTATGATATTCCTTGAAATTTATGTTATTGCTTCTGTTGTAAGTTTCACAGCCAAAATTCAAACCCAAGAAACCATGCTCCCGGTCTGAGCTTTTAGTCATCTCTACATCAAATCTCTGAAAGCATCCTCAATTCATATCCTGATTCCGAAGACTAGAGTACAAAGCCTTTATGTGTTTCCATCCAACCTCTGTCTGTCACGTGAAGAATGGCAACCAGACAGAATCAACGGACTCAATCTTGAAGACTGCATCCTGTGCTATACATCTATGTCTTTTACAGAATTTTTAAGTTTTTAATTCTGATGGTGGATGCATGGATGAGAGTATTTATGAACTACCCTTTCCCACCAGAACCTACTACTCTTTAGCGAAGCTTTCCCCACTACTTTCTCATACAACCGCAGTGGTTGTGAATATGTGAAAAGCTACAAACAGTATGAACTATTATCCCCTCTAAATGTCTGTCCTTTCTCTGATTCTTAAAATGAATCCAAAATATCTGGGCAGCCAATGAATTAGAGAAGCAACAGGTGGATGTTTCTGATGGATTACACCAATTCCCTGTACCTGTGTCTGTTTCTATGTGCTGGCTCTGCTTGCTCTCATTCCCAAACAACCTTGACCCTATTCCAGAATCCTGTGTCTGCCATCAGCCTCAAGTTGACCTCTGGTCCTGTAGCCTTACTATTACTATAGTCAGAAATTGTAGAAATGGAAGAAAATTCAGATCATTGACCTCAATTACACTCTCTTCTTTGCTT
Organism: Varecia variegata; assembly: GCA_028533085.1. NCBI lineage: Eukaryota > Metazoa > Chordata > Mammalia > Primates > Lemuridae > Varecia > Varecia variegata. The sequence goes on from CM052443.1 coordinate 69,908,390, forward strand.
TTATATTCTGACATTTCAAGCTAGTTGATGAATGCTCTCACTTTGGATCAAAAATTAACCAGTATGTGAGCCACAAGATTTTTCATAACATTACCTGCTTGCTTTCAGAGAAAATTATAAGTGGGTCCTGGTTAGCTGTTTATCAGCCTCTAAACTATAGCGTCTCTGAAGCTCATTCAGTGGACCCTGTGGTGACCTTACAATGGGTCTGGTGCAGAATTGCTTTTGGCATTTATGGCATCTCAGGCTTGAAGGATCATAGGACTGTTTTTTTCTGTCGCTGTTGCCCACCAAAAAAGATACATCTAGTATCCTAAGGCTGAATAATACTTAATAGAGTTTCTCAATGCCACTCTTCTTAGTGCCACTCTTCTTATAATACAGATGGAATGTTTTTCACAGTTTTAGGCCTGCATGTAGGTGCCTCTTAAATCAGTAGTAGAAAAGTCATATAAACTATAATTTTAGGCCTCCTAATTCTTTTTTTGATGTTCTTTGCAAGGAACTCATTATCTTTGTACTTTTTAAGGGTTTTATTAGGGGTAGGAAGTCTAATCTTTCATATGCTTTTCAAATGTTAACCTGACACAGAAGTTGTATTTCATAACCAAACTTCACCCAGGGAGGCAAGAGGGAGCAGTCACTGTGCTCTAGAACCACTCCCCCTGGCACACAAATTCCACTCCCTTTGTTACAAACACAGAGATGTGTATGATTTTGGAGGTTGCCAACACTCAATGACCTGCTTTGTAGGTTTACTGTTCAGATCTGGACTTTCTATGATAGTTACTTAATGCTCAGATTGGAATATACTGAAACTTCTGCCTTCGCTACTCCTATCTCCCCCAAGTAATTCATCCTCCCCTGTCCATCTGAGAACCTACACTCTGGCACAGACTAGTTGATTGAGAAGTGTTTAGACAAATAAGAAGTATATAGCCAAGCTACCTCAATGACTGAGGGTACACACGTGGCAAAATATTATGGATCGTGCCTACTATTCACACTTAAACCACCACATTGCACATCTCAAGGGCCATGAATGTACATTTTCCTTGTTCTAAAGAATAAGAAAGAGTAGGTAGACTATGGACTTCCTGTACTGTTTAATAACCACATTTTGTGTTAACACAAGGTTATATAAGTTTGCTGTAATTGCCATTACAAAATGCCACAAATTGCATGGCTTAAAAAAGATAATTTTTATTGTTTCACAATTTTGGAAGCTAAAAGTCTGAAATCATGCTGTTGGAAGGATCGGTTCCTTCTGAGAGCTCTGACTTAAGAATCTGTTCTATGCCTCTCTCCTGGGCTGATAGATGGCTGTCTTCTCCCTACATATGTCTATTCACATCATCTTTCTTCTATGTACATATGTCTCTGTCTAAATTGCAACTTTTTATAAGGACACAAATTATATTGGATTAGGGACCACTCTAATGACTTCATTTTAACTTGATTAGCTGTGTAAAGACCCTGTCTCCAAATACGATCACAACCCCAGGATACTGGGGACTATAAATATTATATTTGATGGGACACAATTCTACCCATAAGAAAGAGTATGGAATAATTTAATTAGACATTGCCCCCCTCCCACACACATGTACACACAGAGTCTATTGATACTGATGTAACAAAGCTGATACTACTCTTGAGTCAGTTAGACCAATCATTTCTCTCACCCCCAGGCCAGAAATTTAATCTGCATCACAATGTACTAGGCTAGGGATAGTATTAACATTTTCCTGATTGACAGCCATTGAAAATAGAAAAATTACACAATCACTAAAGTTATTTGACCTTATGCCTCTGATATTTTAGGGTGTAAGACTCTAGACTGAGAGTTGGGGCCCCTAGCAGTAGAAAGCTAGAAGACATTTTCAATTAAGATTATTCTTCCACATTTTTACTTAATAGTATTGATACTGTCTGATTCTTATGCTGTAACTCATGTTTCTAAAGCTTCATCTGTCCCTCTTCATATATTGAATATAGCCTGGAACCTTTAATAGCAGAAATATAAAAGTTTTATGGAAGTATAAGACATGTCTAGGTACCTAGGATATTTCTTACTTTTTGTATTTCCTGATTATTTTATATTTTAATAGATAGCTTTAGAAACTAAATCTGAACTGGAAATTATACTAAACTCCATTCCACATGTCATTAGAGAGAACTGAAGAGCTGAGACAGTCAACTTCCACTTCCTTTGTACTAAATACAGATGTCTCCTCGATATTCAAATTAACCCTGAAGAGTAAGCCCCTTTATGTCAATGCTTTGCAACTTTATGCCCCTTTGCCTTTCACATGCTTAGTACATATGCATAAGTCACATCAATAGGGTAAGGAAGCCTGTCTCAAGGAGTGACTGAGAATAGCTTTTCAATACGGTGGTAGTAACATCTCATGGATCCAAGTTTTAACTATCATCATCTGGATGAGGAAAGTATAATAGTCAACATTGCTCTTCTGTTTATATTCAGTGCTATAAGTGTATAATTATGCATGCCCTACTTGATTCTGCACAACGATTTGAGGTAGCCTATACAATGAATTCAATCTAACACTATAAAGGTAGCCTGAATAAATTGGAATAAAGTAAAAGAAAGATTAGTAAAATAATATAAATTCAAATGTGTTTGAATTTATATATTCATATAATAACACATAACAATACAATACAAAATACATAACAACAATACATTATACAAAAGAAGGATTTAATCCAAATATTAAAGGATTAATTATGGTTAGACTATGAGGCAAGGTATTACTACAATACAGGAAAAAATATGTAAGTACAGTATATTGCTAAATGTCATAAATGAATTATTATAAACGTCAATACTTTTTATGATTACAAATTTTAAAAACACTAGTTATAGAAGGAATTTCTTTGACACAATAAATCCTTCATACTTAAAGACATCATATATAATGGAGAAGATGTAGGACATTCTATCCTTGCCAATTGTTCTTTTGTTTTACTTACTACCCTGGGTTGTCAGAAATTCCACATCTGGAACTTTTTCTCTAGTTTGTTTTACAAGCTTTGAACTCATGACTCATTGACACCATCCAACCAATGATAGTCTCTCTTTTGGCAATGTCTGTATTTTTTTGAGGTTAGCCTTTATATGCCTTCCAAGGAGATAATTAGCCAATAAAAAACTACAATTTGCTAATGGGTCAACTGGAGATTTATGAAAATTTGAAGTTTTAATTGATTCAAACAATTAATTCCTTGTTTGTAACTATCTTCATGGTTTGTTGCACAGTTTGCATAAAGACTTAACATTCTGGTTTTTACCAGAATATGAATGTTTGATATGTGTACATGCATGTATTATATGTATAATATCTAGAAAGACATTTCTCAAGACTAAATTTATGTTATTCTCAAAAGATGCTTATGAGTACTTTGTTTGGGTTTTATTGTCAGAACATAAATGGAGGTATTAAGAATATAAATTCTGTAAGATATTTCTAACAAAATATTGAGTTCTAACCATGATCACATACATATATGTATAAAAGAAATATATATACACATGTATATTATATATATAATATATATACATGAAATTTAGGAAAGAAGAAGATATAAATGGGAAAAATACCAGAATTTGGGGTCCTTGAGATTACAAAACAACAGTGAAAGTTCTTAATATAGTTTGCCATAATTCTGTTGTGATAATTAGATCAATGGTTCTCAACCAGGGCTATCCATCACAGTTAATATTGGAAGATTTTTTTGATATTTTGTTTTTAAAAATGTTGTTTATTTTATTTTATTATTGTTTGTGTGTGTGTTTGAATGCCTTTCTTTCTTTTTTCTTTTTCTTTTTCTTTTTCTAGTAGCTGTTCATACCTCACCCTATAAGTACTGAATCAGAAACTCAGAAAATCAGAATTACTTATAATACTAAGTAGTTAAAATTGCTAAGAGTCTCTAGTATTCTTTTAAGATACATACAGCAACAGAAATAGGTGTTAAAACACATTAAGCAAAAGTAAATCTTAGGCACAGTTTAAAGAAATGTTTAAAAAATATATGTAAACAGCTCTCTATTTTTTAAATAAAACTCATATCAAAAGAAATATAACAAAGTAGGTGATTATGATGATGGGTTGAGAGTGGTCCTGGGAATGAGAGTACAAAGAGGAGAAATGACATAAAATAAAATAATAGAGAAATCTTGCATGAATTTATATTTGTGGT
>CM052443.1:69913116-69955545 GCA_028533085.1 Varecia variegata
TGAAATAAATTTGTTTATAAGTAAGTGGACCCCCACTGTTCAAGCTCCTGTTGTTCAAGGGTCAACTATGTGCTTTTTACAACAATCCACTCTCTAGGAAGAGGTAAAGAATAGTTAAAATCTCAAGGATGAATAAAAAGATATAATGTGCACAATAATTTTAAAAGAACTAAGGTGGTTATATTAATATCAAGCAAGGTACTTCAGTATAAATAATATTATGAAAAGCATTTCAAAATGAAAAAGAAAAATTCCACAAGCATTGGTAACAACCCTAAAATACATGCATCTTATAAGAGATATTCAAAATTCATGAAGCAAATACTGACAGAGTTGAAAAAAAACATAAACTCACAATTATGAGATTTCAACACACCTCTCAACTTTTATAAATATTAAGAACATTGAACACTTGAGCAACACTATTAACCAAATTGGTATTTTACAGCATTATACTCAATAACAAAATATACCTTTTATTAACTGGACATAGATTGTTTACTAAGAAAGGCCATACTGGGAATGAATTTAAATACATTAAAATCATAGAATGTTACCTGACCACAATGGAATTAAATTTAAAAACAATAATATACAGATATTTGGAAAACCTCCAAATATTTGAGAATTACACAAAATACTTCTAGATAAGACGGGTCAAGAAGAAATCATAAGGCATGTTAGAACATATTTTGAACTGAATGAATACATAACTCTGCTTAAACAAAATGTGTGTGATAGAGTTAAAACAGTCTTTACAGGGAAATATACAGTTGTAAATACTTATAGTACAAAATAAGAAAAATCTAAAATCTATGTTTTTGAATTCCTCTTTTGGTAATGGCTGATTAGCTCTTATGAACTGATTATTGAACAGACAACAACTGTAAACTACAGGGAAAAAATCTAAACAAAACAAAACAGAACAAACAACAACAAAAAAATACACAACTATTTGATGGTATTGGAGACTGACCAAAAGCAGGCAGATGTTACGGGTGAGTTAGAACTTACTGGAAGGAGCAATACTGGGTCAGCTTCCTGGTTTCACTACTTTTAGCGTCAGAGCAGACACGGGTGCAGCTAAATTATGGAAGTGATAAATTTTCCGTATTGGATTGATGAGGCAGAGAGCAGAGGGCAAGGATGGGCCAACCACACAGAAGGAAGGTAGAGTGAGGGGGGAGGATATCCAAAAGGGGAGATAAGGAAGAAACACTATATTGTACCTAAATAGCTGGCTGAACTCCAACCAGAATATGTGGATAAGAATACAGAGAAATATAACAGAATCCAGAATTTCTACAATATGTAGGATATAAAGCCAAAGTACTCAAGTTCAAAGAAACATAAAAATGCCACACTCAAGAGAAAAACAATCAGTGGAGACAAAACTAAAGATGCCCAAGATATTGCTGGAATTAGCAGCAAAGATTTTAAAGCAGTTGTAATCATCTTCAAGGATCTGTAGAACCATGTTGATAATGAATGAAAGGTAGTGTCAGCAAAGGAATAGAAACTATAAAAGAACAAATAAAAGTTTGGAAATGAAAAATACAATATCTGAAAAGTTTTACCAAATGGGATTAACAACATATAGGAGATGACCAAAGTTACAGTGTATGAACTGAAAAATAGATCAATAGAAATAACCTATAGTGGGTAACAGAGACAATAAAACGGAGAAAATGAACAGAGACTTGAGGACTTGTTCAACAATATAAAATGATCTGATGTAAGTGTAATTGAAGTCCCTGAAGAGAAAAACATAAAGGGGCAAAATAAATATATGAAGAAATTTGGTTTAAATTTTCTTTAATTTGGTGAAAAGCATAAATTTATAGATTTAAAAATCTCACTTGAAACTCAAGCTTGATAAATACAAAGAAAACCACGCCTAATCACATACAGCCAAACTGCTAAAAACCAGTGATAAATAGAAAGCCTTGCAAGCAGCCAGAGAAAAACAACACATTATGTGCAGACGAACAAAATTTGCCTGAGTTCGGTCAAGGTAACTGATATATCTGCACCATGTAACACAGAGCTTATGACACATTAGGTACTTAGTAAATGTTTACTGAATACATAAATGATTTATTATGTTCAAATAAAGCAAAACTTATTTGTTGAGTCAGCACAGTGTAAACAGCACTAGACGTGGGGTAAAAGAACTTCATTTAAAGTTCACATCTACCATCAATTAGCTGAGCGATTCTGAATAAGAGTTTTTGTCTCTACAAGCTTCATCTCCTCATATTTAAAATTGAATAATTATTCTACAAGGTTAGTGTGACGATTACATAGACAAATGCCTGGGTTTTGACATACAGTAGATAATATTATATTATATTTCATTAAGCCTAAATATTTCTTAATCATATTTCATGTTGTTTTTCCTCCTAAAGATATATACTGCTTAATTTCTGCAAGAAGCGGCCATATCTGATGCTCTGTTTTTGCATACAAACACTTAATGGACTATAAAGAATTGCCCAATATAAAGGCAAATAACTTGTTGGGATTTGCAAAATGACTTAAATCTTGTCCGCATGCTTTCTTGATCCCTAGCATGGTGATAGAAATTTTAGTTTAATGCTTCAGATTATTAAGTTTTTACAATTGGCCACCTACTAGACTTTCCTTTAATGGATCAACTTATAAAAAGTACCTCTTATATTAAGATTTCTAATTTCTAATAAACAAACTGAAATATCTACCTCTGAATAGTACTATCATTTTTAACATTTGTACCTCAATGAAATTTGGTGGTTTAATAGTTTTAAGGTCATATTACAATGTTTAGTACTATTCCCATTACACATATTATCAGAATTTACTGAAAGCATACCAAATACACACAAATGTATATTTTTTTGTCTAGTAAAATTAAACTTGGTAGAGGTAGATTGGCACTAATATTTTTTATTGTATTTTAACATAGAAAACAAAAAACATAAAGGCAAATATATGGAAAAATGCCTTGCTTTTTCTGTGAACTAACATTTCCAAAAGAGATTTCTTATTTGACAATGTTTCTGAAACAAATTATAACCCCCCACAAAAATGAGGAGGGAGTCAAAATGACAAAATATTACTAAATCATTAATGATACCATGTTTTTGCTTCCCCAGGGATTAAAAAAATATACTATACTTTAAGCTATGTTAGGTTGGGATTATTATCCTAATACTGTGAGGACAAATTTTCATTAAGTCACACATTTTTATGTGTGAAGTACAAACAGTGAATTATCTTTATAAAATGGAAGAAAATTGCAACTACTTTTCAAATGTAACCTTGACATTTTGAAAAGTGCAGTAATGGATCTGTCCCCATGGAGACAAATATTTTACTCCTTATTTCTGCCACCAAAATTCAACACATTATATACCCAGATCTGATCCATGCTTTATAGTCTGTCTTGGGGGTTTATATGATTACAAAGATGTGCCCAAGTTAATAGTAAAGATTTGCAGTGAATGTTTCCTTTTTTCATTTTCTCCACCCTTCCAATTGATACTACATGTTATCTTTTTTTTCCAACCTCAGGTTTTTCAAGATAAAAATCTATTTTTATTCAATAAGATAGAAGATTCAATATAGAGGAAAAGTGTGTGAGAACTCAAAAGCAACCACAAGCCCTGGGACTAAGAATCATATCCCAGGCCCCTCTGTGCCAGCAGAACACGTTTGTGGAAATAAAGATCTCTTATAAATATCCAGAGTTTGTCTGCATTTTATCTCCGAAAAACAGAAAATGGAAGAAATGTTTAGATTCATAAAAATGTGCATTTGTCACTGATATGTGCCATTATTTTCCCTTTTTCTCCTATTGACAACATTAACTGAGATAATCTAAGCAAATGTGGTTTACCCAGTGCCTAAAATAAATTAGTTGTTCAATATGTGTTCATTTGGTTTTTTTATGAGTTCATTTTTTTCATTGGTTTATTCATTTTTCCTCTTTAGACTTTGAAAAGATATTAATGTAAAAATTCTAATTAATATAATTTAAAAGTATATTCTCTTCTTATGTTTTAATGTCATGTGTCTTAGGACCGGGCCTTTAGGGCACTGTAGAACTCTCTAAGATTTCGGGGAAAACACTGAGTAATTTTCACTTCAATACTTCACAGCAAGACCACATAGTCAACCTAATTTACTTCAACAGCTTATTCATTTCAGGATTTTGTTTTTTCTTAATCACTTTATATTTTTGCTCTCTACATGGAATTTTGCTTTTATGCAGTTTCATTTCCATAGCTGGCATATCAGACACCATGATCACAGTTCACTTTACAAAGGGAAAAACTTCATGACAAATTATTTCATGCTTTATTGTTTTTAACCTAATTTATTTTTTCTTAATGAAATTTGTGGCATTATAAGAAATGTATTTGGTCTTGGTCCCCAGTTTCAGGCACTAAGGTCCCCAAAACTCTCAGAATCTCCTGAGTTATAGGAGTGTCTTTTGTTATTCATAATGAGGTCTTTGGATTGCACCAGAGGTTTTGCTAATGAGGTGACTTAGGGTGGGGCCTGTTAGGTAGCCTCAGGTTGGAGCTGCTCACCAGAAAGACCAACTGATCAGAAGGTTGGAACATTCATCCCCAACCACTACGTCCTGGAGAGCGTCTGGTGATTAAGCTATAAAAACTCTTGAACAAGATTTGATGAACTTTTGGGTTGATGAACACTTCCACCTTCTGGGAGAATGGAGCTCCCCAACTCCACAAGGACTGAGGGTCCTCTGCTGGGGGTCCTCCTAGACCTTGCCCTTTGTACCTCTTCATCTGGCTGTCCACAGGTATCCTTCATAATATCCTTTATAATAAACTGATAAACATAAGTAAAGTGTTTCCCTGAGTTCTGCGAGCCATTCTAGCACATTATTGAACCCCAGCAGAGGTTATGGGAACCCCCAATTTATAGCCAGTGGGTCAGAAGCACAGGAGCCCCAGACTTATAATTGACATCTGATGTAGGAGGCCAGTCTTGCGAGCTCTTGACACTAACTCAAGGAAGAGAATGTCAGAATTGAATTGAATTGTAGGGCATCCAGCTGGTGTTAGAGAATTAGTTGATTTGGGGAAAAAAAAATCCCGTACATTTTGGTGACCCAAGATGAAGCATTGAGAGTAGTGTGAGTATAAACATAAAAACATTTGTTTTCTCAGATAATTATTAGCAACTGCTAAACATCATTTATGGGAAGCCATTGTTTTGCACTGAGCTCTTATACTAGCAGACCAGGCCAAACCAAAATGGAGTCGCTCATAGTAAGTGCCATATAATCAAACTGAAATGTAAGGAAGCAGGTGGATTCCCAAACTGACCAATTTTTTTTGAAAACAGATTTACAGCAAAGGCTCAGAGACAGCTCAGTCTACCTGAGTCAGTATAATAAAGAAGTCCCCTCTGGTTTAACCCTTACAAGAAAAGTATCCTAAATTAACCTGATATTAACCAACCAGCTTTTTCCCCCATGTTCAGCTTCCTTGTTTCCACCTTACAAAACCACTATCTTGCCATTTCCCAGTAGGGGCTTTCATGTCATTTGGTGGAATGGAAGCTGTCCCAATTCACCATTCACAAATAAAAGCCAAATAGATCTTTAACTAAATTTGTTGTAATTTGTCTTTTGACACACCTAAAATTATATAATGCATTTGTCTGTTTACTTACTTGCTGTCTCTCTTCTACACTAGAATTCACGGTTTATGAAGCCAGGAACTGTGTCTCTTTGCTGCTATCTTCCCAGCATCCAAACAGTGCCTGGCACATAGTAGATGCACAATAAATAGTTGTTGAATAAATGAGCAAATAAATGAATGAATAATTAATGTCTTTCTGCACTTTCTCAATCTTATGGAGCCTGAAAAATTCATGGTATCTGGAAGGAATACACATATATACATATAAAATACATATACATAAATGTACTCATATACATTTTTGTGTGTATCTCATTAAAGACTATAAATCTTTCTTTGGTTTTTTGTTTAGAATAATCAGAAAACACAGAAATTATTTGGAGCTCAGCAAAATTATGTAAAGCCACTAGTAGAACAAAGGTATTTGAGTGAAATTTTCTAAGTCATATAGGACTAATTAACTAATACACTGAATTTTCATCAAGTTTTCTGGTACTTTAACCAGGGAAATTACATTACTATACTACATGTATATATTTGGTACAGAAATTTATACACATTACCTTTAAAATCTAGAATAAGACAGAGATACTACTATTACAAATAATTATTAACCTTGTATAAGAGGTCTTGGTTAGTATCATAGGATAAGAAAATATTCACAAAAACAAGGCAGGGGACAGTCTATGTATCATTGTGACTGCTCAGAATGCTAGTAGGTGTTCAAGAAGTGGCTCTTCTCCCTGTCAAAAATAGACTTGGCACCCGATATCACCTCTGCAGGTCTAGTTTATGACGATGACAATGATAATGATGATAGTGATTGTTATTATCTTTTATAGACAAACAGTCATAATCATCACCTTTTATAGACTGATCTTATATTAAAGAAGCTCGAAAACTGAACATTTTTGGAACTTCCAGTGGTGGTAAAATCCTGTCCTGACCAGATCTTATTTGTCATTAACACCTGAAATAAAACCCATGTTCATGTGGGCTTTTCCAGAACCCAGAAGAGATATTATGTGCCATATGATGTAAGATCCTACTACTTTAAATTCTGAATTCTATGCTACATATGGCCCTGAGGATTTCATATATGTGACCTATTAAAGCAAACATTTATTGATAATATATTTTCTTTTATATAATTCTCACAATAGTGCTAAGAGATAGATATTATTATTATTCCTACTTTTTGTCCTTACCTACAGACTTTATTCAAATTTTTGTTTGTTTTCCATTGATGTCCTTTGTAGCAAACAATTCTTTTTTTCCTTGTGTGGGATTAAATCCTAGATCACAAGTTGCATTTATTTCTCATGCCTCTTTAGTCTCCTTTAATCTAGAACAATTCCGATTCCTCAGTTTTCCTTGTCTTTCATGACATTTTTGAAGATATATGTATACTATTTTGCAAAATGGCCCTCAGGGTTTGCCTGTTGTTTCCTCATGCTTATGCGCATGCATTTCTAGCAGGGGTGCCACAGAAGTGTTGTCATGTCCTTTTTAGTGCATCATATGGTGGTGTCTATCTATCTCATTACTGGTGATATCAACTATAATCACTGTAATAAAGTAGTATATACCACGTTTCTCCACTATCATCATTAGTAGTGATATCTTGTGTGTGGGTGTGGGGGGTGTGTCTGTGTAAATACACTGTTTCTCATCATGTTTTCAACAGTTAGCTTTATCATCCATAGATGATTCTTTCTGAAGCAATTATCACTCGTATGGTTGTCAAGTGGTGATTTTCTAATTCCATCATTTATCCTACATTTGTAAGTTGGAATTCCACCATAAAATCAAAAAAAGAATGCAATTTTCTTCTCTTGCTGTGGTTTCTATTAAAAGTCTTTTAAACATCTCACTACTTCTGCTTTATGCATATACATATTTTACACCCTCCAAGCACCTGATGAATTCCTGATGTGTTATTTCACTTTGCAAAGCCCTTGTAGACTTTCCTTAACTGGCTGATTGCTTAGTTGAGTGCTCAGTAGTCCCACCTGGGAGAGTCCTGTTTGGTCCCAGAGGACTATGGGAGCTCTGGAAAAAAACTTTGAAACCAGAGAAATATGTCTCCAAGTTGCTTCAGCCTCTTACTCTCTGATCAACCCTAAGCAAATGATCAAACTTCTCAGAGTCTCACTCTTATTCCTGTCTGTTAGAAGGCAGGAACCGAGTCTTTACCTGCAGTTAGTATCTGTTGAACTGAACTCCAGCAGTCCTCCCTTATCCAAAAAGGGAAGGTATTTTGTTACAGATGACATCACCTGGGAGATGGGAGACATGCCTCAAATCCCCGACCAACTGAAGTTAGGGGTTTCTACAAGGGGTTCAGGAAGGTGGCTACATATACTGGGCAGGTTGTGTTGAAAGCAACATGTGCTAGAGGTCTCAGGCAGAAGTCACAGGTTAGTGATAGATGGTGAGTCTTGGCATTGTTATCCTGCAAAGAGTCTGCTGTTTCTGGAAGACAACTCAAAAGGAAAAAGGGTTAAACAGAAAGATTGCAATCTTCTGGTCATTGAGTGCTACAGGCCTGGGAATCCAAAGCATAAGAAAGCTATAGAGAAAGCATATATGGGGGGTTGTCATTTTGTGTTTGTTCATGGAACCGATTACAGCTTGAACACCATCACTGTGATGCCACAACAGATAGTCCATCAGGTAACTGAACTGACTAACAAGTGACTAACAGGTAGGGATCATAGACATATGGACAAAGGGAAGGTTCATGTCCTGGGATGAACAAAGTAGGTTGGTGCAAGATTTCATCACACTACTCAGAATGACATGCAATTTACAACCTATGAAATGTTTATTTCTGGAATTTTCTATTTAATATTTTTGGACCATGGTTAATGGTGGGTAACTAAAACCACAGAATCAAAACCTTGGAAAAAGGGGACCAATGCCAATCTCCTTGGTACCACAACTAGTCCATTTTCTTTTTTAAATTTATTTAGAGATTCTCTGTTTTTAAACCTTTTTAAAAGTTCTTTTAAATTTCTTTAGAGGCCATTTCGTTTTTGGTTTATACCTATCTTTCTACACTTCAAGATTTCTTCTATTTGCATGGGTATGTTTCTACTTTAAATCCTGGGCAGCTATATTAAATATTTTTATTATTCCTAAGTAATAAATGAGAGAAGTGAGTGGAAAGTTAGATAAACTAACTCTAAGGTTACCCAGCTTGTGGGTGTTTAACCCAGGCAGGCTGGCTCCAAAGCCTGGGTCCATAACCAACACTGCCTCACCATCCTACTGCCTCTCACAGTCCTTTCATTGTGAAAACAAATGACAACAGAAACCTTTTCTGTTGACCATATTCAATCTAAGATAACAGCACCTTCCTCCCTTTCATTAAATTAAAAACCCTCTATCTTCTCATTTAAAATTTGGAATCTATACCATCTCAATAAAATGTGAAAGCTCTTTTTTATCCCTCATTCTTACATATTCCAACCCATCGGCTCTATTTGCGATACTGAATATCTAATTGAATATCTTTCTTCTTTGATACCTCTGAGCTGGTTTTTTCCTCTTTCTACTACTCTGTGAGTATGTCTTTTGTTTGTTGTTGCTACTGTTGTTGTATTACACTTCACTAAATGTAAATATGCCATAAGCCTAAATGCTCATATTTCTTTAATTTTCTCTTTATACTGTTTCTCAGTAAAGCTTAAGTATCCATTTCTGGCTTAGCCACAAAGGAACCACATCTTGTCAGGCTCTAGATGACTGTTTCCTCATCAGCTGGTGAACTCTGTGACTTGTTAATGCCTATGTCTGAGAGCCAGGGCGAAAGAGACTTTAGAGTAATCCATGGCATCTGGAAATGGATAAGTTCCCATTCTTAATGATAATAATGCAAATTTTACCAACTCTTAACCTGCCTAAGAATACAGTGTCTTTAGCTTATTGAAAAGAATCTTGCACTACTCCAAGCAATTTGAGGAGTCAGGAAATCACAAGGAATCACAAACAGATCTGATTCAAAAAGTGTTCCTATTGTAAGCTTGGCTCATTCGATCGTAAGCTCTTGGCAGACAGGGACTGTTTATTATTCCATCCTGTGCCTTCATTTATTCATTTCAGTAAGTAAACAGTATTCTGGATATTACGAATGGTAACGAAATTTTTATTTTTCAGAATTAAATACATTAGTCTAAGACAGAGGTGATAGGTAGAGCTGAGAAGAGGGTGCTTTGAAGATATACATCATCACTAGGTCCCTGTCAAGAGGAAAGTTACAGAAAAGTTTATCATGAAATGTTTACATTTCAATTTTAGCTCTCAACCAATCTAATGAGTGAATGTGGAATAAAGCACTTCCTTATGTCCAACTTGACTTACATTTTTCATACTCTTGCTTTCAGAAAACAAGAGAATCTGTCAAATTCTAGCATTTACTATGAAATTGCACACATGAATTTTACTAAAATATATGCATATATTATATATAAGTATATATATATGTTATATATGACATATGAAAAATAAATATATATAATTTTAGAATAGCTAAAATGTATCATAAGCAAGAAAACTATGTAATATACACATATAGATATTATACATACATACATAGGAACTGGTTTCAGTAAAAGCATCTACATACGTGTGTGAATGTATATAAGAAGAATAAATTCTTAGAAGGAAAGCAGATTTGTTATAAATAAAACTGTTACACAGTTCAATGAAAGAATCTCCAAAGTAATAAAAATAAAAAATAAACAGAACAATTTGTATGGCCAGATAACTAAGAGTCCCACCAAAGGTAGGAAGCCTATTAGTAAATAACTATGTCACGAATAAAAATGAAACTTCAGTACAGAAGTGCAGCTTAATTCAAATCTTGAAAGCAAAGGGAATCATAAAATTCCATTAGCACATGGAAACAATTGTACTGCTGCATCCCTTTTAATCTGAATATGCACTCTACTGATTATTTATTGTTTTTATTTTTAGCAAAAGGGAGGTTTTCAGAGTTTAAGTTCAGATATGGGGAGTTTTTGTATTAGCTTTTCCTATACAGTCAAGCAAAAAGACTTACATATTAATAATCTAGCAAGGCTTATTATTACTATACCTTTTTGAACAAATTGCTTCTCACATGCAAAAGTTTTGAGTAGGTACCACTTTGTCCTACATTTCTTTCTTTTTAAATTTTGTGAATAGGTAATATATTTACATAGTTCAAAATTCACAGTGATATGAGAAGGTAAACACAAGACAGCAAGTTCACAACTTTTCTTGAACCCATTGGAGTGCTGAGGTTATAGTGCAGCCATCTGCTCCAAAGATCTGTTAAATTAAGTTTAACCTAAAACTGCCTCTTTACATATTTTAAATTCAGCCTACAATTTTCTCCATACCTAGTAAACTAAAACCTAACTAAATGTATAAATAGGCTATAAACCACTCTTGCAGCAATCACTGAGTTTCAGCCAATCGCAGGTGGCCAACTGTTCAAACCATGTTCACTTAAGACAAATGCCAAACTATAACCAGTTCAGCTATTTTGATAACTCGCTTCCATTTTCTGTAGGCCACTTTCCTTTTTCTGTCCAGAAATCTACTTCAACCACACAACACTAGAGTCTTTCTAAACTTATTCTGGTTCAGAGGCTGCTCAATTAACAAATTGTTCTTTTCTCAGTTAAACTCCATTAAATTTAATTTGTCTATGATTTTTCCTTTAACAGATCTAAGAAAAGACTAGAACCTTCAGGGAAACACAAGATAGGAGTAGTGGCTTACCAGGGCAGGATGCAGCTGGACAAGAAGAAGAAGGGTTCAGCTGGGGTTACTGACAAGTTGATGGAGAGTGAATGGGCACCAGCAAGAAAAAGTGACTTCCCCGGAGACCACAAATACTGAGGGAGTCTGCCAACTGAGGATGCAAAGAAAATTGTGGTAGATTCCTGAGAATTTTCTTTGTGGTGCAGAACTAAGGGAAGGAAACTAAGGAAGCTGGTATGGGAGGGTCACAAAGCTTAACTGAGACATTTCTTCCCAATCTTTCCTACTAAACTAAGACCTTAACCTGTAAGGGGTAGGTCAGCATTCACTGGGGCTCTTAGGGCATTAGCCCACTGCAGCCAGAGGAAGAAAATGGGAGTAAAGAAACTTTAAACTGTAGAGGGAGACAGCATAAGTATGTACTAGACTCAGAATTACTGAGTAAGCTACACCACTGAGAACCAGCAAAATAATTCCTAAGACACAGACTTAATCAGAACAGTAGAGAAGAACTCATCCTCTCCTGCTACACACACACACACACACACACACACACACACACACACGCATTCTCTCTTTCCTTCTCTCTCCCCCCTCTCCCAGGATAAGAAGCATCAAATTATAAGTAATTTGCAAAGGACAAATTCACAAACTCTCCCTGAGGCCCAGCAAAGAGGGAAGACTAAAACACAAAGAGGGTGCAGACACTGAAATAAAAAGCCCTCTGAGATCCCCTACCCTAAACACAAAGTATCACTAGAAGAATCTGAAACCATGGTCTCCTGAGGTTAATCATAACAGCAATGAACCTGAACACCAGAATTTACCAGATTAGATTTCCCTAATCCCCACACACTAAAGTCCCAGTGGGAAGAAAGTCATGCCCATTCCATTTCCAGGCATACAAACTATTTACTTTAACTTTTTATGTCCTACATAAGATGTTTACTTTCAAGAAAAAATTAGGAAGCATACAAAAAAGTCAAGAAAAAATAACACAATACTAAGAAACAGCAATCATCAGAACTAAACTCATGACACAATATTGAAACTATCTGAGAGAGAGTTTAAAACAACTATGCTTAATATATTAAAGACTCTAAATGAAAAAAGTAAGCAACATCCAGGACAGGTGGTTAAATCTAGCAGAGATATGGAAACTATAGGGAAAAGTCAAATAGAAACACTAAAAATGCAAAACACAGTGACAGAGATGAAGAAGTATGTCAATGAGCTTAATGGTACTCTAGGCACAGCCATGGAAAAAATTGGTATACTTGAAGATAGGTGTGTAGAAATCACCCAATATGGAATGCAGACTATCTCTAAGGAACCTGCAGAAGAATAACATGACACACTGAAGTAAGTGTAGAAGAAAAAGTTAACCTAAGTAACTCTGGAAAACAGTGTTTGACTGGATAATGTTGACTTAAGGCAAAAAGAACTATAGAGAAACATTATAGTCTACTTGGTAAACTTGTTTCAAACATGTATGGGAAAGATATTCTCAGACTACTCTGAAAGTATACTAGACTTGAGCCAAGAAATAAATTGTAGATAATGAGGGATTTCTCACTGTTGAAGAAAGAAGGGGGCACACTAAAACAAAGTAGAGGCCAAATTTAAAGGGAGCTCTCAATGACCAAGACTAAAACAATTTGAGCAATGAAATAAATAATAGTATTGGATTGTAGCCTGTTAGGGTGGAAAGCCTAGTAGGTGCTCATGGTGTGGGTGGGGAAAAGTTTCTCATGCAGAGATTAGGATATATAAAACCTAAAAAATGTTTATTTTATCTTCTTAGAGGAGAGAGAGTGAAAGACAGAGGAGAAAGGAGGGGGAAAGAGAGCAGGTAGATGGCATGGCATCCCAAAGAAAGAGAAGGGGGTGCCAGCACTGAGGCCAAGTGGTTTGCTGATTTTAAGGGGGACAGAAAGAAAAAAAATGGTGATGGCTGTCAGTTGATAACAAAAGTGGAATGCAGGATGTCGAAATCCAAGAGTAGGTTTCCCCACCTTTCCTTGAAGATGAGATTATCAAAGAAGATGTGACTCTGCCCTCCAGATATGGTTGAGGCTGTAGCTTGTTCTGCTGTTTACTCAGGAACTCTGTAAAAGCAGATTCTCAAAAAACAATTTTAAAGAGAAAGATTTACATCTCTTTTCCATCCATTCAGCTCTTTTCAGAAGTTGTGCAACACAGTACTCTCACAGGGCACCTGTTAGCAGAACTCACAGGATTGATCTTTAACTGTTACTAGGAAATTACATGATTAGATATTTTCCTGTAATTTCAGCAAGCTCCCCCCCCTTTCATAGCCCAAAGAATAAAATTAATATCCATGAGACTGAAGACCTCAGGTTTGAGCTTCAACATGTGAAATGGTTGGAAGTCATTACGCTAGACAAAAAGACAAACTGAAACAATCACTGACTTTTTTTGGACCCATCAGAGAATTGAGGTCTCAGGACAAACTGCATTCCCCAAATCTGGAGAGTTGAGCATATCCAGAGATAAATTACCTGCAAGTTGCTCACCTGGAGCAGAAACAGCCAGTCAAGGATCATTTAAGTAGCAAGGATTAAGAATTTCTGAAGGTTGTATATGGACTAGTCAGGGTGAGACACTCCTAAGGGAAGTCATCTGAAGAGCTCCCTACATCTTCACAGGCTTTTTCCTCCTTGAAGAACACCACCAAGGTTTTGTTGGAGAATCTGAGAAAGTTCTCAAGTGGTCCTGAGAGGGGAAGTGGAAAAGTAACCATCAGGAAACACATCCAGACCTTTCTCTCTAACAAAGACCTAATTCTCCAGGATGAAGGACATCACGAGAGAGCAATTCTGAAACTTCAGCCCATTTGGGGGAAAGGAAATCCACCCCACCTCAGCCTGCTTCTGACTTCCCTTCTCACCTAAGGGGAAAAAAGTCACAATCAACAGGAAAGAGGGTGTCAAGGAAATATATTGTCATAATACCCCCCTTATCCTCAGTTTCATTTTCTGTGGTTTCAGTCACCTATGATCAACTGCGCTCAACTGCAGTCCAAAAATATTAATGGGAAATTCCAGGAATAAACAATTCATAAGTTTTCAATTGCTCGTTGTTCTGAGTAGCATAATGACATCTGATGCTGTCCCACTCCATCCTGCTTGGGAGGTGAATCATTCCTTTGTCTAGCATGTCCACACTGTATAGGCTACGCACCCATTGTCACTTAGTAGCCATCTCAGTTATCAGATCAACTGTCACGGTATTGCAGTTGTGAACTAAAATAAAATCCCATGCCCCCCTGCCTATTGAACTCACTCCCTCTTGGCCGAGGGGATCCCAGGAAAATCTTAAAACTGAGTTCCTGGCTATGAAGGGAGGGGAGGTTAGACATGTTTCAATATATCCCATCCCTTTTGGAGTTTACATACAACTGACCAGCATTAATGTGAAAACTGAGAACATAAGACTGACAAAACAGACTCTTTGTGACCACAAGATACTGAATTATTAACAGGACCTAAGGCTATGCAGAGCAAAGTTTAAATCATCTGCAGTCCATAAATTTGCTTAACAGATCACTGTATTGTAGCTTGTTTTTGATTAACAGTCTTCCTCATCTTAACTTAAAGCATTACAAGCCTTTACCAAAAGCTTCATTTCTTTAACCAATTATAAATCAAAGAATCTTTAAAGTCACATATAACCTGTAATCCCTCCCCCCTTAGAGATGCCCTGCCTTTTCAGGCCAAAGCAATGTATACCTTCCATGTGTTGATTTATGAATTTACCTGCAATTCTTGTCTCCCTAAAATGTATAAAACCAAACTATAACGCAACTGCCTTGGGACCACTTGCTCAAGATTTCTTGGGCATCGCTCCCTGGCTCCACATGTACTTGGCTCAGAATAAAACTCTTTAAATTATTTTGCAAAGTTTGGGTATTATTTTCATTAATACAGTGTTTATGTTCAAGTAACTTATTTAATTTCATAATGGCCCCAAAGCACAAGAGTAGCAATGCTAACATCGTGTTATAATTTTCTATTTTATTAGTTATTGCTATTAACCTCTTATTGTGCCTAACTGATAAATTAAACTTTATCATAAACATGTATATATAGGAAAAACATAGTATATATAGGATTCAGTATATCTATGTTTTCAGAAATCCATTGGCGGTCTTGGAATGTATTGCCTGTGGATAAGAGGGGACCACTGTACTGGAAACACTGGCACTGAGGAAGGAACTAGAAAACAGGAGAGGCAAAGGCTCTAGCCCTGTGGAAGAAACAGAAATACTTCACAGGCCACACCCATAAGACACAGGCCCATTAAAACACTGAGACATAATCAGAAAATTCCAGCATGCTCCCTCTTCTCCTTAACCTATCACAGCGCTAACAAGCTTCCAGAAACAATAACAGTGGATTACAACTTAAAGAGCTGCAAGACAGAGGTTGTCTCTAAAGAGTAGTACAAAGAGAAACTAAAAGCCAAATGGGGAGGAAAAGCAAGCTCACCACCGTAATTTGAAGCCTCTGGTGCCCATAGCTAAAATAAACATTAAATGTACTCCAGCTTCTAGGCAGATTAACATAAATCCTTATACTAAAGGCCTATTTACTTCAGTAACTCTTACCTTATATTAATACAACATATCTGGTTACAACAAAATTTATAAGGCAGGCCAAAAGGCAAGAATAAACTCCAACTGAGCAAAGTAAGCATCAGAATCAGACTCAGATATAAAAAAAGATGTTGGAATTATGTAATAGGAAATTTAAGATAATTATAATTACAATGGTAAAGGCTCTCATGGAAAAAGTAGACAACATGCAAGACCAGATGAAACATCAGCAGAGAGATCAGAACTGTAAGAAAGAATAAAAGGGAAAGGCTAGAAATAAAAAACATAGCGTTAGACACGAAGACTGCTTTTGATGAGTTCATCAGCAGACTTGACATGGCTGAGGGAAGATTCAGTGAGTTTGAACATAGGTAAATAGAAATTTCTCAAAACGAAATGCAAAGAGAAAAAAAAAGAAAAGAATAGAGCATCCAAGAACTGCAGAGCAATATCAAAAGTTGCCAACATGGATGTAATTGGAATATCAGAAAGAGGAGAAAGAGAGAAGGGCACAGAAGAAATATTTGCAGAAATAATGGCTGCAAAGTTTCCAAATTAAGGTCAGACACCAAACCACAGAATTAGGAAGCTCAGAGAACACCAACATGATAAACACCCAACATCACACGTAGACTCATCATATACAAACTGCAAAAATCCAAAGATAAAGAAAAAATATTGAGGGAATCCAGGATTGGGGAACACTTTCCATACAGAGGAATAAGAATAAAAATTACAAGAGACTTCTCATCAAAAACGTCATGCAAACAAGAGAGTGGAATGAAATCTTTAATCCTGAAAGAAAAAACTACAAATGTGAATTCTAAGGTAAAGAAGAGGATGGACGTGGTTGTTCACCTAGCACTTTGGGAGGCCGAGGTAGGAGGATTGCTCGAGGTCAGGAGTTCGAGACGAGCCTAAGCAAGAGCAAGACTCCATCTCTACAAAATAGAAAAATTAGCCGGGCATTAACCTGTAGCCCCACATTCTTGATTTGGGAGGCTGAGGTGGCAGGATCGCTTGAGCCCAGGAGTTTGAAGTTGCAGTGAGCTATGATGACACCAGTGCACTCTAGCCCAGGCCAGACAGAGAGACCCTGCCTCTAAATAAATAAATAAATAAATAAATAAAAATAAAGTGAAGAAAAAATACTTTATCAGACAAAAACTGAAATAACTCCCAGCCAGCAGACCTACTCTGCAAGAAATGTTCAAAGAATGTCTTTAGGCAGAAGGAAAATGATATCTAGATCAGACACTTGAATCTACTTAAAGACAAAGAGAGCATTGAAGAAGGAATACATGCAGGTAATTTTTTCTTATTTTTAATTGATGTGAAGGACAATTATCTTATTGGATTGATAATAAGTAATATTTTGGATGTTTATAGCATATGGATAAGTAAAATAAATAGCAATGTCACAAGAAGAGAAGAGAAGAGAAGAATTGGAATACTAGACTATAAGGTACTTGTACTACACATAAAGCAGTATATTATTATTTGAAAATGTACTTGGATAACTTTTAAATGAATATTGTAAATACTAGAAAAACCAAAAACTAAAAAAAGAAGTATAAATGATATGACCAGAGAGAAGTAAAATAGAGTCATATAAAACAACCATTTGTCCACACTGAAATAAGCAATATATATAAATAAGGCTTGATAAAAAAACTATTCTGAAAATTAAATCTCAGCTTCATTTCCATCAACTCTACTCTCTCCTCATTCTATATGTTTATTAGCTTCACATTTATCATTTGGTGATTCTTTATGCAAATACAAAAAATTTTGAACATATATTCTTATTTGTCTCCTTTATTATATGCCAGTAGCATACTAACTATACTATCCTGCACATTGATTTGTTCACTTAAAATATACCCTAGTAAAATTTCATTAAGGGCTTCCTCATTCATTCCCACAATTGCATAGAGTTTCACTGTGTGGATATGCCATAGTTTACTCAAACAGTCCTCTATATTTGCACTCTTAGCTACCTCTAATCCTTGCATAATACCAATAAATATTACATATACAGTATATATACATTATGTATAATGCATATGTAGTATATATACATTAGGTATAATGTATATATAATGTACATTACATATGTATATATGTACATATAATGAGCTGAGGTGCTTCTAACCCTTGCTTAATATAGATAAATATTATATATAATATACACAGTATATATAATGTACAAAATTATTATCATTTTATGTACAAAAATATATATTAAACTATTATACATACCTTATACATATGTACATATAGATATGTATGTATAATATTTCTGTAGGGTAGATTTTCAGAATCAGGACTGCTGAGTCAAGGACAAAATGCAGCTGTAATTATGATAGGTATTTCTACTTTCCCTTACACATCATTTTTCATTCCCACCAATAACATAATAGAGTTATCTATTTCCCCACAGCCTCACTTTGGAGCTCTTAAAGTTTTCAAAGTGCTTTCATGATATGTGTTATTTTATTAATTTTATAATAGCATCATGATGTTATGATTATTCCTATAAGTAAGGAAATTGAGTCTCAAAGAGGTTGTGTCATCCTCAAATAAATAACTAATTTCATTAAGAGATGAATCCATTTAGAGGTAGTCTCATCCCTGTGGAATGAAGGGAACCAGATCAGTGCTCCTTGTAAGCAAACTGAGAAGATACATATGTCAAGTTGCTTAATAAATGTAATAAATACAATAAATACAAACTGTATTTATTAAGCTGGTATCACATAATCATTCCAACTTATTTTCTTTTTTGTTCTTTTTATTTGTTATTATTTTTCATTTTATTTTTTTTTTTTTTGAGACAGCTTCTCACTCTGTTGCCCGGGCTAGAGTGAGTGCCGTGGCGTCAGCCTAGCTCACAGCAACTTCACACTCCTGGGCTTAAGAGATCCTACTGCCTCAGCCTCCCGAGTAGCTGGGACTACAGGTATGTGCCACCATGCCCGGCTAATTTTTTCCACATATATTTTTAGCTGTCCATATAATTTCTTTCTATTTTTAGTAGAGACGGGGTCTCGCTCTGGCTCAGGTTGGTCTCGAACTCCTGAGCTCAAACGATCTGCCCGCCTCGGCCTCCCAGAGTGCTAGGATTACAGGCATGAGCCACCGCGCCAGGCCTGTTACTAATTTTTAATTTTCATGTTGATTTAGTTAATCCAGCCTGAATGTATATTTATCATCAAATAATCTAGAATCCACAACTTAAAAGGGTTAAAATTAAATTCCAGCATTAGAAGTATTGACAGTAGCTACCTTTGGTAGAGTAATAATTGGCAGAGTCAGTTAGGGGAGCTTCTGAGATGCTGGCAGCATTCTGTTCTGTGAGCTGAGTATTGGTTTGGGGTTATATTCATACACTGTGAATTTTTTCTATGTGTATGCCATACTTCAATAAAATGTTTACCAAAAAAGTTCCATGGCGTAAGCCCCTACCAGATGCTTTAACTGAGCACAGGTTTTTGTCTATGTTCTTCCATCTAGTAATGAATAGATGGGCATTCTCATTCCTTCTTCTCTATAGCCAAACCTTGGGACATATTTTACTCTACATATCCAGGGTGCAATAAATATGTTTTTTAAAAAAATTTAATTTAAGTAGTGAAATTCAGTCTCAGTTGATGCTAGGATGGTACAAAAATAAGGGATACCAATTTGATGCAGGAAAATGTTGTACTGATCCATGGGCTTCTGTGGGGGCTGGGCCTAGAAGAAAGGATGGGTGGATGAAAAGAATGTGAGCAAGGTGAATGAAGGGACAGGCAAAAACACCTGCCCGAAGCTGACCTATATGGACGTTGTTAAAGAAATTATCAAATGGTCCTGACCTTTTGCACATGTCCTTGGACATAAATATGGGAAGGAACTTAGCTGAGAATACCATTTTCTCCTTCAGACTTTGGTCTCTCCCATTCTCTCTAAACACTATGTGTTTCAAGTAATTATTCCTTTACGGAGCACCGGAGTGAAAAGCTGCCGCTACAGGCTTCCACCATCTTGGTATCTATAGACATACTCATGGTTCTACCTTGCATAGCTCTTTGAAAGCAAGCTCTGAAGATGAACTCCAAAGAAAGAACTCTTTACCCAGATTAAGAGCCTCAGTTCCAAACTCTCTAAGTGCACCATGTAGCCAATTTCTGAATTTGGAAATATATTCTGTGTGCTGCCCAGAATAGTGGTTTAAACTCTTCATTTGTGCATGATTAGCAGACCACTTCCTCCTTTCCAGTCTTGGAAAATACCACCAGCTCCCTTGCTGCTTTCCTCCACAACTTCCATTCCAAAGCTTTATAATTCTCTCCCCTCATAACCTAACTTCCCATCAGCAAGATTCTATTGACATAGGCTTTTAAAAATAAAGACATGAATACCAGGAAGGGAAGACATCTTCAAGGGATACTATAAAACAATCCATCTCCCAATACAGATACATAAACGTTTAAGAGAAAGTAGAAATATAATTAGAGAAAAAGAACTCAAATAAGTATTTCAATAAAATACCCTGCAATGTAGTTTACAAATAATCAAACTGTTTGTTTCAAATACTGTACAAGACCACTGAATAGGCATCAAACTTAGCCATGTTTTTGGTTCTTGAACTACCAAGATAGAAAATACTGCATTTATCAGGATATGTCTGAAAGAGTGTCCTTTTTGTAATTGGAAAGAATGTTTTGATAAGCTGCATTTTGGTGGGGAGGTAGAGGGCCATGATTAAAACCTCATATACCATTGTATAATAACAAGAAACTGCCTTCAAAGAAGTACAGATTCCCTAAGTTACCTTAGGGAATATGTTTTATTCGGTGTCAAAGTAGAGGTTGTCTTTAGCTTGATTAAATATTAATCAATGATACTTCAGAACACAAGGTAAAAAGAAGTCATTTTCAAGAAATATTTATGTATCTTTTTCTAGAAATTGAAGTTAAATTTAAAGTCTCCTTTTCTCACAGTCTTTTACTAAATTTTCATTTAATGTTTTAGACATGTTGCAATTTAAATTTTCTAAATATATTTTAAATCATTACAGCAATCTTAGCCGTATCTGTAAATACTTAAATGGAGTCACTGTCATTATTTAATAAAATTTAAAAAATCACAATTTCTGGCTGTTTTTCTACATATGTATTTTTTAAGTATTGAAAACCCAAGGATAAATTCATAATCAGTTTCATAAATGGTAAAATAGTGCTATTAAATTTTCTGATAGGGCATAAAGGTACTTAAGGTTCTTCTTTATGCTTCCTCCTTCTCTCTATTTTGCTTGTTTTTCTCCAGGTTGTGTTTTTTAATGGTTGGAAAAGTGGGGAGAACAGGCGTAGAGGAGAGAGTAAAGAAGTGTGTGCGAAGGGGGAGACTTCATTGTACAGAATGGTCATTAACTGTGATGCAAACGCCAATGTTTCCATGGAAACCTCTGTCCACTACAGAATATACTAGAGCAATTTTTGAACCATTTGTCCATTTGATTAATTATGTCTTTGTGCCGCAGGCAGCTTGGCTTGATTGTCTCATCATGTATTAGAGAAGCTACTGCTCTAACAAATGGGCCTATTGTTTTGGGCCTATTCATCTTGGTGCATCCCTCCGAGCTGATAGACATTTCAACAAAATGACTGTCCCTTAATGAGCTGCAGCCTGTCAGAATTGTTTAGGGCTTCATGCGAGGCACAGCCCATGGTCATGACAGCCTCTGTTATTATGACAATGAGTAGGATGTCTATAAAAGAGCCCATATAAATACAATGACCCTCATTTTGATATCACATAGTTGCTTTTTAATTATCAAACCTATGTACATTATGTTCATAAAACACTCCTTAATTTTGTTCCAACATAAGCTATAGAGTTTCCTGACAAATGAGCTGAACATGACCACCAAATCAAAAAGAGTAAAACACTTCATAATTTGATATGATTGTTCTTGGTTTCTAATTATCTGAAAAATATTATTAATGCAATTATGGGAACTGGCTAATGGAAGTAAAACCAATATTTTTGTTATATTTTAATGATATTCATGGTGAGTTTTTAGTATAAGCAAAAGTGCACAAGCTAATTTTACTTGAGCAAACATTCTTCCAAAAGACAAAAAAAAAAAAAAAAAGAAGAAAGAAAACCAAACACAACAATATTTAAAAAAAAAACAAAACAAACTTGGGAGGGACCCATAATATTTAAAAACACATAAATATATTTTTAGTAAATAGGACAAATACAACATTTTTCTAGTACTCCCAGCATATATGAGATGGTGGAATAATAACCTACTCTGGTTTGAGAATATGCACCTGTTGATTTGCTCTGAAGACCTGGGAGCATTGTTAGCCCAAAGCCCAAGTTATCTCTCACAGAGACTGGTATTCAACAACAACGTGTTTTTCTGTCCACACCAAATTGTAATAATTTTTTCTAAAAAAGAGAGAACATATTGGCAATTTTGATTTCATGTTTGCTCAAAGCAAGAGCAAGTTCTCCCTCTGAACAGATGAATGCACTTTCTAGGAGGGATGGTGTGCCAGTCACAGCCAGAGTCAACATGCCTGAAACATTCCCTTTGCCAAAAGTTAATTATGACACTTAAGAAGAGCTTCCTATGTGTTTTTAAATTGTATATTTCAGTTTTGCTTCTCTAACTCTTCTGTGCAAGGAACAGACATGGAGCATCACTGTATATAGTATGTGTTTCAACTCTGTCTCCATACAGAATCAATGATTAAGTTGTGTCCCTAGAAATCACAGATGGAAATCACCACTGTGTAGCTACCAACAGCCACTCTTAATCAGTTAGCAACTGGGGATTAAACTTAATTCAGATTAATTTGTATTAGTATAGAGTTTGTAAATCAATTGCTTTCATATTAATTTACATGTTGTCTAGACATGACATCATGTTGATTCTTTGTGTGGTTCAACTACTAATTATAGACTTTAAGGGTAACAGATGCAAACTTTTTGTTTAAAGCTCTGAAAATAAGTCAAAGCTGGAGTGGTTGTCCAGTTTGTTTTAGGTTAGGAATGTTTTTTTTTTTTTTTAGCTTGGTGCAAAACTACATACTAAAGTCTAGAATAAAAATAATTTAATGTGTTTAACACAGAAATGGCTTCTGATAAAGATAAAGAGATATTTATTAGCTAGTGATGGAAATTCTAGAAAAAGAAGAAAATTGTTAAACATTCCACCAAAGCCCCCAAAACTCAATCAGTTAAGTAAGATACTAAAGCACTATGAAAATGATTCTTGCTTACAGATTTTAGTTTGCATTTCTACCTGATCCACTCAGTGTCTAAACCTTACACAATGGAGTCTGCTCTGTGGAAAGTATTTATTTAATTCTGATAATTCACTTAATTATAATAACTTTTAGACTTCTGAGAGTTTAATGGTTTTCATTTCTGGAATACAGTAGGGGATTCTGGTAAAAACTAAACCAAGAAAAATAAATAGGAAACATTTCCTTCATTTCTTAAATTATCGCTCTCCATGATCAAATGATAAAGTTGTTGGCTTTATGTTCAGTTGGGAAAACATCATTTACTTGTTCATAAATTTTCCTTAAAAACAAGAATCTACTCAGGAGTACACAACTCTTAAATTTTAACTTTCCTTATTAGGCTTATGTTTGGATTTTAAAGTAGACAAAAACCCAACAGGATTAGTCATTTTTTCCACTTTTAATTTGCCTAATTTGTTTTAGAAAATGAGCTTTCTCATTATCAGAATGTATGTCACAGAAACCTGGTTATTTTAAATCAATGTCAGTTATATATTATGCATTTTATAACCCCATTTTTATTTATCAGGATATCCATTTTCTCCCTTCAAAAATAGTATTCCTTATGTGCACATGAGAAAGTCATTGCAGCAAAGAAAAAGACTTGTTGCTATGTCAAAGTGATCCATGTACCACCTATTCTTGGATGGAGGAGGAAAGACAGAATGCCAATGCAGTGCTACCTTTGTTACATGCATCTTACCTTACATGTAGAGCATGACATTATCTCCACTCTGCCGCGTAATTCTATTGTTTTTTGTACTCTATATGGAAGACTGCTCCTACCATTGAAATGCTGGCTATGTTAGTCTTCATAAAGCTATCTTTAAGTGTTAATAAGCATTAGTAAGATAAGCATTAGTCTACTTATATATTTGTACATCACTGTTGATACCAACCAGTACCTTTGTTCCTGAATAAATCTTAATTTGGGAGACCTTTCATAAAGTTTCACTTTCAAATTAGCATTGATTAAAATTTGGAAACAACTTTAAACTTAAAACTTAAATGTAAAGTTGTAAATGTAATGCAAGGGAATTTTCATAGACCCCTCACCAGGATTTCACCAAGGTTCCTTAAATGTTGACATTTTACAGTTAAAACGTTCCCTCTCTCTCTACACATATACAAATATATGTGTATAGTCCAAAATGGCTCTTTAATGAGAATAATTTTTTAAGACCCCGAGGGGACTTCAGTTAACAAGTTATCATTTTCCTATTGCTTTGAACATTATCTAACACAAACATATATTTTTATTTGCCTTGGATAACTGATGTAGCATATGAAAATCATCTTGTTCTTCAGCTTGGGTTTATACTAACAGTCACATAAATTACAGTGAGGATTTATAATGTGACTTATAAATATATTTAAATCACACCAAGGATCTAAGTTGCTATCCGGATACAAATGTGCAATAAGAGAAAATGGACATTCCAGATTTAGCAGACCAGTTTGTATAAAACCCTCCTTACATGTTAACAGCAAAGACTTGTTTTATTTACACAGTATACCTTTAGCTTAGCATAATGCTTGCCTGAAAGAAAGAATCCAAGGCCCACTTTGAGGCATACAACTTCAAGAGAACACTGTGACTTTAGTCAAAAGAAAGGAAGCTAAGTTCTGTTGTTAGTGTTTGAAGTTATGGTTTTCTTTGAAATGAAAAAGTAGGAAGCAGAAAAATTTAACCCCTCGTTTCAACATTTCTTAACATTTTATTTTTATAACCTTTCATTATTCTCACCAGCATTTAGAAGGGTACACAGAGATAATTCATATCAGGTAAAATTTATAGATGACCAGGAACAGGATTGGATTTCAAAAGTTGCTCAGATTCCAGGAGACAGTAAAACTTTTTCGTATGCTTATCATTGGGCTACCTTTCAATTCTTAAGAAGTTGACCTCTGAAATGTCCAGAAATTTCCCTCAGACTCAATCTCCCTTCTTCTTCTCTTCCCTTCTACCAGTCACTCTCTAGCCCTTTGTTTGCTTAGGCCAGGGAACGCACCTTGAGGCTTGATGTTCGTGCTAAGCAAGCGACCATTGAGAGGTCTAAATAATCCCTAATTATAACTTCAAAGCATTATAATGTTAAATATTCTATCCAAAATAGAATTGAATAGGCTAGGAACAAAATAGGTGCAGATAATTGAAAACTCTGAAGTGCCCCATCTTTTGTTCACGCTCTCATGCCACGTTCTCATGAAACCCACTGGAATAAGACCAATAAAATAACAATAAAGGATTCAATATGGGGCATATTTTAGATTCCTTAAAATTTCTAAGTAGACAATCATGTCCTCTACAAGTGGGGTCAATCTTATTGCTTTCTTTTTGGTTTTTATGCCTTATACTTCCATTTCTTGCCTTGTTGTGTTTGTTAGAACTTCTAGCATTATGTCGAATAAATGATGACAGCACACATCCTTGTCTTGTTCTCAGTTTTAGGGGAAAGTCATTCTGTCTTTCACCATTAAATATAATGATGGCTGAATTTATTTTTAGATCAAATGTAGAATTTTTCCTCTATTCCTACTTTTCTGAGAGCTTTTATCATTAATGGGTATTGAATTCTGTCATTTTTTTCCCCTAGATTGAATGGTACAATCATGTGATTTTTCTCCCTTAGCCTATTAGTATGGTGGATTATATTGATTGATTTTCAAATATTTAACTAGACTTATATTCCCAGGAATAAGCCACATTTTGTCATGGTGTATAATAGTGTTATGTGTTGCTTAATTCTATTTGCTAATATTTTATTAAGAATTTTGCATCTATATTCATGAGAGCTATTGATCTTTAGTTTTATTTTTTGTTGATGTTATTGTTGGTGGTGCTCTCTTTGGTTTGGTATCAGACTAGGACTATTTTCATAAAATAAACAGGGGAGTGGTCCCTCCTCTGCTACTATCTGGAAGAGATTATGTAGAATTTGTATTAATTTTTCCTTGAATGTGTGGCAAACTTTTCCAAGTTAAAGCATCCGGATCTTGAGGTTTCTGTTTTGGGAATTTTTAAAATACAAATTCAACATCCTTAATAGTTATAAGGCTATTCAATTTATCTGATACATATAGGGTAGGTTGTGGCAATTTGTGCCTTTTGAGGAATTTTATGTAAATTATCATATTTATGTAAGATGAGTTCTTTGTAGTATGTTATTATTCTTTTAAAGTCTGCAGGATCTGTAGTAATATCCCATTTTATTTCTGATATTATAATTTGTGTCATCTTTTTTATTTTTTGTCAGTATTGCTAAAGGTTTTTTCTTTTTCTTTTTTTTTTTTTTTTGAGACAGAGTCTCACTCTGTTGCCCAGGCTAGAGTGCCATGGCGTCAGCCTAGCTCACAGCAACCTCAAACTCCTAGGCTTAAGTGATCCTCCTACCTCAGCCTCCCGAGTAGCTGGGACTACAGGCATGTGCTACCATGCCCAGCTAATTTTTTTTTTTTCTATATATATTTTTAGCTGTCCAGGTCATTTCTTTCTATTTTTAGTAGAGACAGGGTCTTGCTCTTGCTCAGGCTGGTCTTGAACTCCTGATCTCAAGCGATCCTCCCACCTTGGCCTCCCAGAGTGCTAGAATTACAGGCATGAGCCACTGTGCCCGGCCTAAAGGTTTTTTCAGTGTTGATGCACATACGAAAAACCAGCTCTTAGGTTCATTGATTATCTCTATTGTTCTCCTGTTTTCAATTTATTTAATTTCTTCTATTACTATTATTATTCCATTCTTCTGTTTTCACCATATTTACTTTGTGCTTCTTCTTCTAGGTTCTTGAAATGTTTACTTAGATTATTGTATCAAGACTTTTCTTTTTTTCTAATATATGCTTTTAGTGTTACCAGTTTGTCTCTCACCGCTGCTTTAGCTGTGACTCATGAATTTTGGTATATTATATTTCCATTTTTACTCACTTCAATATATTTTTTATTTATTTAAGATTTCTTTCTCCACCCATGGATTATTATGTGTGTGGTTTAGTTTTTAAGAGTTTGGAAATTTTCTTTCTATTTTTCTGTTACTGATTTCTAGTTTGATTCCATTGTGGTCAGAAAGTACATTAGTTATGATTTCAGACTTTTAAAATTTGATGAGATTCATTTTATGTCTCAAGATATGGTCTATCTTGGCATATGTTTCATGAGTATTTGAAAAGAATGTGGTCTCTGGTGTTATTGGGTAGAATGTTTTATAAATGTCAATTAGATGTTAAATAATGGTAGTGTTGAGTTCTTTATCATTGCTGATTTTCTTTTTAGTTGTAGTTGAGAAAGTGGTGTTGAAGTCTCTAACTATAATTATGGATTTGTTTATTTTTCCTTTCAGTTCTCTCAGTTTATGTTTTACATATTTTGCAGCTCTGTTGTTTGGTGCATACTTAATTAATTACTGGTTTGCCTTCTGGGTGGGGTAGACTAATCATTTTATCATTTAAACAATGCCCCTCTCTGTCTCTGGTAATTTTCTTTGCTCTGTAGTCTACTTTACCTGATATTATTAAAGTCATTTCTGCTTTCCTTTGATAAACGTTTACATCATTTTCTTATCATTTTAGTTTCAATCAGTCTATACATTTTCAGTCTTCTCTTTCTCCTATAAGGATAGAAGAACTGAGACTAATGACATGAAAGTTAGTTCTTTTGTTATTCTACAGGTTATTCAGTTTGCATTTTTTTCCCCAGTCTATCTTCTCTCTGTTGTTCAGATTGGATCATTTCTATTGTACTATCTTTTTAGCTTCCTGTTTCTTTCCCTTGTCTACTCTGCTCTGCTAGTGAGCCCATCCACTGGGATTTTCCCTTGTTATTTTATTTTTCAGTTCTAAAATTTCCATTTTTTTCTTTATATCTTCCATTAATATTTTGTGATGACTTTTCTTTTTTCTTTAATTTGTTTCAAGTGTGGTTTTAGTTGTTCATTAAAGCATTTTTCTCATAGTTAATTTAAGCTTTTTGTCAGATAATTCTAACTTCTCCGTAATCTCTCTGTTGGCATCAATCGATTGTGTTTTTGCAAGTACTTGAAAATATTTCTTGTTCTTGGTATGAGGAGCAATTTTTTATTGAAACCAAGACATTTTCACATTCATATTATGGTATGAAATTCTGGATCTTATTTAAACCTTATATTTTAGCTGTTGTTTTCTGACATTGCTCCAGCAGGGAAAGGGGGAGCAGAAATGCTGACTTATTACTGACAAAAAAAAAAAAAAATGGTAGAAATCTAGGTTTTCCACAAAGCTAGTTGATACTGAAGGATAGGGAAGATTCATGTTTTTTTTGATTTATGTTTTTTTGTGCTAGGAAGTTGGGAATTCCAGGTCCTCATGTCGTCTCCACTGACATGGTGGTGAGAATGGCCTCATTACAACTGGGCCGTGGTAAATGTTATAACTCTCCACTAAGTTTCTTTTGACACCATTCTAGTGGGAATAGTTCACTGTCTAGCAGGGATGAAAATCTCAGCTCCTACTTGGCCTTCTCTGACATTATCCCAGTAGAGACATTGAATTGCCTCATTACAGCTTTGCAGGGGCAGAAGTCTAGAATCCTCACTCAGCCTTTGCTGGTGTGGTTGGGATGGGGCCACATTTTTTTTTCCTGTGCTGTTTATCTAGACTAGAATGGTTATTGTCTAAAAGTTTTTTTGTTCTGCCTGGCTACCCCTTTCATAGTCCTTTGGCTAGAGAAAATAGGCTTTTGTCTATGTTCGTTGATATTTCTGTGTTGCCAGTTTCTTTACCTTCAAGTCTGGAATACAGGAGACAAAAAGATAACCCAGAGTACTCACTACTGTTGTTTCTAAGTTTTCCAGGTCCCTGGACAGCCTACCCTCTTCTCCATATCTTTCAAAATCTTCTTATGTTTGTTTCACATGTAATGTTTATGGTTTTAGTAGGACTTAGTGGGAAGAATAAACTATGTCTACTCTATTTACCTAGAAGTGGAAGTCTCTGGGGCACATTTTAAAGGATAGTAGCCTAAAAACATAATTTGCCAAATTTGTAAATATTCTAAGCAGAGACAAATTCATCAATATAAACTAGACTTGGACTTTTCTTGAACCTTAATGAATTGCTTGTCAGGTTTACATAATAAAAAGACTGTCTTTGATGGCTATGTAATTACAGGCCATAGGATATCTGAATTCTTTGTATTAGTCAAATAATCCCGAATTTCAGAGGCTTACAACAGTAAACTTCTGTCTCTTGTACTAAGTGGTCTTCAAATCGGCTGTGGTTCTACGTAAGGCTGTGCATCAGACTCAGGTTTTCTGACTTGAGACTATGGGTTTGCTCCACATGTTTTCTTATTCTGGAACCAAGGTTAAAAGAGCAACCTCTCTCAGTATATGCTATTCTTCATGGCAACAGTTAAAATAAGAAACTGTCAGACATGTGCAGTGACTATTAAAGCTTCTGCTCAGAACTGGCACACTGTCCCTTTTACATAGATTTTATTGACCAAACCAAGTCACATGGCCAAGCCCAAAGTCAACTGGGTGAGAGGTATACTCTTTTATGGGAGGCAGAAAAATTACATACGTAGGCATACAATCTTTCATAGGAGAGAGCAAATAGATGTTAAATTTTTAACACTATACAATAATCATAATATTCTCAAACTCTAGGTTAATCAGGAAGAAACCCAGTTTAATTTAGTAAGTATTCTGAATATAGAATGTGTTAAAATATATTTTCCATTAAAAAAGCAAAACCCATCTAGGCAAAAATGGCTCTATGATCTGTTGTGAAATTTTTCACACATGGTATAAAAGATAAGAATAGCCAGTAATTAACTTAAAATGATGTGTCAAGTAGGTCACCTGAAACTTATGCTAGTTGTCAGCTTAATTTTTTTATATAAATGTAACAAAAGTTGTCTTCGGGCCAGTTCTTTTCAGCCTACTAATATTTTGTTTTACATCCCTAAATCTCCATTAAAATGTAGGTATATCTATAGAGACAAAGATATCCCTAGAGATACCTATATATCTCATTGTTTTATGAAATTTTATATTAAGGCCAGACAAAGAATAATTCATAGAATGATAGCAAGGGAAAAAAAGGATTTTTAGGCAGCTGGAGTGAGAAGAAAAATTAGAAAGAAAATGTTCTCTACTGGGAACTATTTTCAGTAAAGAATCTGGGGCAAAATTTTACATAGCTTCTTCTTTCTAAATGAGAGAATTGATTCCTCTCCCCACAAATTCAATAGTGAGCTCACGTGAGTTCCACATAAAGGATTCCAGCATAAAGAAAGCCATGGAGTGTAGTGAGATAAAAATTAGTTTGTGTTGCTTACCTTTGTTTAGTTACATATCTTGCAATTTGCTGATAATTGCATGTGGATTATACTAGTTAGCTACCCTGATATACAACCAACTCAAATAAATAGAAGTAAATATTACTGAATATTTTCTTTATTCAAAAGCACTGTATACAGTAATTGAAAAGAAACATAGAGATAATCAAATACCATGAGATACTTCCATCCATAACATCTTATTTGAAATGCTATTGCTTACTTTCTGACACCTAAAACTGTGAGAAAGAACTTCCTCCTGTTGAGTTGAAATTTGCCGTTCTCTAATTTCTAAGTGATAGTAATAATAACAATTTTCTTTTTTCTCACTTCTACCTAACAACAGCGACAAAGACACCTAGCAGATAATCATAAATTGGCATATCACAGACCTGCAGAAAAAGTTAACTAATATGAAGTATTCTTTAACAAATCTAATAGAGAAAATGATATAAGTGACAAATAGCTAGAATGTGAGTCAATACATAATGACTACATTGCAGATACAGAAAAGTGTTCAGAGACTCCAAGTAAGAGAGGTCATATTCCACTGGGGGAGGGAATTACATGGGAAAGAGGAAACAAAAATATTTTAAAGGTAGATCTGACATAGGCTTTAAAGGCTAGGTAGAATTCTAGCAGATAAATTTGGGAGATAAGTAAGACAGCCAAAGTTATAAATAAAAGATACTAAAATTAATGTAGTCACTAGAGGAGAAGGAAGAGATGGGACTCAGAAGGGAGACTGACCCCTTGCATAAGTCAGTTTAGGCTGTCATAACAAAATATCACAGGCTGTGTGGCTTAAACAACAGAAATTTATTTTCTCACAGTTCTGGAGGCTGGAAGTCTGGAGTCCAAGACCAAGGTGCAAAACGGTTGGCTTCTGATGAGGCCTATCTGCTCAGCTTGAAGACAGTAACTTTTGCTCCATCTTCCATCTTCCCATGACCTTTTCTCTGTGCGTGCATATTGAGAGAGAACCTTCTGGTGTTTCTGCCTCTTCTTATAAGAACACCAGTCTTCTGGGTTTAGGGCCCAACCCTTATGGCTTCCTTTAACCTTAATTACCTCCTCTAAGGCTCTATCTCCAAAAACAATCATGGGGGTGGGGGTAGGGCTTCAACATCTGAATTCTGGGGGTGGGGGTGATACAATTTAGTCCACAGCAGTCCCCAAAGTGGAAAAACAATCAATGCAGGCTGAGGATTCAGGACTTAATTCTGTTAGAATTCAGAAGTCATTGACACAAAAACCTGGATTAGGAAAGTGACAGTTAAAATCATGTAGTTTTTGTTAAAACTGATAGAACATCTTGATTGCCTGCCTGTAGATCTGTGGCCAAACATGTCATAGCTTGTTAAGATTAAAATTTAATGATTATGCCAACATCTATGGAGTTTCATTTGAAAGCAAAGAAAAATGAATCCCAAAGAAATATTCATTTGTGATAGAATATAAATAAGTCATGTTTATTTAAACTCAAGCACTGACCCCAATCAAAACATTTAATATAATTAAATTTTTCCCAATATAAATATGAGCTTTAGCTCTACCTGTCTGTACAAAATCAAAGACTTTGTAAAATACTTGAAGCTAAATAATCCATGTGAATTAGACATATGTTTTATTTTATAATTATCATAAAAATGTGGGTATAAATCAAAAAAATAAATCATAGTTTTTGCTTTGCTAACTCAATATAATTTTAGGTTGTTTCTTTTGCTGCTTTATGAATTATTAAAAGCTTTTGTCATTTCATTCATTTTTGGCTAGAAAAAACTTAGATATGGTTTATGGAGATTTAAAATAAGATAATATGACATGGAAAGCTAAAAATCCAATCTCATTAATTTACAACTTAAAAATTCTGCTATCAAAAGGGGAAATATTTTTGGGTTTCTTTCCCATAATTTTCTATATTGACTATGTAATCTGAATTCATTGCATAATTGAGTATTGTCTGGATTTAGTTGTCAACTCAGTGCTTATGCTTCTTAACTTTTGTTTAATTCAGTATATTTTCCTCTCTATTACAATAGATAAGCTATTAAGACATTTTTGTTAGTCTTTCCTGTCAAAGTTGGTTAAAGAAAATGCAAAAATAATTCATACTATGGTAAAATCTCCCTAAAAAATGTTTCTATAATTTATAAGTTTGTACTAAATGTTGAAGTACAGCAAAAGATATTTTTCCATGTGTGATAATAATGCATCTGATTTCTGAGTAAAATACAGCAATATAAGGATATTTATTATATCAACAATAATGCAGAAGAGTCATTTTACTCTCAGGTTAGGGGACAACATAATGTGTGCTAACCCTGGTTTATTGCTCTTGGTTGACTTTTAAAAGTCAATATTATATCAAGTTGCAAGGAAGTCTCATTTGAATGAAAATGGATAACAAGTTTATTGTGAAAATATATAGTTGCAGTGTCTTATAATCTTCTAAATAATAAACAAGAATATTTGGTGAGAAGGCATGTATTAAAAATCTAGGGATGATTATATTTTTTAAAGTTAAGCCGTCTTTTCATGTTCTCAGTTTTTATACCTTTAATTTGTTTGCATAGCAAGGCAAGTGTGAGGATAATTCTTTATCAGGTGGAATGGAACCTGTCACATGGCAACGTAAGTATGCCTAGGCTGAACCGTGTTGAAAGAATGATGGGAATTTACCCGGAGTACTAAGAAGTAACTTGATTTTTGTTTTGTTTTGTTTTATTTTCTAGCCTTGGTATAAAGAGTGGGGGACAATCCACAGGGAAGAAATAGGAGGCTCAGAAACAGAATAGGTGCACTGAAGTGTTAATCAGTTAATACAATTTGATGGTGAGTCCATGTGGTGCTTGTTTTTCCATTCTTGTGATACTTCACTTAGTAGAATGGGCTCCAGCTCTATCCAGGGTAATACAAGAAATGCTAGATCACCATTGTTTTTTGTGGCTGAGGAGGGGGCAGGAGGGAATGGGTATATACACCCCTAATAGGTGCAGTGTGCACCATCTGGGGGATGGACATGCTTGAAGCTCAGGTGGGATAAAGGCAATATATGTAACCTAAACATTTGTACCCCTGTCATACGCTGAAATAAAAAAAAAAAAAAAGAAAGAAACAGAATAGAGAAATGTTGATGTGCCCGGGAATAGAGGCAAGAGTGGAAGAGATCAGACACTGTTTTGCCATATCAGTCTCTGTATCTATTAATAGTAGCCTCATTTTATTGCAATTTTCCCACTTTTCTCTTCTCTATCCCAAACTTGCAAAAGAGAAAACTGAGGTTCAGAAAGGCTTAGTGATTTTACTAAGGTAATAATAGCTACTATGCAATAGATCTGTGTTTTTCACTACATCTTTCCAGGAAATATTTAATCTGACATGACAGTTAACACATGACATAAAATATTTATTTTTATGAAAAAGATACTTCTATCATGAAATATTTAAGTTTTAAAAATGTATTGCTTACTTTGATTTTAGAACTTCTAATTTTAATTGAATATATATTAATATGTAGATTCCTAATATTTTATATCTTACAAAATAACTGCATATCTGCATTGTACCCATTAAACTTCACAATAACCCTAAAAGGAGAGAGGGTATCTATTAATATGATAAGCAAATATTATCTCAGAGATTTTAAGTGACTTGCTTAAGATAATACTGCAAGTATTTGACATAGGCAAATTTAAATACTATTTTTAGACTCAAACACCAGATGTTATTCTACTTTACTGTTTCCTATTTTCATTGAATAGTGCAGTACATGAGACTAGAAATAAAAAAGAAACATAGGTGAGTGGCGGGTGAGGGAGTGAAGCTTCACCTGTATTTACAGCCGCTCCCCATCACTCGCATCACCACCTGAGCTCCACTTCCTCCCCCCTCCCACCCCTGCCATGGTCCGTGGAAAAATTGTCTTCCATGAAATCAGTCCCTGGTGCCAAAAAGTTGGGGACCGCTGGTCTAGTATATATTAAAATGCTCTTCTGATATTTACATTCTGAGAAAAATTTAATGATCCCACTTACAAAATTATTCTATATTTTATTTTAAATATTCCTAATTTTTATGTGATCCTGAGATAATTTTAAAATGCGTGTTTGGAGTTCTTTGAAGTTAACTTGTTGGTTAGTTGCTGGTAGTAGCTGGATGTATGCAGTGTTGTAGCTTTTGTAGATCGTCCACACTCACACTTAGCATGATCTTTTAATAAATAATTAAAATTTTTCCTAATGGAATGTTTTAGGGTAGAATGGCAAAATAAATTGCCTAGGGGAGATTATGTATTCAAATAACACAAAACCATATATACTCATGCACCACATATACAACAGTGGTCCCATAAGATTATAATGGAGCAGAAAATTCATATTGCCTAGTGATGTCATAGCCATCATAGTTGTCTTGGCTATTCTAATGTCACAGCACAAAGCATCGCTCACGTGTTTGTGGTGATGTTAGTATAAACAAACTTACTTCACTACCAGTCATGTGAAACTGTAGCACATACAATTAAGTACAGTACACAATATTTGATAGTAATAATAAACAACTATGCTACTGGTTTATGTATTTACTATACTATATTATTTATCATTATTTAAGAGTGTATTTTTTGTATGTGTAAAAGTTAACTGTAGAACAGCCTCAAGCAGGTCTTTCAAGAGGTGTCCCAGTTGGTATTGTTACCACAGGAAATAAGAGCTCCATATATGTCATTACCCCTTCCAGTGGGAAAACAGTGATATTGATGATCCTGATCCTATGTAGGCCCAGAATAAAGTGTGTGTCTGTGCCTTAGTTTTTAACAAAAATGTTTAAAAAGTAAAAAAATAAAAATAAAAATCTTAAAAATGGAAAACAGCTTATAGAATAAAGACATGAAGTAAAAAGTTTTTCGTATAGCTATACAACGTGTTTGTGTTTTATGCTAAATGTTATTACAAAAGAGTCAAAGAATTAACAAAATATAAAGTTTATAAAGTAAAAAAGTTGCAGTAAGCTAATTGTAATTTATTATTGAAGAAAGAAAAATATTTTTTATAAATTTAGTGTAGCCTAAGTGTACAATATTTATGAAGTCTACAGTATGGTACAGTAATGTCCTAGGCCTTTATATTCACTCACTTCTCACTGCAACTGCTAGTCTGGCATGTTCCATTTATAGTAAGTGCCCTTTACAGGAGGTATCCCTGTCATTAAGAAATGCATGACTGTATTAATATGCAGTTATACTGCTTGTGAATTTCACTTACCAGGAATGTATCTCCGGATGCTCATGAAAAATAAACAGAAAAATAATAATTTAAATTAACCTGTCAAATTAAAACATGCATATGTACAATGTATAATGTTTGGTGCATAATTATATATATTTTGGTGTACAAATATATCATAATTCTATTTGGTGCATAATTTATTATTTTATATGTGTGCCTACACAAAACAATATATACGATTTTTAATTAAGAATTTAAGATAGCTTTTCTAGGGTAGTTTGATTACAGAGGGTCCTCTGTACCTGGGTTCCACATTCATGGATTCAACCAACTGTGGACCAAAAATATTCAGAAAAAAAATTGCTTCTGTACTGACATATGTACACTTTATTTTTGTCATTATACCCTAAAGAATACAGTATAGCAACTATCAAATAGCATTTACATTGTATTAGGTATTTTAGAGACTCTAGAGATGATCTGGAGTTTGTTAAGGATGTGCAGAGGTTATATGTCAATAATGTCATTTGATATTAGGGACTTGAGCATCTGCAGATTTTGTTATCCAAGGAATATCCTGGGAACAATCTCTCATGGATACCAGGGGACGACTGTAGATAGAATTTTTGCCACAGGTTCTGAATTCAGAAACTAATATCTTTTAAGATGTTCCCCTGTTGTAGTCAACATACTTAAGAATCTTCAAAATGGAAAATAAATAAATAAAGGCCAAAGTGGAAAAACAGGATTCATTGTTAACCAGAAATCAGATTTGAAAAAGGGTAGTAATTTTTGGCAGGATAAAATCTAAGATATGAGTGAGTCTTTCTGAAACAGAATCCAAAGAATTCTATGTTTTCTAATTCTTGGTTTGGACATTCTTTATTACCATCAACAAAAGACCACCCAAAACACACTTGTGGTCAATAAAGATAAGTTATTATTTGTTGCAGAAAAAAAAAGACACCCCACACAGCATGGGAAATCATGGGATATATCAAAAGGAGGAGGATGAGACTCAGGAAAAGTTGCTTTACAGAGTTTTGGGTGCTGGAGTCATAGGATGATCCTGAGAGGACGTGGTCAGATTGTGTAAACTAGGGAACTGCTGGAACTGTCCGAGGTCTTTATCTTTAGGATTTATGAATCCCTGAGGAACAATTGTTGATCAGTTTATGTGCGGTCTTATCAAAACCACATGGGTCTAAACAAGCTGGTGCTAAAAGAATGAGAGTTTAGA
This sequence comes from Varecia variegata, assembly GCA_028533085.1. Lineage (NCBI taxonomy): Eukaryota > Metazoa > Chordata > Mammalia > Primates > Lemuridae > Varecia > Varecia variegata. The sequence goes on from CM052443.1 coordinate 69,950,239, forward strand.
TGGTCTCTGATAAACATCATGATTTTCTCAGCACCATTTATCTCTTTGTGACTCACGGTACACTTAGCAAATTGCGGTTCCTGTTTCAATTTTCATTTATTTTTTCACAGCCTCTCTGCTAGCAAATTTTCTCCTTTCTTATCACTGAAACGTGTAACTAAGGGTACATCATTTAAATTCCCTTGAGCTGATGCTTTTATTTGTAAAATAAAAATCTTGGAATTGATGTTCAACAAATTCCTTATACTTCTAAGTTCAAAATACTGAATCTCAGAAACTAACCTTTGAACATCTGTCTTTAAACATAAAGGAGCGATGAATCTTGTATCAACAAAGCTGTAACCATCCTCATTTCAAATTCCATGTTGACAAAAATCATATAAATGTGGCTTTTAAGTAGAAAAAGCAAAAAATGCCAAATTCTTATTTTCCAAATACTCATTAAAAATCAGAAAATAAATTGCAATACGAAACCATAGGAACTTTCAAACACGGTGCATTTGACATTAAGTACACTGTTAATAAATTAGAAAAACGATGATAATGATGGAACTGCTGACTCAGATGGACATTCATCACCCTTGCTAGATATCAAAGAATGGAAGCCAACACAAATGAAACAGAAAACATGCTGACACATTGTTTTGCAGGTTGTCTTAGCGGGTTCAGACTGCCATAACAAAATAACATAGCCTGGATGGCTTAAATAACACAAGTTTATTTTCTCACAGTTCTGAAAGCAAGTCTAAAATCAAGGTTCCAACAGGGTCTGGATTCTGGTGAGGGCCCTCTCTCCTGGCTTGCAGATGACCAGCTTCTCAGTGTCCTCACATAGCAGAATGAAAGAAAACTCTGGAATCTCTTTCTCTTCTTATAAGGTCCTTCTTATAAGGATTTCTTAGCAGTCCTATTGGATTAGGTCCCAACTCTTGATCACACCCTTGGCAGGGCCAATTTCCAACTACAGTCACATCGAGGGTTAGGGCTTGAGCATATGAAGTCTGGAGAGGGGACACAATCTGGTGCATATCACCAATAAACCCCAAATAAATAACCTGCCTTGAACCAAACATTATACTTTTCTTTTAAACACTAGGAAAATAAATACTTTATTCTTTTTATCTCATGAAAAAAAAATCTACACAAAATGGAGGGAATTCCATTGTCTACTTAGTGGAACCTTTTCTTCTTTTGTTGAAAAGAGTTCCCCTATAAGAAAGAGGGAGAAATTCCTTGAACTGGACTGATAAAATTTGCCACTTCTCTGTGTCATTCTCACCTCTGACCTCTTTAGAGATTATCTTGGTAGGATGCCTACTGATGTTGGCTTTGAATGATGTGACCTTCAGCACTTCCTCAAACATGGACATGAAAAGGATCAGCTTCCAGCGGCTTAAAGTGAAGTCAAACAAACTACCAATAAAAAAAAAAAAAAAGACAGTTTAACTTTGAAAGCAATTTTACTCAAAATTTCTAGTTTGCCATTAAGACTTATTAGAGTCTAATTTAAACCAGCAGATTTCTAGGTCATTCACCATCAATTAGCTAATATTTGGCTAGAAACAGTTTCCTCAATTTCATCCTATTTCAAATAATATAAAGACTCTATAATGAGAAGATATGAATGACTAACTTAATTGCCAAAGCCATTATTTTATTTATTGTATTCAATATTATTAGGCTTATTTTCAATGAGCTTTGAAAAAACAAAGAGTCCGGTTTATTGTCTCTATGTAGAGTTGCATTAAAAAATAACCCAATTTATGATATGGTTTCATTAATTTTATTTTTATTAATATTATTTTTTAACCTCCTGGACAGGACACCTCTAAATTCTGATACATTGCCTTCCTCCTTCCTGATCACAGCCAACCATCCCCATCCTCACCTACCACAAATAACCCAATGTCAAAAACTTAGCATGTGTTCAAATGTATTTTTTTCCACATTTTAATAATCTTTTATAGACTCTCTCTTTTATGTGTATGTATGTATAAATATGTGTATATATACATACATATACAGAATTGTGTTTTTGTTCCTGTTTTTACTCTGCAATAGGTATCTTTATATACAAACTCTTATAAATTGATACAGTTGGTTCTATAGGATAGCTTTCTAGAAAATGAATTGCCTTTTATTTTCAATTTTAGTAGATATTTCCAGATTCTCATTTTACTGACTAATATATGAAGCTTTTTGAAACAGAAGTTAAACAAGGGAATCTAAAACAGTATCCTTTTATCCACACCCACAGTAGATTTTAGAGTATTTTATTATTTTTTCAGGTGAATCATTGTTATGTTGATTTCTATTTCCTAGGTAACTAGTGAATTTCCCTTTCCCAAATGTGTTAGTCATTTGGATTTGCTTTTTGTAACATTGTGTATTCATATCTTTTGTCCATTTTTATATCGTATATTTTGTTTTTTTTTCTTGTCAGTGTGTAAGAAATTTTGTGTATTACTAAAATGAGTGTTGCCTGCTATTCACATTGTCTTTTTTTTTCAGATATATAATGTGCCTATTGATCTTTCTTTTTATTATTATTTTTGTCATACAAATGGTTTAAATTTTATTTAGCTAACTCTGGGTTGCTAGATACTCTAGGTTTCTAGTACTGCACATTAGCTACTAGATTTTCTTATAGTGTTGCAAGAAAATAATAAATTCTGCAATCCAATTGGTACTAACTTTTGTAAATAGTTTTTAATTCCTTCCAGGTGCTCATTAAATAGCCAATCCTTTTGTCATTGAATACATCTACCATGGTTATTGTATTAATGCCATTATTTTGAAAAAGCACTCCATATAATGTGGCAATATAGCAAACAAAAACATGTTGTTGGGAAATTTTTAAAACTTAAAAAATGTATCTGTTTATTTAAAATTGCTTGCCCTCTAATGTACTAGTAAAAATTGGTAAGTGTGAAGATGGGATTCATAAATAAAATCTCCTGGCAATATGAGAACAGTACAAGTTTGATATGTATGGTAAACAAATTCATAAGAATCTCAAAAGAGCCCTGTTAACCATGAAATCTTTCATTTTCACAAGCATTTTAATTTTCCTTAGTCATATACAAATATACACACGTGTGTATGCATAAGAATATATATATGTTTGTATATATTTGTATTATATATATACATAGATCTGTGTCTGTGTATATTTTTAATATACTTGTATGTCTCCCAAGGCTAGAAACAAGTGAGTTTGTGAGATTTTAGGTGCATATACAATAATAGACACCTCCTATTTCCTTGAGCATGATATAAGAAAGAACATTTAGGAAGATTATATGTGTCATACATAAAAACACACACTTTGAATTTAAATAGTCTAGGTTTGGATCTACGCTGTGTCATTTAATGAACTGTATGATTTTAGCCTCATTACACCTGATTTGCCTCATCTGTAAAAAAAGAGATAACCATACCCACATTTTTTCAAGTATTGAATAAGCGTTTTTGAAAATTTTAATAAAGTATCTGGCTCCTGTTGGTTATTCAACATGTAGTATTTCCTTCTCCTCCTTTCTATTCCAGTGTATACTCAGTATATTAATCCATAAAATGAAAAGATGTAAATAATCCAAAATCTCTCCTTTGCTCTAATTGCTACTTCCTCTTGTTTAACTCCTTTACTCTAAACTGCTGATTCTGTTTCTCTGTCAACTTCTCATATCCGTAGTGAGAAAGACCAAGAAATATATAGAAGTTCGTGATGTGTCTTGTTACTTTAGTACTTTTTGAGGTTTTTTTTTCTACTTGTTTCTCTGTTTCACTCCTGGAGTACCCTAACTCTACTTCTTCTCACCCCCAGTGGCAGCACTTCAGACTCTGATCAAGCCTATTCTCATTGACATCGCCCCAATTCCTCATGTGCTAATAGCTTTCTACATGTTTCTGTATCATCAGGTAGGATGATATATAATTTTTACATTCATTTACGATTTCCACAATAATCCTGAGTGGTAGGAATTATTATTATACCAATATTACACTAAAGAGTCTATATGATTTGTCCATGATCACCAGGCCAATAAAATAGCAAGGCCGAGATTCAAACACAGATTTTCTGATTACAAATTACACGTGCTTTCCACTTTCCACTGTTACCTTATTGGTATATAACTATTTTGTTTGACTGACTAATCTGAGTTAAGGTGACAATGATTAGCAATCAATTAAAGCAGACATTTCCAAAACTCGACGCAACATTTAATAGATTTATTTGGTCATAGAAATAAATGTGTACAGGCATGTGAGAGAGAGAGAGAGAGAGAGAGAGAGAGAGTGTGTGTGTGTGTGTGTGTGTGTGTATGCAAAGCAGTTGCTTTACATCTCAGGAAATACCTTTAAGATATTATTCCTACCACAAAAGCCATATTTTAAAAAGAGGTTATATAAGTTTAAATCTAGAAACATTTTAAGTGCCAAAAGAGAGTGAATAATAAACTAGAGTAAAAACTGGAGGTTAGAAGAGCTATTTATGGAAGGTACTTCCTTACCAGGGCCACTTATGGTATTCAAAATGTCACTAGTGCTGGTAAATTTGATATCCCAGATATTCCCTCTCTTCATAATTCCAAATACTCAAATATAAGATACCACATTTATTTTACACAGAATAACATGCACTCTCCTATAGCAAAGTATCATGAAAATATACATATATTTTTGTTAGACTTGCCACATTTAGCAAATAAAAAGACAGGGTGTCTAATCAAATATATATTTCAGATAAACAATAAATATATTGCATAACTATGTACCATAAAATATTTGGGACACACTTATACTAGCAACTATTCATTGTTTATCTGAAATTTAAATTTGACTGAATGTCCTGAAATTTACTGGCAACTGCAATTTTTATATCAAGTATTACAGCCAAATCAATATTTTCTTTGCAGAAATATCTATTAAATTTTTTCCCATTTTTTTAATTGAGTTGTTTGTGTTTTTATTATTCAGTTGTAGAAGTTCTTTATATATGCTGGATATTAACCTCTTATCAGACATATTTTATGAATTTTTTTCTAATCTATAGTTTGCCTTTTTACTCTATTGATTGTTTCTCTTGATGCACAATTTTTTAAAAAAAATTTATATACTTTAATTTATCTATTTTAACTTCCATTACCCATGTTTCTGGTATCATTCCCAAAAAATCATTGCCAAATCCAATGTCATAAAGCTTTTCCCCTGTTTTCTAAGAATTTTATAGTTTTAGTTCCATGTTTAGATCTTTGGTTCATTTTGAGTTAATTTTTGTATGTGGTGTAAGATAAAGGTCTAAAC
>CM052443.1:69955645-69966732 GCA_028533085.1 Varecia variegata
AAGAAAATGGGATTTTGATAGGGATTGCATACATCTATGACTTGATGAATAGCTATTGTATTTTTTATTTTCTAATAAAGTTCCTAGAACTTAGAGCCATTGCTAGTTGTTTTAGTTTGGGTATCATCTCTCTGTGGAAAGGTAAAATGTGAAGACACTGCCAGGCAGCAAGAAGTAACACTTCTGAGAAGGATAGCATAAAGATCTATAAGTCACAAAAGGTATGAAAAAGTGGATAGGCTTATATTAGTCTGGTCAAACTGCCATAACAAGATATGATGGAATTGGTGGCTTAAATGACAGTAATTTATTTTCTCACAGTTCTGGAGTCTGGAAATCTGAGATCAAGGTGCTCCCAGTGTTGGTTTCTCGTGAGACCTTTCTTCTTGGTTTGTAGATGGCCATCTTCTCCCCTTGTCCTCACAGGTCTTTTCCTCTGTGCTTGAGGACAGAGAGTTCTCTGGTATCTTTTCTTTTTTTTTTTATAAAAACACTAGCCCTATGAAATTAGAGCCCTACCCTCCCTTATGTCCTCATTTAGGATTAATTATATATATATATATATATATATATATAATTATATATCTATCTCCAAATACAGTCACATTGGGATTTAGGGCTTCAACATAAGAATTTGGGGGGGAACATTCCAGTCTATAATGATATGGATTGCAAAATAGAGAATAAGAGGGATATGTCACTAAGAGATAGTCACAGTTTCTCACTGAAGTGACCACCTCTGTAATTCTAGACAGAACTAGCAAAGCATGTGCATAATGGATTTCCAGGGTCTGGTATTAAATTAATAGAATTCATACAGTGTTCAAATTTGTAAAATCCAAGTTTGTGAATGGAAAGACTAGCTTCACTCAATCAATGGCTTTTTAAAAGTGACATGCAATGTGTTCTTTACTTTTCTGAAGCAAACACTTACATATGCCTACATTCAGTTTACATTTGGAAGAAGAATGGATTTAAGGGCACTGAGTGAGATTATAGTATTAATTTCCCATTCTCTCAATTTAAAATAAAATATCTTAAAAACTTCTTGAAAGCACAAAACATTAAATTTTTATTGATATTACAGTGAAAAAAATGTAAGCCAGTGTATAAATCACTTGGAAGGCAGAGTAATGAATTATTTTTAAAATAAATATTATTCTAACCTCCTCAGAATTTCTTAACATCCCCCAAACTAAAGCTAAAGTTGAAAACAATTAGAAAAGCTCCTTGGTACTTTGGAATGATACTGTATATGAATAGAATTTCAAAATTCTTATTTAAAAGCAAAATTGACAATTTTATCTTATAAAATGTGAGAAAACAACATCCTAAAAAAAAACCGTCTTCTAAAATTATATCAAATGGCTATACTATTTTACTCAACATCATATAAATCATAACAGTCAGAATTCTACAAAGATTTGAAACCACATTTTATTCACTAATGTTATTAATTCATTATGGTATTTACTAATTCTTTCTTAATGCTGAGTTTACTGCATCACTATTCACGTATTTATCCTTTTACTTGTTTTGTTTATTTATTCTTTTGTTTTGTTTTGGTTTTACTTAATGCAGCCTAAATAAAAATGATCTCAGACAATTACTTGGAAATTATATGTGCTTGAAGTCAGGTGGTTCACAATTTAGAGTGACAATATTTTTGTAACCTTGCTGTTAGTAAGTTCCAGCATCATTGTTTTTGAGGGTGAGTTTATTTCCTTCTATTTTTCTGCCACAGGTAGTAAGATTTAATCGTGCATAGGTGACTCACAAGCAGGCCATAGTATAACAAGCATCTCAGTTTAAGAATATTGTGGATCAGTAACAAAATCTGAGTTAAGACCTGGAAGAAGTTCCAAATCTATCACGTCCAATGCATACAACTGTTGGAAGTAAGGCTGGGTGTGGTGGCTCACGCCTGTAATCCTAGTATTCCGGGAGACCGAGGCGGGCGGATCCTTTGTGCTCAGGAGTTCGAGACCAGCCTGAGCAAGAATGAGAACCCGTCTTTACTAAAAAATAGAAAGAAATTAGCAGGACAACTAAAAACATATAGAAAAAAATTAGCTGGGCATGGTGGTGCAGGCCTGTAGTCCCAGCTACTCGGGAGGTTGAGGCCGAAGGATCACTTGAGCCCAGGAGTTTGAGGTTGCTGTGAGCTAGGCTGATGCCACGGCACTCTAGCTAGGGTGACAGAGTGGGACTCTGTTTCAAAAAAAAAAAAAAAAAAAAAAAAACTGTTGGAAGCAATTTAAGCTAAATTGTCTTCAGTTTCTCTTTTTGACCATTCAAATGGAAATGATGGTAATACCTGTCCCATTTATTCAAAGGGGTGTTTGTAAGGCCAAAATTCCTATAAAAATTCATGACACAGAAAATTTTAAAATATTTTTTTTTGAACAGTATTGCTTAAACACTTTGTATGTACCTTAGAGACACGTGATGTTTAGGCCAGGCACAGTGGCTCACACCTGTAATTCTAGCAGTTCGGGAGGCCAAGACAGGAAGATTGCTTGAGTCCAGGAGTTCGAGAGCAGCCTGGGCAACAAAGCAAGAGCCCATCTCTCAAAAAAATATAAAAATTAGCCAGGCATGGTGGCACTCACCTGTAGTCCTAGCTACGCAGGAGGCTGAGGCAGAGGATAGCTTGAGCCCAGGAGTTCAAGTTCAAGGTTAAAGTGAGCTATGATTGTGCCACTGAACTCCAGTCTGAGTGACAGAGTGAAGCCTTGTCTTTAAAGAAAAAATTATAATGTTTAGTTAAGACCATTTTTGTTCCTAGAAAGATATTTTGATGTACATGGCAATCTAGTAGTTTCATCTGGCATACAGAAATAATGTCTTTTCTTGTTTTGCCAAATGTTCGGTATTTTAAAATGTTATTTAGATAAACATAACAACACTTTAACCATCTAATGTTCATCAATTCATCATCAAAATTAAATATGTAATATGCAGTATCTGCTGATAGGTAAAAATGATATGGGAATAGCCAGAATTACCCCTCCCCTTCAATTTAATCTTAAATAAATATACTAGGGTCAGATAATTGGGACTAAGGTTTATTAGACATTTTACTAATAATGAATTAATATATCAGAAAGCAGAAAACCTGTATTCTTATCTACCAACAGCCACTTCTACTTCTTGGATGTCTTTGGGCTAGTCATCTGATTTTTATTATTCTTTTTTTTTTTTTTTTTTTTTTGAGACAGAGTCTCACTCTTTTGCCTGGGCTAGAATGCCGTGGCGTCAGCCTAGCTCACAGCAACCTCAAACTCCTGGGCTCAAGCGATCCTCCTGCCTCAGCCTCCTGAGTAGCTGGGACTACAGACATGCGCCACCATGCCCGGCTAACTTTTTCTATATATTTTTAGTTGTCCAGCTAATTTCCTTCTATTTTTAGTAGAGACGGGGTCTCATTCTTGCTCAGGCTGGTCTCAAACTCCTGAGCTCAAACGATCCACCCACCTCAGCCTCCCAGAGTGCTAGGATTACAGGCATGAGATTTTTATTATTCTTGGCTATTCCACTCAAAAATGGGAGGAAGGATCATGATTTATATTCCAAAGGGCCCTGGATTCTCTTAAGATTCCTTCAAGAATTAAGATGTTTAAAATTGGTATAAAACATCTATCTAAAACTTTACATGTTGAAAGAAAGCTTTCTACAAATTTAATTTTTTACTTACTGTATTATAAAGAGGCTACATTATCCAAAAAGAGATACTCTGTTAAATATTCACAAAACACAGTAATTTCTATATTGCCTGTGGTACATCAGCCATGAGAAAGATCAAGAAAATTAAAATAGCAAAAAGTGCATTTTTAAATGCAAATGAGTTTATTTGACTCCATAATCTACACTCAGCACACATTAAACCTACAAAATGTCTGACAAGTGAGTTTATAAAGCAAGGTTAGCTCCGTACTGGTGACATGCAATTCTGATAAAGTAAATGATTAAATTTCATGTGCTTAGTAAATAAGCTCTGAAAATATTGGGTAGAATCATTGTAATTGTCACATACAAATTATTTTGTTTATAATAAAATGCAGTTGAAGCAAGATAAGGCTAAATTGGTTACCAACGTATGCTCTTGCATCTCTTGGGAAGTAGTTTTGGAGGGTGATTAGCAAATTGAAATATTGAATTTTGAATTGGCTGAGTTTCTACAATTGGAACATGAACATATGTGGTCAAGTGATGAGAAATTCTCATGAGAATCAGGAATAGTGCATTCTACTTTAGCTAGAGTCTTAGCAAAGTTACAAATTCTATTTGCAGTTTGCTTTTTTCCAGAAGAATTATCAAAATTACAAGACTAGGGAAAATAAATTTACATAATTGATATTCTGACATTGGCATTGTAAGAAAAATAAGTTGTGGAGAAAAAGCAGTAGATAGAGAAACATGATATTTTTCCTGATTCTGCCATTTTTAGATATGTGAATAAATTACTGTGTCTCATAAGTTCAATGATTAGATAATCTTTTTTAAGCCCTTCACTTCCTCATTTTATGAGCCTTGTTCTTATCACCTCTAAAATGAGGAAATTCATTTTAGGATTATTGTGAAAAGTAAATGAGCTAGTAAGTGTAACATGCTTAGCACAGTATCTAACACATAGTAATTTCTCAAAAAAAGGTTAAAAGTTGTTAGTATTAATAGCAGGCACTCAACAAACATCAATTCTATTTAAAATCCCTATTACTTAATCCCAAAATATTTTAGCCCTCTTTTTTATATATTAAAAAGTACATAAGTGTTCCCAGAACTTATGAGTGATCAGTGCATATTATGGTACTTTATTTTCAGCTGTTATCTTATTATTTTAAAGGAACACAAGAATGTCTGGAGAAGACCAAAATTCTATTATTTAAATCAGTAATCAATCATAACTAAAGAGGAAGGATATATAAGATTAAAGGAATAGATGTTGGTATACCTGAAAACTAACATATTTTATATACATATATTATATATACACACATATGTACGCATATAAAAAAGAGGTTGAATTAAACTGTTTCTCAGTCTATGAGAAGTTTTTTTTCAATTTTCTTAAAAATCAAGCAGTTATTAGCTAAGTATTTTTTCTTATATAGTGTTAAGGGTTTTTATACTTAAGGCAACACAGGCCTGTGAACTCTGGGTTAAGGGAAATGAGGAAACAAATAAGATGAGCCCTGTGGTTCATTTGACTTTTCACCTGGCTGAACACTCTGGACAATGGGATTACAAAGGAAAACTCCAAAGAGAGGGTGAGAGTCTCACTGATTTGGAGAACTACAGATCAGAGTTCAGAGAGGCTGAGGTGAATCAAAGTTATGAGTTCTAGAAAGAAGGAAGGCATGGAGAAAATAAGCCCCAGAAATATGCACTGTGTACTATAACCCTTCACTGAATATTATGCAGTGTGTATGTAACATAAGATTCCACAGGGACTAACAAAAAGTTACTAAAACCATGAGCTAAATGGTTCCAAAAAGTCACAAAGGACTAGGAGGCATGTGAGTTCCAACCAGCAAGAATGAAGAATTTTCTTTGATGAGACAGAGTATTCAACAGAGATTCAAGAAGTGTCATGAATTAGCAATGGCACTAAACTATCACTAGAATAAAGATTACTCTACAATTGCTGTAAATAAGCGTAAAAGTAATACAGAAAGAATCAAAATTATCTATGAATATCTTGCTGTCTGTGTCATAGTCAATAATAGAAATGAAATGGCACCCTATAAATTACTTAATTAATCCAAAGGAAGAAAGTTTAAAAGGAAAGAAGGAACAGATGGGACAAATGGAGACTAACTAGCAAGACAGTAGACTTAAACTCAAGCATTTCAATAAGTATATCAAATGAAAACTGTATAACACCCTATTTAAAAGATCCAAATATATTGTTTATGAAAGTAATCTTTAAATATAAAGACACAGATGACAACACAGATTACATTAATAGTAAAAGTATGAAAATGACCATACCATGCAAACACTAATCATAAAGGAGCTGAATTTAATTGGGATCAAAACAATACACTATTAAAATCATTCGAACACAAAAAAGGCAATACTGGATAAATTGAAGAACAAAAAAGATACAATACATACAGAAAACAAATAGCACAGTGGCAGCAGCAAGCTCTTCCTTATCAGTAATAACCATAAATGTAGATGGAGTAAACTTACCAGTTAAGTACAGGGTAACATAATGGATTAAATTTACCAATTAAAGACAAAACTGAAAGAGTGGATTGAAAACAAAAATGGCCATGATTCGACTACATGCTGTGAACAAGAGATTCAGTGTAGATCCAAAGATACAAATAGGGGCCAGGTATGGTGGCTCACGCCTGTAATCCTAGCACCCTGGGAGGCCAACATGGGAGGATTACTTGAGGTCAGGAGTTTGAGACCAGTCTGAGCAAATGAGACCCCGTATCTATTAAAAATAGAAAAAATTAGCCAGGTGTTGTGGTGTGCACCTGTAGTCCCATCTACTCAGGAGGCTGAGGCAGGAGGATTGCCTGAACCCAGGAGTTTGAGGTTGCTGTGAGCTAGACTAATGCCATGGCACTCTAGCCCAGGCAACAGAACAGGACTCTGTCTCAAAAAACAAAAACAAAAACAAACAAACAAAAAAACTCACAAAAGCAAAAACAAAACACACAAATAGGTTAAAAATGAAAACAAATACAACATTTTATGCAAATAGTAATGAAAAGAGAGCTGTGGTGACTATATTAATATCATAAAAAATCAAATTCAGATTAAAACTGTTACAAGATATAAGAAAAGTCATTATATATTGATAAAAGTGTCAATTCATCAAGATATAACAATTATAAGCATATACACACAAACAACAGAGCCCAAAATGTAAAGCAAACATATGGACACAAATAAGGGAGAAATAGACAATTTTTCAATACTAGTTGAAGAAGAGAACTTAAAAAAACACTATAAAACATCTAAACTCAACAGATCTATAATTCCACGCAATGATATAACAATACACATTTTTCTCAAAAGCACATGGAACATTCTCCAAGATAGATCATATGTCAGGCCACATTACAAGTCTCAATAAATTTTAAAACATTGAATTTCATAAAAAAATTTTCTCCAATATCTCCAACCACAATACCATGAAGCTAGAAATTAATGATAGAAGGAAAAGTGGAAAGTTCACAAATACGTGGAAATTAAACAAAGTGCTCTTAGAAAACCTGTGAATGAAAGAAAAATTGCATAGATATTATAAAATTCTTTAAGATAGCTAAAAAACACAACATACCATGTCTCATGATAACACACCACAACCAAGTGATAACAAAACCAGTTAATGTGAAATACCACATTGACAGAATGAAGAAATAAAAAGAAAAACATGATTATCTCAATTGACACAGAAAATAAAATTGGATGCAATCCAACACCCTTTCAAAATAAAAACAACCACTCATAAAATAAAAAGTGGAAGGGAACTTCAACATGATAACACATATTTATGAAAAACCCACAGTAACATCATATTGAATGGTGAAAGACTAAAATCTTTCCACCTAAGATCAGGAACAAGTCAAGGATACCTATTTTTATCACTTCTATTCAGCCTTATATTAGAAGTTCTAGCCAGAGCAATTAGGCAAATAAATAAGAGCATTGAATTGGAAAGGGAGAAGTAAAACTATGTCAATTTACAAACATGATCCTATATAAAATCTCAAAGAATACATACACACACAACTGCTAGAACAAATGAACACTAAAGCAAGAAAAAATTTTAAAACCATAAAGATAGAAAAAAAGGAAGAAAAATACATCTGTATTTATTCACAGATAGCTTGATTCTATATGTAAAAGACACTAAAACATATTCCCAAAAAGTTACTAGAATTAGTGACTGAGTTTAGCAGAGTCACAGGATAATAAATCAATATAAAAATCAAATGTAATTTTATACACTAATATCAAACAATTGAAAATTAAAATGGAAAATTAATACTATTTACCATAGCATTTTAAAAACAAGCTATACTTAGGGATGCATTTAATAAAATATTTGGAAGACCCATATACTGCAAGCTATAAAGCAATCCTGGGAGAAATTTAAAGACCTAAGTAAGTGGGGAAATTTATGATCTTCATCAATTGGAAGACTCAATATTATTTAGGTATCAATTCTAGTCACATGTATCTATAGATTCAGTAACATTCCAATGAAAACTCTAAAAAGGATTTTTATAAAGAAGTTATGAGCTGATTCTAAAGTTCATATGGAAATTCAAATAATTTTAAAAAAGAACATAATTCAAAAAAATTTAAAGTCAAACTACCTGACTTTAAGATTTACTATCAAGATCGAGCATACTAAAAAGTATAATATTTGCATAAGTTCAGACATATAGATCCATGACAGACAATAGAGAGTTCAGATACAGGTCCATGAATATTTTGACAATTGACTTCTGCCAGAGGGATAAAGGCACCTCAACGGAGAAAGGATTGTCTTTTCAACAAATTGAACTAGAACATTTGGATATCTATAAAGAGGAAAATGAACCTCAACCCTTAACTTTCTCTCACTTTCTCTCTACAACAAAGGGGGGAATCTGACCTTGAATTAGGCTAAATTTTTTTTGGAAGGACACAAAAAGCATATAAAATAAAGAAAAAAAGATAATATTTAATAGATTTTATCAACTGATAAAATAAAATGCAAAACTGCTCTTCAAAATATACCATTGGCAATATGAAAAGGCAAATCTCAAATTGGAAGAAAATTTTATATAGATACAGATAGATACAGATATAGATACAGATATAGATATAGATATCGCCCAAGGATCTTTTCCCAGAATAAAGAACTCTAAAATCTCAAAAATAAAACATACAATCCAATTTTAAAATGGGTAAAATATTTGAAAAGACACTTCACAAAAAATAAACATACAAAAAGCCAATAAGCACATGAAAAGATATTCAAGTGTCATTAGCCATTAAGGAAATACAAAGTTAAACCATAATGACATACAATATACATCCCCTTCACCTTTTAATTTTGGCCATTAAAATTTTACAGAATGACAATAACAAGTATTGGCATGGATGTGAAGTAAGGAATTATCATACATTGCTAGTGGGAATGTAAAATGGCACAGCAATTTTGGCAGTTTCTCCTATAGTTAAATGTACGTTTATCACATGACCCAACAATTGTAATCCTGGATCTTTACCCAAGAAAATGAAGACATCTGTTTACACAAAGAATTACACACAAATGTTCATAGCAGCTTGTTCATTATAGCCCAAAATTGAAAGTAACACAATTATCCATCAATAGTACATCCATACACTGGGCTACTATCAACAAAAAGAGCAAACTACGGGTTATATACAACAACAGGGCTGAATCTCAAAAACATTATGTTGAGCAAAAGAAACTGACGGAGTACAAACTGTATGAATTCATTTATATGAAACTCTAGATAAAGCCAAATCTAATTCACAATGACAGGAAGTAGATCTTGGGTTATCTAAGGTTGGTGGCAAAATGGGGATTGCCTGCAAAGGGGAATGAAGAAACTTTTCGGAGCGATGAAGTTCAATATCGTGTTTGTGGTGGCAGCTGAATAGCTGTGTAGATTTGTCAAAATTCAAATAATTGTTATCTCCCTGAACCACTTTTTGGATCGGTAGGCATTCTGCCTACAGTAGCCAACTGTAATAATCACCTACTATATGATTTCTCCGTGTAGTTGAGGTTTGTTAACTTGTGGTCTCTGAAGGAGCTCTAAAGAATTCATGAACCCTCTAAAATTATATGCTAAATTGTGTTTCTATTAGTATATAGATTATTTGGCTTCTCCAAAAAGTATCTGATCTTAAAAAAATTAAAAACAATATTTTCCCCTATTGTAAAAATTCTGGCTTCTTTATATTTTATTTTATTTATTTATTTATTTATTTATTTATTTTTGAGACAGAGTCTCACTCTGTTGCCCAGACTAGAGTGCCGTGGCATCAGCCTAGCTCACAACAACCTTAAACTCCTCAGCTTAAGTGATCCTCCTGCCTCAGCCTCCCGAGTAGCTGGGACTACAGGCATGAGCCACCATACCAGGCTAATTTTTTTTCTATATAGATTTTTAGCTGTCCAAATCATTTCTTTCTATTTTTAGTAGAGACGGGGTCTCGCTCTTCCTCAGGCTGGTCTCGAACTCCTGAGCTTAAACAATCCTCCCGCCTCGGCCTCCCAGAGTGCTAGGATTACAGGCGTAAGCCACCAGGCCCGGCCTTCTTTATATTTTATGTTCATCCACACATTATTAGGAAATCTCTCCCCCTGTTAATAATCTCACAGAGTAGTAGTAAATAACCTGTATTTTTCTCCTAGCTTAATCTAACAAATGTGTATTATCAACATTCAATATTTTTGTATACATAAATAAAAATACTGAACAATATAGAAAAAAGTGATAATGTTTTATTCCCAAATAGTTGTGTAATATTCTGCAATATATTTTTCCTCTCAAGACCTCATTTTCCTCATTTGTATATATCCAAATCATCTTTGAAAATCTGAGCCTAACTTTTCCTCTTTGATTTATAATATAAAGCATTAACATAATCAAATATACATACTGGCTACTATATTGCCTATCATCTATTTAGCAACTTTACTTTTTCTTTTTTTAATGAACCATCTTGATCTCAATAGTCACAAAATATCAGATGTTTTCATCTATGGTTACCTTATCACCAATAACTGTATAGTGAATGCTGCCAACACACATACCTGCAAAGTGATTATACATTTTCCCAGTACGAGTTATAGAAAAATTTATATTGGTAATAAAAAGAAAAAAATTTTGAGTTTCTGTTTTGATTTTCTCTTTTTTTCCTCCAATTTTCCTGATGAATTACTTAGTGCCTTAGTATTGATTATCAAAAACAAAACAAACATTTGGAGCAGATGCTTTTATTCTATGAAAGTGAGATATTATTATTCAACATCTTAACTTTTTAAAAAAATCAGGAAATGCACTTGCATTAATAAATGACCTCTAATCTGA
>CM052443.1:69966832-70041435 GCA_028533085.1 Varecia variegata
TCCTGATTACAAGTTAGGAGAACCATTTTTATTTTGTGTGAGGAAAAGTGGACACATACTTTCGTTATCCAGAAATATTTTAGTTTTGTTTTTAAGAAAATATGATATTTGTATTTTGTTCTAAACTCTATAAAACAATATATAGTTTTTTCTTTAAAAAAAGAATAAATAGTTTAAAATAAAACTGACATCAGAAGTAATACTCTGGCAAAGGTAGTGTCTGCTAGAGGACTAGGTGTTCATTAACTCTGGGGCATTTAGTGGAGAAATTGAAGCATCCTTCAAAAAAAAAAAAAGATGATTACAAAATTCATAAAAAACCTGAAAAGGGTGAGTAGAGGAATTAAGGAATTAGTAATAACTTTTTTCTTTTAATTTCTTGGGAGATTTTAATCAAAGACATAAGTTTTCCAGATATGTACATTGAAGCATACTGGCGTGGAGCATAGAAAATTGAAAGCCAAATTCTGAAATAATGCCTCAAAAAGAAGTCCTGCATGCAAACTTTTAGCATCTGTTCAGTTAGAAAAAGGGTATACTCCAGTGCAAAGAACAAGAACATGTAGTCCTCAGCAGAATCTGTATGAAATGCCGCTCAACATTTTCCTTCTATTTGATCCAATTCCACACTTACAGGAAATATTTTATTAGCATCTCAGGAATGCTGTTACTGGGATGGTGTTACCATAGATGAATTACAGCTAGTAGAATGAATATAACTCTTATGTATTAATACATAAGCTGAATAGTTTATAATCTTTCATCTCTTGTGAATTGATCTATATGAGTGAGGCTTTGAGACACTTGTCACTTTTAAGATACTCCTAAGATTGAGGTATCTTGTCATACACTATGCAGTTTTGGCTACTTCTTATTTCCCATTATCTATTTACCTGTTCTTTACTCAATCCTCTTTAGAAAATTAACAGTATATGAGCTAAGAAAATATTTGGCTGAGGTTTAGAACTTACATATACACTCATGCATCACTTAGTGATGGGGAGACTTTCTGAGAAATGTGTCATTAGGTAATTTTGTTGTTGTGCTAACATCATAGAGTGCACTTACCCAAGCCTAGATGATATAGTCTACTACACACCTAGACTCTATAGTAGCCTATTGCTCCTAGGTACAAACCTGTATAGCATGCTATATAGAATACTGTAGGCAATGGTAACAGAATGGTAAATATCTGTGTATCTAAACATACCCAAACATGGAAAAGGGGCAGTAAAAATGCCATTATAAAAGATAAATAACAGTACACTTATACAGGGTATTTACCAAGACTGGAGCTTGCAAGAGTGGAAGTTTCTCTGGGTGAGTCAGTGAGTGAGTGGTGAGTGAATGTAAAGGTCTAGGACATTACTGTACACTAATGTAGAGTTTATAAATACTATACACCTAGGCTATACTAAATTTATAATTTTTTTCTTCAATAATAAATTAACTTTACCTTATTGTAACATTTTTACTTTATAATTTTTTTTATTTTTAACTCTTTTGTAATAGCACTTAGCTTAAAACACAATCACATTGTATAGCTGTACAAAAATATTTTCTTCCTTTATATCTTTATTTTATAAACTTTTTTCTGTTTTAAAATTTTTAATTTTTTTCCTTTTTAAAACTTTTTGTTTAAAAACTAAGACAAACACACAAATTAGCCTAGGCTTACATAGGGGCAGGATCATCAATATCACTGTCTTCCTCCTCCACATGTAGTCCCACTAGAAGGTCTTCAGGGGCAATGACATGCATGGGGCCATCATCTCCTGTGATAACAGTGCCTTCTTCTGGAATACCTCCTGAAGGACCTGCCTGAGGCTGTTTTCCAGTTCACTGTCTAAAAATATAAGTAAAAATAGTACATTCTAAAATCAGGCTAAAAAGTGTAGTATAGTAAATACATAAATCAGTAACATAGTTGTATATTGTCATTAGCAAATATTGTGGACCGTACAAAATTGTATGTGCTATAATTTTATACAACTGTCAGCTCAGTTGGTTTGTTTACACTGGCATCACCACAAACACATGAGTAATACATTGCGATATTAGGACGGCTATGACATCACTAGGCAATAGGAATTTTTCAGCTCCATTATCATCCTATGGGACCACACTGCATATGTTATCTGTTGACCAAAACATCATTATGCACCGCATGACTGCATATGACAATGTTCTCCAGCTATAGTTTGGCTCATTCTACTTATGTGATCTTTTATTAATGATTCTAAAAAGTGTATTTCCAAGGAAACTGGAAATTGGATGAGACATTCTTATTGTTTAGATAGAAAAAAATTATATTTATGTCTTTAGAATTTATATTATTTTCCCATCTGCCCAGAAAAATACATGACTTAAAGATATTTAATTAGTATTTTTTTTTTTTTTTTTTTTGGTGAACTCACTGGGGAACCTGGGGCCCAACTTTTAAGATAAAAGTAATCTATTGAAGAAATGTTTCCTGAAATAAGATCTTTAGAGCAGTGCTTCAAGAGGATATAGATTTTTTTTTTTAATAATGGTTGAGTTATAAACTCTTGCAAAAGGAATTTATATTGGACATGCTGACACAACATTAGTTCCTGTATGGTGGTGTGAACTTGCAGCTATAATAATTAAGCAATTAGGCATGACAGAGAGTGTGAGTTTCCTGAGATAATCACACCCCTGGGGCATTGCAAGTCATGATCCAAAGATAAGTGTTTTTAATCTCCCAAGGGTGTGATTATCTGATGATAACCACACCCCCTGGAAAAGACTTATGACTCATAAAATACCTTTACTATAAGGAAAAAAATGATTATGCTGCTGTATGCAGATGAAGCTGACCATGGAGACTGTTACATGTTTGCCATAAATTAATTAAGAATTGCAAAATGTACACCACCCTAATGGTATTGGGTATCGATGCCAGAGACCAGTTTGTTTTCTTATTATTGTTGAAATATAGAGATGAGAGAAGGAATCTTCACTTCTCAACTTCAGAAAGGAATGATTGAGTAAATAATCATAAAGATCATATAGTAAAGCCATTTTATTGATTAAGTTTTATCAAGTAAGGTTTTGCCAAGTAATCCTAAAACAGAGTCTCTCATTACCCAAACTTCTCATGTTCAAGCAATTTGATCACTGTAGAATAATTACGTCTTTATCTAAAAGCATTTTGTATTATAGTATTCATTCATTCATTCATAGATTCATACTTTGATCCATTTCATTCCAGCACCTAATGAGCAGACATGAAACAACTATGCTGGAAATAGAAAGCTTGAGACTCATGCTCTGGTTTTGGAACACAGGCACATAATTATAATACAGTGAGGCAAGTGCCATCATGGTGTTGACTACAATGTGCTGTAGAGAGCAAAGGAGGAAGAGAGCAATTCCAACTGTGGAAAAATAAGACAGCTTTAAGGAGGAGAAAATATTGGATCTGGATAATAATTGTAGCTCTTATGTACTGAACATTTATTGTGTGTTACACATTGTGCTGAGTATTTTGCTTTCATTACCTCATTTTAATTCTCATAACACCTCTGTTGAGGTGGGTGGTATTTTTCTTGTGTTACAGATACAAAAACATACTCAAGTGATTATATACCAAGCTCAAGTTCAGACAACTAGTCAAAGTCATGCTAGAACTAGAAAAATGGGGTTATCTCCAAAACGTGTACTTGTAGCCACTAGGCCCAATTGTGAAATATAGTTTGAGTTGCATCTTTGTTCATTTCAGAAGACAGCATGAGACAAAGGATTCCAGAAAGATAAAATTGGCAATATGAAATCGAGAGACTCACAAGAGCACAGTGTATTCCTCACCCATTCTCTGCAACTGAAGTCTATGATGCATGGGTGGAGAAAGTGATAAGAGGAAAGCCTGGAAAATTCAAATTTGTATTAAATTTACTCCAAGTCATGGAAGTTCAATGCTTTGCTAAAGAGTTTGAATATTTGTCCTAATGAATCTGCCTCTTTGATATCAAGGTTAGTCACATGGATCCAGCATACAGTAAGAATTTATTCTCCACTTTCATTTACAAAGATCAGAAACACTTCCTAAGAACCTACATGATTATGGCAGTCATTATAAAAGATATATGAGTCAAACGGGTCCAATGCTTGCCCTCTATTAAAAAAAATTGTAGTTTTTAAAAGCCTATGTTCAACTTCATCAAAATTTTCAAAGCATGTAGAGACAGTGGAAAAACAAAATTAATTTTGATTTGAAAACTCAACATAAGTTGCATTGCACATTTGGGAAGTGGAAATTATTGCTCTGGAACCTAAATATAATGGTTCCTTGTAGTATAGCTACAAGCGTGTGAAACCAGGGTTGTAGCTATGCTGAGAACTATGGAAAAAGCATAGAAAGAATGTACATATCAATAAACAAGGACTGGTATTTCCAAAGCACCAGAGTCTCTGAGAGATAGAGAACTGTAAAACATGTGAGATCTACCTTTAGGGAGTTTGTGATTTGATTGGGAGATAAAACATAAATAGTTTTCTGAAAAAAGACCAGGATAAATGACAATTATATATTATTAACTATTTCCTGGAGTTTAGATGGAAAACTACTAGTCTACTGGCTTTTGGAGTAGTAAAAATTTAACAGCAAATACAGTAGAAATCATTTATTTGATATTTAAAAGGGACCTTCACTTACTATAACTTGGAAAGCACAGACTTGTGAGTCAGTCAGGAAGGATTTTTTATTGTGTCTATGCACAAATTACTTGTATGACCATCAATCCCTTAGCTGACTCCTGAACTTCACTGTCCATCTTGTAAAATACATTCAATAATTCCCAAATCATAAAGTGGCTGAGAACATTTGAAATGATATGTACAGAGTTTAGCTTAGTGGCTAGCACATGGGAAGAATCATTAAATGATAGCATTTATCATGATGATCGCAATGGCAGTTAGGTGACAATCACTGTGCTAGACACTAGAGGTACAAACCATGAGCAGGTTACTCAGCTACTCTGAAGCATGGTTTCTTTGTGTATGAAATGAAAATACCACCCAACTTACAGGGTTGTTGAGAAATCAAGAGAAAATAAGTAAAGGACATCCCAACATGCTCAGGACAGAATAGTTGTTCAACAATTTAGAGCTATTATTATTACAATCACAATTTTAATAATATAGCTTTCTTTCATTAACCTTTGGTTAGGGGATTTGCTTGGATGTATTTCAATTAAACTATTGCTTTCTCAATAATTGAGTTGGTGAGGTAAGGAAGAATAGCTCCAATTCATAGCAATCGCTACCTTTAAATAAGCCCTTGATATGTATTGCTCACTATTTTAAGCACTTTACTTCCATTATCTACTGATAACAAATTTTCTAGGTAGGTTGTGTTATTCCCATTTTACATATAATGAAACTGAGACACAAAGAGGTTAAGTGATTTGCTTGTGTTTATGTGACTAGTAAGACTAGAGGTGGGGTTTGTTTCACAGAGTCTGAGTTCTTAACTACTAGTCTTTCTTCTTCCCAAGACCCATGGAGGTCGTTCGGGAAGCAGGAGTTGATATACTGTCTGAGAACAGTAGAGACTAATGTCAAAATTACTAAATTTAAAAATATAGCTACTTAAAATCTTTTCTAGACTAAGACAGGGAAAAAAATAATTATTACTTAATACATGTACTTGGGCAAATCAATGTCATTATGTGGTAGTTCTTAAATGTATGTTTAGTCCCAAAGCTTCAATAACAAAAGTGTTTCTTGTTCCAGATGTGGCACTAGGAAGACAATGACAAATAGTATATATTCAAAAAAATTTCAAATTCCTTCAAGTTGCTCAATTAAAGAAGATTAGACTTTTCTTATTTATTTTAGGTAGAAGAAGTGTGGGGTTGGAAGCTGGGAAAAAAGACAAATGATCGCATGACAGATTATTGTGTCTGACTTTGCATATTCTTTTGGTCTACTGCAATTTTTTATTTGTGCAGATTCAGATAAAATTTAAATATGATGTTATACAATTTTCCAAACTTAGAAATAAATTAATGGTTAAAAAAGAGAATTAAGGAAGCCTGAAAAACTTAGAGGGTTAAATGTCTTGTAGCTATTTTTTCTCAATATCTATTAGGACAAAAATATATTTTGATTCTTTTTTTTTGTATAATTTCTTTTTTTTTATTTCAGCTTATCATGGGGGTACAAAAGTTCAGGTTATATATATTGCCCATGCCCCCTCATCCCTCCTTGATTCTTTTTTTTAAAGTCAGTAGATAAAAGTAAAGAATGCCTAGACATTTAAAATAAGTTGAATGAATAAAATAAAAATTATCTTATAAAATAATATACAGTTATGATATTTAAACAGCATAAATGGATTGTAAGTAAATTGGTGATTTCCAGAGGCTGGGGGAAAGGAGAATGGGAAGTAACTCTTCATGGGCATAGGATACATTTTCAAAGTGATAAAAATATTCTGGAATTAGATAGTGGTGATAGTTGTACGATCTCATGAATAAAGAACACTGAATTGTATATTTTAGAAAAGGATAAACTTTATGCAAAGGCATGTGAATTATATCCCAATTTAAAATATAGTGCAAAAAAAAGTCAATGGGTGCAGAATCTTTGGATATAAAGGGCAGGACTACAGTGCAGATTACAGGAACAGAATTTTAGAGTTGAGATCTTTAAAAGAAACTTGCTGAATGAATAAATGAATGAATAAAGTTCACAAAGTCCAATAAATTGGAAGAATACAATTGCTCTCAAGTGACTCATGATTTAAGGGCAATCTACCCAAAATGACCACATTTTCCAACACAACAATACAAATGAGGCAAATGGTCTACGTAAGTATAGTGATTGCCTTGGTTCTATATGTATAACATTATACTGATACTGTAAATACAATTTGATTATCTAATTGTTGAAATTGTAATATCCAGATTTCAAGTACTTAGGGATACAGCAGGGTGGAATGTTTGGGCTGCAACTATTCTAGAACATCGAAAATTATGGCCACATATCTCATTAAAATTCTTCATTGGCTGAAAGCAATTCTAACTAAATAAAGCAAAAAATCAATGAAAGAGAATAAAATAATATTGAAGTAAACAATATTAAAGAGAAATCTGGAAAATTAGGCCTAAAGAAAGCAGAACCAAGAAAACCCATAGAAGGATATGTACCGGGTACTAATAAAGGGCTTTCTTCAGAGAACCACCATGGAAACACCTCAGAAAGCCACTTCCCTTCTTTATGTCACTTTGCTTAAGATTTGTATTCCTGGAATAAAGAACATTTGAGAAGTCACTTATTCTTAGAGAAGGCAGAAAAGTACTTGGCTTGAGAGTTCTAACTTGAGTACATTTAATGCAGAAGTCATTTCCCAATGAACTCTTACCAACTGACTGGAAATAAGAAGGCATCCAAAACAACCAATGTCAACCAGAGTCATCAATCTTTAAGGTTATAGACTAAAATAACCTTCTAGTGTAATATAATAGTAACAAACCTACTTATGTTCAAATACTGGCTTCTCCTTGTACTAGCCACATGACCTTGGGCAAGTTATTTACCTTCTTTGTACTTCAGTTCCATCATTTGTGAAACTAAAGTAATAATATCACTCACCTCACAGGCTCAATACTTAGTCCAATATCAACTACACAGTAATGAATATATTAACATATTTGTTATTATCTTTATGTATAAATAATATACAAATACATATATATGTAAATATGTCTATTCCAAAGTACTTATTTAAAAATTTAGAAGGTTGTGGAAAAGCTATTTCTTATCAATAGATGATAGTAAATCAAAGCAATATGATTCCATTCATTTTTAAAAATCAGTAATTTTGCCTTAATTCAGACAGTGCTCCTCCATTTATGCAAACTAGACAGCCTTTCTTGTAGTTCCATAAAAAAGCAATATTAAAATTATTCTATTTTTTTGAGAAAGGTCTTAAATAAATTCAAAATATTTACCTTATTTATTTATTTTAGATGATGCTGATTTAGGCCAGAAAGTAAAGTTCATAGCATCAACATTTACACAATCATTTATATACCAAGGAATGCCACATGTATATGTATCATACATTATAAGATTTAGCTGATTCTCACCGTATAAGCCTTGTAACAATAGAAATCCATAATTTCACTATAGTCGTTAATCATTCCTGCTCTTTTAACAATAAACTCAACAGAATGGATTGTCATATAGGAGTCAATTTTCAAATAAACATGATTAAACAACCAACACAAAAAGTAAGAAAAACACAGTAGACAACCTGTATTTTTCTGTAAGTTTACTCCGTTGACTTATCTTTGCTGAGTAAATTCAGTGGCATCCTTACTTCTGCTCTTGGAAAAATAGCCTCCTTTCGTGGCCTCCAAATTCTCAGCCACAGCTGAAGGTTTTAGGTTTCCTGGCAGAGATAAATCCAATCATCCTCTATCACTAGATTTAGAGCCCTAACAGAACTAGGACCATGTTACTGCGTTCTGACTCCTCCCCACCACAGCCGCAGACACAGTCAGCACCTCCAGCCATCCTTTCTCTCCAAGGCAGAAAGACAAATTGGGGGAGCAGCTTGGGGTGATTTTCATCACGCTCCCTGCATCAGTTAAAAATATAGTATAAAATTTGGGCCTCATATAATTATAGTAGGAGCTGAGAGAACCAAATGTCCAAAAAGATCAAAGAAAAGTTCACTAACCAGCCCCAGCACTGGAGGACGAAATGGAGTGGAATAAACCCACAGGGAGAAATGGGAGTTTCCCAAACACTTCATACAAAACTAAAGTTTCAATTGTTGAAAAGAAATGGCAGGTATTCCAAAAATAATGTTTTATTTTAAAATAGCAGCTAGTAGCTCAAAAAGTAATAATTGAAACATTATTGTTTAAAAGAAAACTTATAAGTAGGTAGTGATTAAAATGTCAATCTCAATATTCCTCCTTCCTTTGGGCACTAAGAATAAATCTGGGGACTCCAATTTTTCCTAAGCTTCACTAGTTTATAGGTACAAGTGGAGAGACAGAATGGCAATAGCAATTTGGCTCTGAATACAATCTTCCCAAATTGTTTCTGCAGTCCACCATGACATCTGAAGTTCTTCTGTGGGCTCTCATGCATATGCACAAATTTGGCTTCCACCAGGTGCTGCTGTTTCTTTGACAGTTATACAGTACCCTGGACCTTGTTGTGTCTGACTCTCTCTCTCCAGAAATCTGAGGGGACTGCCATGACTAATGAGCACCCCCCAGCTGCTGCACAGAAGACCTGAAAGAAACCACATAAGGTGCTCAAAATGTTTAGTAACCTAATGTGCAGTGAGAAAACACTCTTCATGTTAATTTTTTTTTCTTTTTTATTCCACAGGAGTGGCTCCCAAGCAGAGATGATTATGTTCTCAAAATTCCTCATGAGAACTCTTTTTTTAATTCCTATTGGTAGATCTCTCTAGATACTGTTCAGATACCAGAATAAAGGGATGGATTTGGGGACAAACCCATATTGTCCTCTTCATTCTATTCTCTTCTTTCACCTGGGACCCTCTCTGGAAACAACATTTAGTTTTTTGAGGCAGCACAATCCAATAGAAATATGTCAGATATGCAATTTAAAATTTAATTTCCCCTAAATATATAAAGATAAACAGATGAAATTATAAGAATACATCCTATTGACCCCATTGTGTCCAAAGTATTATATCAATCAATACAAAAGTTATTCATTAGATATTGTACATTTTTGATATTAAGTCTTTGAAATCTTCTATTTTATACAGACAACAAATCTCAGTTGGGACTAGTCACATTTCAAGTGCTCTAGAGCCATACACAGCTATTTGCTACTGTACTGGACAATGAAGTTCTAAAGAGCCAAAACCCATATTCTACCTGGGTAGATGCTAAAACAATTTTCTTTTTCCGTCAAGACTATGATTAATATAGATTAAAAAAATAGCTGAATAATTTATTAGAAAATAACAACAAATGATTACCTCAATCTTTTATTCTTCAGGTAAATGGATATTTCATTTTCTTATTTTTATGTAGTTGCCTTTAATATCCATAATTAACATTAATATATTAAAGACAAGGCTTCTAGGGCCATAGTACAGAAAAAGCTTTAGCTAAAAAAAGTAGCTGGGTCTCTTTGTGATTTTCTTAAAAGAGTAGAGTCCTTTAAAAGATGTCCTACCCCAAATTTCTCATCAAGTGTGTCAAAAATGACAATATCTACCAGTGCCAAAACTTTATTTAATGATGAGGGAGTGGTTTAGATACCAGAACGAAGGGAGGGACCCATCTCAAAATGTGTATACCTAAGCTTTATTTTTAGCCATTTATATCTTTCTTTTTATGAGCTTAATCATTCATATAAATTTCCAAATCTGACTAGCTTAGAACCAACTCTTCCTCCAAGGAGGGTTTGAAGATAAAAAAGATATTATAATTTAATCAGGCCCCATTTATTTATTTTTGTTGTTGCTGTGATTGCTTTTGAGGTCTTCTTCATAATTTCTTTGCCTAGGCTGATGTCTGTAATAGTTTATCCAACATTTTATTCTAGAAATCTTATAGTTTCATGCCTTAGGTTTAAGTATGTTATCTATCATGAATTAATTTTTGTGAGAGGTGAAAGGTGCAGATGCTGTTTCAGTCTTCTACTGATGGCTATCCAATTTTCCCAGCACCATTTATTAAACAGGGATTCTTTTCCCCAGTGTATGTTTTCATCTGCTTTATGAAAGATCAGATGGCAATATGAGGATGGTTTTATATCTGGGTTCTCTTTTCTTATGGCAGTACCATGCTGTTTTGGTTACTATAGCCTTCCTTGTAGTATAGCTTGAAGTCTGGTAAAGTGATGCCTCTTTATTTGTTCTTTTTGCTTAAGGTTGCTTTGGCTATTCAGGGTCCTTCCTAGTTCCATACAAGTGCAGAATTATTTTTTCTAGATTTGCAGAAAATGACTTTGATATTTTAATGGGGATTGCATTGAATCTGTAAATCAGTTTGAGTAGTACAGACATTTTAACAATGTTGATTCTGCCTATCCATGAGCATAGTGTGGTTTTCCATTTGTTTACATCCTCTGTCATTTCCTTCCTCAGTGTTTCACAGCTCTCCCTTAGAGGTCTTTCACCTCCTTGGTTAAATATATTCCTAAATATTTTATTTTCTTTGTTGCTATTGTGAAAAATATCGAATCTTTGATTTGATTTCAGCTTGACTATTGTTGGCGTATAAGAATGCTGCTGATTTGTGTATGCTCATTATGTAACCCAAGACTTTGCTGAATTTATTTATCAATTCCAGGGGTCTCTTGGCTGAATTTTTTGAGTTTTCTAGATATAAGATCATATTGCCAGAAAAGAGCAATAGTTTGACCTCTTATTTCCCCATTAAATTAAAAAATTTCTACACAGCCAAGGAAACAATCAATAGAGTGAATAGACAACCTACAGAATGGGAGAAAATATTTACATGCTATATATTTAATAAATGGATAATAACCAGAAGCTACAATGAACCCAAGTGAATCAGCAAGAAAACATCAAACAGCCCCATTAAGAAATGGGCAAAAGGACATGAACAGAATATTTTCAAAAGAAGGTAGACTAATGGCCAATAAACATATGAAAAAATGCTCAACATCTCTAAACATCAGAGAAATGCAAATCAAAACCACAATGAGATATCACCTAACTCCAATGAGAATCACATTTATCAAAAAGTCCCAAAACAACAGATGCTGGTGTGGATATGAAGAGAAAGGAATACTCATACACTGTACTGTAAACTAGTACAACCTCTATGGAAATTAGTATGCAGATACCTCAAAGAACTAAAAGTAGATCTATGATTTGATCCAGCAATCCCACTACTGGGTATTTACCCAAAGGGAAAAAAGATATTTTATAAAAAAGACTCTTGCACTCGAATGTTTATAGCAGCACAATTCATAATTGCAAAGGTTTGGAAACCACCCAAGTGACCATCAATACATGAGTGCATTAATAAAATGTGGTATATGTATAGCATGGAGTACTACTCAGCCATAAAAAATGGTGAATTAATACCTTTTGTAACAACCTGGATGGAACTGGAGACCATCCTTTTAAGTGAAGTATCACAAGAATGAAAAAACAAACACCATATGTACTCACTACTAAATTGGAACTAATAGATCAACATTCATGTGCACATATGGTAGTAAAATTCAATGGAAATAAAGCAGGTCAGGGGGATGAGAGGATGGGTAAATTCACACCTAATGGGTACAATGCACACTATCTGGGTGATGGACACACTTACAACTTTGACTCAAAGTGTACAAAAGCAATTCATGTAACCAAAACTTTTGTACCCTGTAATATTCTGAAAAAAAAAAAAGTTACAAGACTAAAAAAAAAGATATTATAAATTAAGTGAGGATATGAAGGCTTTAAAAATCACACTTTTGGGGTGATTTGCTTTACCTAGAGTCAATAGGTCATACTGAAAGTTACTGATTTGTCTGCTCCAAAGTAATGGCCGTCTTTTTGTGTATAAGTTGCAGATGGTAGAATGAAGGGAAGGTGTCAGTTCAAAGATAGAACTGCAGACTCTACTTTAAATGATTCTTAAAGTGACATATATTTGGCTTTTATTTCCCCTCACACATTTTTTTTTGGTAAGGAAAATGAGATCCCTGCCTTTAGCAATTTAGCACTTCTTTGGAGGATTATGTAGAACCATTTGTAGAAACCTACAGAGGTGCCTGCCCTGGTCAAATGATCTGAACCTTTAAATACAATCTAGAGAAATAAACATCCAAAGAAATTTAATTCATTTCCTCCTCATATAAGAGTCTTACTTGCATCCTGCAAAAATAAATGACTTATACTGCCAGGTTCTTTTTGCATTGAGGAGCATGGTATTTGCATCTTTGTGGGGTGATTTAACGGTCACTAAGCAGCAGGAAAGAGTGCTCACCTCAGCAGAAGATGAGATTGCTAAAACTAGGTAACATTGTCAGAGCACAGCTGGGCATTCAGGATATTGGACGGTAATTACCAGTCAGTGAGAAAGAATGAATTCTAAATGAGGGGATGAAAAGACCAAGGCCTTGGGGATTGAGTTTTTAGACACAATTAACATAAATCGAAAGATAGGTTTGGTTTGGCCAAAATACAGGAGGAGACATATTTCTAAGCTTCTGCTGTGTGAACCTTATAATGTCTGCAAAAATACTTGGATACACTTCCTCCTAATTCTCTGACAGCTGTGGTGTGCTACTATTGCTATTGTTAATAATAACTGTGGGAATATTTTCCATAGTTCCTTTCTCCTGAAGTCTTTAGGAAATTAGGCAAAAGCTTCCAAATTTTATGAGTCATATTTATCTAATAAACATTGCAAAATGTCAAATTAGTGGAAAAAGAATAAGGTGACAGGAAACAACGAGGAAGAGATGACTTAGAACAAAAAAAAAAAAAGGTGGAAAAAGCAAAAGGAGAAACTATCTGTTAATAGCTAGTAAATATAGAAGACAAATCCACACTCTTTGGCAAAACTTTTCTGGAAAAATGTGGACACATTATGGAATAGTCTTATTTGAAAACCATCATGCAAGACATTTTCAAAATTACAAATAAAAGATGTGATTGACTTTATTTCTTCTTATTTCAATCCAAGTATTAAAGTCATCATAACCATAAGATAAACTGGGAGAGAATTGAGTGCTAGAGGTTTTCATACGAACATAAAACAGACATCTAAAATGAGATAAAACAGATAGACAGAAAAGTTCTTTG
This sequence comes from Varecia variegata, assembly GCA_028533085.1. Classification (NCBI taxonomy): domain Eukaryota; kingdom Metazoa; phylum Chordata; class Mammalia; order Primates; family Lemuridae; genus Varecia; species Varecia variegata. The sequence continues at coordinate 69,980,637 of CM052443.1, forward strand.
TAGAAAGCCATTCCAGCTTGTGCTAGATATTATTTTCCCATGCCATCTAAGATTGACTATTGAGGAGCTACTTGCTTTTGTCCTTGTCTTAATTTTAGCTTTAGGAGACCGTACTGGATAATAATAAACAGTATTTATTGGATGGCTACTCTATAACAGGCATTGTCCTAAGCACTTTACGTGGCTTATTAATTCAAACTCATAGCCTTATGAAGTAAGTGGCATTATTACCCATCCCATTTTTCAGATGAGAAAACTCAGACATAGAGAAGTTAAATGACTTACCCAACACCACATGGTTAGCAAGTTGTACAGTTAGAATTTGAGTCTAAATCGTCTGATTCCAGAGTCCTTCTATTTAACCACTACACTATACTGATGAAAGTTTTAAATGAGGTTGCCAGGAACTGAAGAACCCTTGCTTGTTTTCTGGAGCTTTGTATAGAAGCTGCTTTAGAGGAAAAAGTTAAAACTAAGTATCTATACTAGTCTCTATGTCAAAGAAGTAAGACCCTACGTACTATCGGGACCAAGTGGCATTCTATTCCCATTCTTATCCATATTCCTTTCTGCTAATGTTTGCTCCTTCTTTTCTGTCTACCTGAGGTCCTGCCTCACATTGCATTATGTCTACATTCATATGATTTCTGGATATCACTCTGAATTATACTGAGTTACATTAAGTCCTTAGGGTGAACTGAACATATCATACTTCTTTAAAAATTAAAATAATGATTTTCTTAACCAATTAGAAGTTCATAATGTAAAAGTATTATATTAATATCTATACTGGGAAGATTTTATGTTCTGATATCAAATAAGGACGACTCAAACAAGGTTTGCCCAGGTATCAGGCAGTTTGACCCAGCTTGCATAGTCTTCATCAATTTATTCTCACAACTGTAAATCATCTTATTTTGGGGCTGAAATAATTATCAACTAAGAGATGAATTGAGTCTAACAGAAGTTTGAAACTCTCACAATCAATACTGGTTGGCACAAGTCCCACTGGGGAACAATGAAAAATGTACTTGTTAGATTTCTAACAATAGGTCAGGTTATTGCTATGACATTTCTGACTAATGCAGGTGCTTCTGAATTGTACATTGAAATATATGCTGTTCTTTCTCTAGGATAGTTTTTTTTTTTCTTTATGTTTTCTCAACATAATTTGGAAAGAAGAATAGGAATTAAAATTTACAGCTTGCGGCCCATGTTTTGATTTCCTTCTTTGGACAAGCTTCTTCATTAACAATAATTAAAATGAATGTGCTGCCTTCTTACTGAACTATGGTTTTCTGTTTAGTCCAGCTATATAGAAATACAATACAAGAAATGAAGAATAGGAAGAGTTGGGGGTAATAAAATATTTTTCCAAATTTACTCAAAGCTACCTAGAAGTTATGGTTAAACATTATCATTAAGAATGTTAGAATATGCCTGTCTACGCCATATTATATATATATATATATATATATATATTAAATACAAAGCTTTAGGGGGTAATTCTTTGTCTCTTTCAGAAATAATCACAGATTGGTCAAAAGAAAATAGATCAGTGAGGTAGTAAATGGCTTAGAAGATTTTTTGCTTTTTCTTTAGGCCATGTGGAAACATTGGAGAGTTTCAAACAGGAGAATTTTGTCCATAATTTTGGAAAATTAACTTTGGTGGAAGGTAGATTGGAGAAAATTAGGGCTAAAAACATGGGAACCAGTTAAAATACAATTGTATTAGTCCACTCTTTCTAGTGGTGGATGATTTTTCTCCTCACAGGAAAATTATCAACATCTAGAGACTTTTTTTTTTATAACTGGGAGAGGTAGAGATGCTACTTGTCTTGACTGGCTGAACACCAGAGATGCTCTAAACATACTACAATGCACAGGACAGCCTGCCACAGCAGGAAATTATCCAGCCCAAATGTCAACAGTGTGGAGGTGGAGAAATCCTGATTAGTCCATACTAAATAAAATAAAGAGCTGACCCACAGATGTGAAAAGTAGAAGCATAAACATTTTCAGATATAAAATTAATCAAAATTAAGTGACTAATAAAATGTGGTCAATGAGAGACATTACAGGGATTTATAATGTCTGTTTAAGATGGGTATTGTGTGGGCAAATGCTACTTAAGTGCAAAAGAACAAGGAAGGGTGTACAGAAAGAGGAGGCAGTTTCAATAGAAAGTGAGAGGGTGGGAACAGGACATTGAATTTGAGGTGTTTGTGAGACATCTGCTTCCCATTAAATTTATACACGTCTGAAATAGAAGTCTATTTTAAAGATACAGATTAGGAAGATATCAACAGATGGCAGTTGGAGCTGTAAGAATAGATAAAATGCCAATGAGAAAGGGTGTGGGAGTGGAAAGATAAATAATATTGGGGGAGGGTGAATGGACAGGCATGGTTACAGACTCAGAGAGCATATTTGGAAATGTGAAAGGAGAACTTATTCAATTAGTACAAGTCTGCTAGCCATGAATAACCCCAACTTTGAGAATCCACAGCTCTCCTACGCCCTGGTACTCTTAAAAAGTATTAATTACACAGGAATTCCCTTTATGTGAAGAAAGGAAGCAAAGAGATGTTGAATTGCTATGAGATAAACATTTTAAAATAAATAAAGATTCAAGAGAAATAAATGTAATCATTCCTTAATAAATGAAAACACGTGGTTGGTCCTAGTCCAGTATGTTTACAACTTATTGATCACAACCAGTTACAGATTCCTTTGTTCCTTCTCCACTCCCACTGCTTCACTTGACCAGCCTAAGAAAACAAAAAAAGAAAAGAAAAGAAAAGAAAAGAAAACATGTGCTACAAAACTTCAGCAACAACGTCCAGCTCGTTGTAAAAATTGTGTGATTAATTATAAATTGTAAAACAAGACTTGATAAAATTTCAAGATTGAATGTTAAGTTAAGTACAAATTTTATTTTAAAAAGCCAACCTCGTTTTTAGGAATGCTAACTTTCTCTAAGAGAAATCTCCATAAAGGTTTACATAAAAGAAAAAGTCTGGCAGTGTATTTAAATACTATACAGAGTCTATAACTCTGACTCAAAATTATTTTCCAGTTAGTTTAACAAAATAGGAAGTAATTAAGGCTATGGCAACATATTTTGTATGAATATGTTTTGAAATAATACATCTCATGGTAAAGAGTGATATTAACCATTAAGAAATAAATACAAGTTATATTTATCTTCCATAACAGGTATTATTCTTTAATTCTTGGTAAAATCTATCTGTCTAAATTTATTCTCTAATTAGTCATACAGTGATACTTATTAACCATAAGTGGGTTAAGTATTGTTATGTATAACTCAAATAGAAAAGCATTAGCATCAAAATTTGTTATTTTGGGTATCACATCCTACCGTATATTTTGTATGTCCATTCTTGCTTCCAAATTCTCAAATGTGACTTTAAACAAGTGAGTTAGATCTTTAGTTATAAAAGTATAAAATAACCAATATCAAAGTTCATTTTTAAATGTATCAAGTAAGAAATGAGTACAGCCTACAAGTACTGTTCCAAAGGTTTGTATAATTATGAGCACTTGGAGTTAGCTAAGTTTTAGATGACAACCATGCCTTGATCTTTACTGCAATGAGTGGAGTTAGAGAAGCACTGTTGGGTTGACAACTTAATAGATGGTGATCGCAAAATTTAGAAGAGCATTGTTCTATATTACTTCACATTTACCTCAAATTTTATTTTCTAAATACTAAATACTCTAATACTATGGTCCCCAACCCTTGGGCCATGGACTGATTAAGAACCAGCTTCACAGTAGGAGGTGAGTGGAGGGTGAGGGAGCAAAGCTTCATCTGTATTTATAGCTGCTCCCCATTGCTGGCATCACTGCATAAGCGCATAAGCTCCGCCGCCTGTCAGATAAACAGCAGCATTAGATTTTCATAGCATCTTGAACCCTACTGTAAACTGCACATGTGAGGGATCTAGGCTGGTGCTCCTTATGAGAATCTAATGCCTGATGATCTGAGGTGGAGCTGAGGAGATGATGTTAGCACTGGGGAGTGGCTGCAAAGACAGGTTGTCATTAGCAGAGAGGTCTGACTGCACAGTAAATGTAATGAGCTTGAATCATCCCAAAACCATCCTCCTCCACAGTCTGTGGAAAAATTATCTTTCATGAAACTTGTCCCTGGTGCCAAAAATGTTGGGGGACATTGCTCTAGTACTATCATTTCAGGAATATTTTAAGGCACAGATTCAGGCTCTGGCTTCAGAAGCTTAGATCTCATTACTGGTCCTTGACACATACTGGTGAAACTGGAAACAGCCACTTTTAACATGTTTCTGTGTCACTTGCCCCAGTAGCTAGCTAGGTCATGTCACCTACCCTATCAGAAAGCTTGGAGGATTAATGAAATAATACTTACAAATAAATTTTAAAAGTTTGCCGACATACTATATACTACCATTATTAAGGAAAGGCCATTCTTGTGAATTACTACGGAGACATGGAAAATCTGTATGTTCATTGTACTTAAGTCTGCATAATAAATCACATGAGGTAGAGAGAATATTATAAATTTCAAGAGGAGCAGTGTTAACATATATTCTATCAGTTTTTTAAACATACTTAATAACTAGTGAGTATATATTATTATTGCTATTGGATGACAATACTGAAAATTCTACAAAATCAGTGATTCTTTTCCCCACCTAGGCTGAGTTTTTCATTTTAAAGTGAAAAATAACCTACGAAAAGTAGCTATCTGTAAATCAAAGTTTTAAGGAAATTGAGTATACCCCTTAAAAGAGAATATCTTATGTTAATTAAGCAATATAGTCATTTAATAGCATTTATTATAGTAATGCAGTGGAGTCTTAAATGAAATAGAAAACTAGCTAAAGTTAAACAAATAACTGCTCCTCTGCAAAGGTAAAAAGACAGTATGTCCTAAGAGAAAGAAAAGGAACACAATATCTCAAGATAAAATTAAAGATACCATTCCCTAGAATTCACTATAATTCCAAAAATCTAGATTTTTCTTCTTTAGTTGAATAGATCAATCACCAAAATCTACATTCGTTATTTCCAATGTCACTTTGCTTTTAGGAACTGAAACTGTCTAACCTTGATGCATAATAATTTATTGGAATTTTGTCATTACGTCAATGTCTCACATACTTAGTCTAGGTGTACAAATTTATTTCCAAATATATATCCCATAATGGTATTCTCTCCAAGAAAAGGTAAGAATGAAAAGACACCACCCATAAAACAATATGCATGCACTGATGTTTTGAAAAACTTTCCTCAGTGAGGCTTCAATAAGAATATTGAAGCAAAGCAAAAAGTCAATGTAAATTTATAAAGAAGAAGAAGAACCAATTTGAATGCTGGGGTGTGCTGCAGTCACCTCCAAATTCACCAGTTGTATTCCTGTCAAACTGCCTACTTCTTATCGTTTAGAAAGCTGTTGAATATAAAATATCTTATTTTGAAATAATTATAGCAGAAATTTAAAGAAATCAAGACTTTAATGAACTGAAGATTCAGTTTGTATGGAGTGACATGAAAGTGATAGGGAAACAATGTAATTTCCCATCACAAATGTAGACCAGTGGCCTTCCTTCTCCCTCCCTCCCTTCCTTCTTTCTTTCCTTTCCTTCCTTCCTTGCTTCTTTCCTTTCTTCCTGGTTTCCTTTTTTCCTTCCTTCCCTCTTTCTTTCTTTCCTTTCTTCCTGTTTCCTTCCTTCCTCCCCACCACACTTCCTTTCTTGATATTAAAACTGCAATAGCTATCATAAAGCTTGCATAGCACAATAGCAATGAGCACGAATTCTGGAGCCAGGCTCATTGAATTCAATTCCTGGCTCTGCCAGTTAGAGATGTGTGATCTGGAGTAAGTTACTTAACTTTTCTAGCTCTGTTTCCTTTTTGTAAAATGAGAATATCAGGGCATATCCCATAGTAATGTTTTAAAAATTAAATTAGTTAATATTTAGAACACCAATTTCTACATGAGTATTTACTTTTGTCACCCATAGCATAAAAAGCAAAATTTGGCCAAACAGAGTAGAATAGCCATGTATAAAATTCATAAAGTAGGAGATAAAGAGAGAACTAAGAAAGAAGAATAGCACTTGAAAGAATATGAGTAAGCTTAATAATGTTACTGAAGGTAGCTTCCAAGGAAATTCCTGAAATTATTTTAAAATTAAGATAGTAAATCTGCTTCTATCTGCTTTCTCTTCCAGAAGATTTGTACCAACAGTTTTAATAACAGAGAAATTCTCAATAAATATTGAGAATATATCATCTACAATAACTAATTCTAGGATCACTTTTTCTCTGGTGTTTCATTATCTGTTGATTAACATCCTTGGACCACCTATCTGAAAATATAAAACAAGCCTGATAAATATATTTTTCATTAAGTAGTTAAAAGGTCAGCAGATTACAATATGGTAAATAAATACATACAAAATCAAAACCAATCTCTCTCTCTCTCTCAATACCAAAACTGGCCCTCCATGGATAGCATTCTTTAAAAGATTATATCTGATCATTTTCTGCAAAGTGTTATAATGTAGATCATATTTAGGAAGATTTAGCAATAAAGTCACCTTCATAAGGGAATATCTATGATGTATGAGTATTCTGCACAGAAGTGAACACTTGAAGTCAACTGCAAAGGAAGATAATCCTGCTTCTATAAAGGGAAACTACACTTAAGATATCTACTAGCTTCATTGAGGAAGTGACAGTCTGTAGACAGAACAGTGAAACAGTAGTTTACTGGGGCCACTCATACATTTTGAAAAGCAGCTTTTTAATTTGTGCCAAGCAGATTAAAAACTGTTTTAAAACTGAATCCAGTGAATTCTTTTTAAGAAATACAAAAAGGGAATAACCTAAATTGCAAACAATGATTCAGTAAGGCATTATTTACAACAGAAAAATTTTCAAGTAAATCACTATCAAAGGGAGAATAGCTAGGTAAATTATGAACAGTTCATCTTGACATTTTCTTAAAATGAACATGTTCCAAATAATTTGTATGAAATATGATTTATATATTATTACTTAATTTTTATGTAAAATTTATTTTTTTAAAAAAGAAAATAAATGAGATAAAATTATTAACATAGATCCTCTTGGGGATAAACATCATGGAGAATTTTCAGAAGTAAACAATAAAGACAAATAAAAATTGGCCAAAAACTACTTGGTTGAAATGACATAGTATTCAAAACAATGAGGTAGTTGAAAGCATTTTAATTTTTTTTTTTTACAACACTGATGGTTTTGGTGAATTATGGAATTATTTTATAACAATATAAGCATTTACATGGCATATTTGAATTTTTCAGAAATTTTCTTTTATATTTATTTTCAACCTTGGTCTTTTCTGTTTTATTTGATTCTAAATTCACCATTACAAATAACTACTCAGTTTCTTGCTTCCAGTGGATATTTAAAAGCATATTTTCCAGAAATTAAATTTCTAAAGGCTACTTAATATGGCAATAAATTTTGTATTCATTAGAGTAACTTTAACTGCAATTTTGACTTTTAAGTTGCTTTGATTCTTTAAAAAATCCATTTCTGATTCAATCTCTACATTTTAATGTATGTTTTTAGTATAATACAGTACAAATTAGACATTTTATTCTCTGTTTTTAACTAATTATTTTGTAAGGTGCCTAGGAATAGATTGATTGAACAAGCTGTATTTTGAAAAGATATGCTGAACAAATTTATCAAAAAAACAATTTTAAAACTTATTTCAATTATTTTCTATATTATACATATTTTTATAATAAACACTCATTAATATATTAAAATAACAAAACCTTGTTTAAAATAAAATGAAGTCAATGAATAGAAAACTCATTTCAGTGATTAACAGCCAATAAGACTCTATTGAAAAGGACTCTTTGTTGAAGCTATATTTTAAAAATTTGTTATTTTTATATTGAGAATAGAAGATGTACAACAAATGATAGAAGATCACTTATACCAAAAGAAAGCTTTTTTTTTAATACTAATTTCTTTCATTCTTTTTCTTTCTTTTCTTTCTTTCCTTTCTTTCTTTCCTCTCTCTCTCTCTTTAGGGAAAAAGGAATTTCTACTTTCATCCAAAGGGAGTTACAGGGACTGAATATACCTTCCCATGTGAAACAACTAAAAACAGCTAATATATTAATATATGCAGCAACAGTGTTTAAGGCAATGTATGTCAGGCAACCAAGTATGGTGATCTCTAAGAGGAAACAAAGAGGTGAGCTCTACAATTGCCCCAGCTTACTGCCTTAAGAGAGTTTCCAGGTTGAAGCAAAGGGAGGAAACTCCAAGAGCAGTCTAGCCTTACTTGTAAGCTGAGAAAATGGAGCTCAGAGTTCAGGTAGGTAGAGGCAGCTAAAATTTACAGGGCAGATACCTGACAAGAGAGATTTGTACAGAAAGAGTGTCCCTGAGATCTGCAAAGGGTTCCTCTTGAGTCTTCAGCAGAATACATGAAATTCAGATAATTACACAGGCTTGGGGTTAAGATCACCTGAAGGATTAGAGAGATCGAGCCCTGAAGCTCATACTTAGAATAGGTCCCATTCTCATGAACCACACCAGATAATCTGATAACTGACAAGGTATTGGAAAGAGTTCTCAAAATATATTTGCCTTGGTAGTGGGACAAAGTTAGCTCTGGAGTGAAAACTATTTTGGTTCTACCTAAAATCTGAAAAGTAAACTGTTTCCAAGCTATTTAATCACATTATAGAACAGAGCTAAAAATATTTAACTAATCACATGGTACCAAGAATACACAATGAACAAAGGAAAGTCTCTTCAATAAATGGTGTTGGGAAAACTAAATATACAAAAGCAAAAGAATAAAATTGGAACCTTGTTTTATACTATATACAAAAATCAACTAAAAATGATTAAAGACTTAAATGTAAAATCTGAAACCATAAAACTCCTAGAAGACAATATAGGGAAACAGCTTCTTGATATTGGTCTTGGTAATAATTTTTGTAAAAAAATAACAACAACAACAACAAAAAAAAAAAAAAAACACTTGCACTTGAATGTTTACAGCAGCACAATTCACAATCACAAAGATATGGAAACAACTCAAGTGCCCATAAATACATGAGTGTATTAACAAAATACGGTATATGTATACCATGCAGTATTACTCAGCCATAAATAATGTTTAATTAATACCTTTTGTAACAACCTGGATAGAACTGAAGACCTTCCTTTTAAATGAAGTATCTCAAAAATGGAAAAACAAATACCACAAGTACTCACTACTAAATTGGAACTAACAGATCAACACTTATGTACACATATGGTAGTAAAATTCAATGGAAATAAAGCAGGTGGGAGGGGATTTAGGGGATGGGTAAATTCACACCTAACAGGTACAATGCACACTATTCAGGTGAGGAACACACTTATACTTTGACTCAAACTGTACAAAAGCAATTCATGTAACCAAAATGTTTGTACTCCCATAATATTCTGAACTTAAAAAAAAAAAAGAATAACTCAAATGTGATAGTGCATAGGAGAACCTTTTTAAAATGTTGATCTGTATAAAAATATGTAAACTTTTACTAATTAATGCATATAAAGAGTTTGAGAGGTGCAGGTGAGGAAAAGAATGTGCAGGTGTTTCAGAACAAAAAAAAAAAACCTCCAAATATATTAAGTTCTTCAAATGTAAAAAGAAAAAAAAAGCACAGGCAACAAAAGCAAAAATAAACAAATGAGACTACAAAGTAAAAGTTTCGACACAACGAAGGAAACTATCTACAAAATGCAAAGGCAACCTATGAAATAGGATAAAATATTTGCAAGCCAGATATCTAATAAGGGGTTAATATCTAAAATACAAGAGAAACTCACACAGCTCAGTAACGAAAAAACAAAAAAAAATAAAATAAAACATGGGCAAAGAACCAGAATAGACATTTTTTTCCAACGACATACGAATGACCAACAGATAAATGAAAAGTTGCTCAACATCATTAATCATCAGAGAAATGCAAATCAAAACCACAGTGAAATATCACCTCACACCTGTAAGGATAGCCATAATGAAAAAGATAACAGATAGCAAGTATTGATAAGGTTGTAGAGAAAAGGGAACACTTGTACTCTGTTGTTAGGAATGTAAATTTATAGAGCCATTACAGAAAATAGTGTGGAGCTTCCTCAAAAACTAAAAAATGGAAGGATCATATGAGGCAGAAATCCCATATCTAGGTATATATATTCAAAGGTAAAGAAATTAGAATCTCAAAGAGGTATATGCACTCCCACATTCTTTGCAGCATTATTCACCATAGACAAGATATGGAAACAATCTAAGTTCGAACCCAGGCTAAAGAATAGTGGTACAAAGGAGAAAGAAATGGTGGCACATATACATAATGGAACATTATTCGGTCATAAAAAAGAAGAAAATCCTACCCATTTGTAAGAACATGAATAGACTTGGAGGAAATTGGACTAAGTGAAATAATCCAGAAATGGAAAGATAAATGCTATATGATTTTACCTATAAGTGGAATCTAAAAAAGTCAAACTCATATAAACATAAAATAAACAGTGTTTGCCAGTAGTTGGGAATGGGGGTGAGTGGAGGAAATGGGGAGATGTTAATCAAACAGCTCAAACTTTCAGTATAAGATGAACAAGTTCTGGGAATCTCATGTACAGTATGGATGGTAATGAATGTGTTACTTGATTTGATTGTTGTATTATTTTTTCACAATTCATGCATAAATGTAATCATCATATTGTACATCTTGAATATATTCCATCCTTATTTGTCAATTAAAATTTGAAAATGTTCTTTGTTGCTATTGTGAAAGGTATTAAGTCTTTGATTAGGTTCTTAGGTTGGCTGTTCTTGGCCTGTATGAATGCTACTGATTTGTGTACATTGATTGATGCTGTAACCTGAGACTTTGCTGAATTTATTTATCAATTCCAGTAGTCTCTTTGCAGAATCTTTCAGGTTTTCTAGATATAAGATCATCTGCAAAGAATGATAATTTGACCTCTTCTGCCACCATTTGGATACTCTTGATTTCCTTGTCTTGTCTGATTGCTCTGGCTAGGACTTCCAGTACTACGTTGAATAGAAGTGTTGATAGTGGGCAACCTTGTCTAATTCCAGTTCTAAGAGGGAATGCTTTCAATTTTTTCCTGTTCAATATGATGTTGGCTTTGGGTTTGTCATGTCTGGCTTTTATCATTTTGAGGTAAGTCCCATCTATGCCTATTTTGTTAAGTGTTTTAATCATAAAAGGGTGCTACAAAGAAAATAAATTACCTAAGAATATGTTTAATAAAGGAGGTGAAAGGTAGAGGTCTTTAAAACACGAGGAAGGAAACAGCAGAGGACATAAACAGATAGAAAAACATATCATGTTCATGGGTCAGTAGAATCAACATTGTTAAAATGTTTATACTACTCAAAGTGATCTATAGATTCAATACAATTTCTATTAAAATGCCAACATCATTTTTTGCAGATCTAGAAAAAATAATGCTAAATTTTTATGGAATCAGAGAAGACCCCACATACTCAAAGCAACCTTAAGCAAAAAGAACAATTTGGGAGGCATCAATTTACCAGACTTCAAGCTATACTACAAAGCTATAGTAACCAAAACAGCATGGTAGTGACACAAGAACAGAGACCTAGACTAATGGATCAGAACAGAGAACCGGGATGTAAAAACATCTTCATATTGTCACCTGATCTTTGACAAAGCAGACAAAAACATACACTGGGGAAAAGAATACCTATTCAATAAATGGTGCTGTGAAAACTGGGCAGCCATATATATGTAGAAGGCTGAAACAGCATCTACACCTCTCACCACTCACACAAATCAACTCACAATGGATAAAAGACTTAAACCTAAGGCAAAAAACCGCAAGAATTCTGGAATAAAATGTTGGAAAAATTCTTATAGACATCAGCCTAAGCAAAGAATTTATGAAGAAGACCCCAAAAGCAATCACAGCAACAACAAAAATAAATAAATGGGACCTGATCTAATTAAGAAGCTCTGCACAGCCAAGGAAATAATCATTGGAGTGAATAGACAACCTACAGAATAGGAGAAAATATTGGCATGCTACACATCCAATAAAAAGCTGGCAACTAGAATCTATATAGGGCTCAAAAGAGCCAACAAGAAAAAATCAAACAACACCATTAAAAAGTAAGCAAAGTACATGAATAGAAACTTTTCAAAAGAAGATAGACTAATGACCAAGAAACATATGAAAAAATGCTCAACATCTCTAATCATAAGGGAAATGCAAATCAACATGAGATATCACTTAACTCCAGTGAGAATGGCTTTTATCAAAAAGTCCCAAAACAATAAATGTTGGTGTGGTACCAAAGAGATAGGAACACTCTCCTACACTGTTGTTGGGACTGCAAACTAGTGCAACCTCTGTGGAAAGTAATATGGAGATACCTCAAAGAGCTAAAAGTAAAACTACCATTTGATCCAGCAATCCCACTACTGGGTATCAACCCAAAGGAAAAAAAAGACATTCTATAAAAAAGATATCTACACTGGAATGCTTACAGAAGAATTCACAATTGCAAAGATGTGGAAACAACCCAAGTGCCCATCAATACATGAGTCGATTAACAAAATGTGGTATATGTTTCCCATGGAGTACTACTCAGCCATGAAAAATGGTGAACTAATACCTCTTATATTATTCTAGATGGAGCTGGAGACCATTATTCTAAGTGAAGTATCACAAGAATGGAAAAAGAAACAACCCCATATACTCACCAATTAAATTGGAACTCATCCACTCCAATTAATTTGGAACAAATTGATCAACACCTATGTGCACATATGGAAATAACATTCATTGGAAATCAAGCAGGTGGGAGGGAGGAGGGGGTATGTGCAAAATCACACCTAACGGATATAATGCACATTCTCTGGGGATGGCCACAGTTCAAAAGCAATTTATTTACCCATAGCATTTGTACCCCAAAAATATCTGAAATTAAAAAAAAAAAAACTTTAAGTTTAAAAAATATTTTAATTTTTAAATTAAAAAGCAAACTATTTTTTAATTTAAAAACATTAAAAATTTAAAATAAACTAAATATTTAATCACAAAAATAAAAATGGGATACAGCTTAAAAATTTTTATTAAATTCAAAGAAAGAGAAATACAAAAACACCCAACACTCAACAGGGTAAAATTCATGATGTCTGACATTCAATCAAAATATGCAAAGAAACAGAAAAATATGACCTGTAATCAAGAGAAAAAAATACTCGAAGCTGACCAAGAAGTGAAACAGATGATAGAATTAGTACACCAGAACATTAAAACAATAAGTATAATTCTATTCCATCTGTACAAGGAAAGATTGAAAAATTAAGTAGATACATGGAAATATTTAAAAGACTCAAATCAACATCAAGATATGAAAACTAAATATTAGAAATGAAAAGTTCACTGGATGAGATGAACCACAGATTACACATTGAAGAAAAGAAATTGGGACTTACATAGCATTGGAAACTACCCAAATGAAAAACAGAATGAAAAATTATGGAAAAACATTGAAAAATGTCATCAGCTATGAGACTATTTCGAACATGTAATTGAAGTTTCCAAAGTGGGATGGGGGAAGGCTACAAAAATTATTTGAGGAAATAATTGAAAATTAGAAAAAAAATTTGAGATTTTTTTTCAGTCCTAGTACTTCCATTTTGTTCTTTTTCGTATCTTATATTTCTCTCTACATTATATTTATATTTTTAAATCCTTAAGCATAGCTAGTTTAAAAATTTTCTGCTAATTTCTTCATCACTGTCATTTAGGAGTCTCTTTTTATCGTTTAATTTTTCTCCTGGTAAATAGGGCATATTCTTCTTTACTCTTTGCATCCTAGTTATTAACAACATTTTATTGGATGCCATACCATGTAATATTACATTCTTGCATGTGTTTCCATCTTTCAAATAATATTAACATTTATTTTCCAGTCAATTAAGTAATTTGTGGATCAATCTGATATTTTTGAAGCCAATTTTTTGCTTTGTGGTGATAATTTTAGAGGAGTCTTTCCTTTGGTGCTACTTTATTCCTAATACTAAAGTATTACTCTTCAGTAATCTATACTGAATGCCCTGAGTATTCTACAAGGTATCTCCAGTCTGGCTTGTTGTAACTTATATATCCTCCAGCCCTACGTGAGCTCTGGTAATTATTCAGCTTAAACATGCTTGGTAGTTCTTTACTAGCCTGGATGAAATTTTGTTCTATGCCTGTGCAGATTAAAAGTAATAGACTCAAGGTGACTCTCATACAGATGTGTGGAGATCCTTCTCCATGTGTCTCTCTTCTCTTGTCATACCCTGTCCTACAAATTCTAGCTACATTTGCCTCCCCAAGCTCTGCCTGCTGTCATCTCATTTCAGCAAGACTGATGTGCTCTGCTTGAGGCCCCCTTCCTGGGTCATGGTTCAGAATATACCTCCAGGAAGAAATCTGGGAAAATTATACTGCCCATCTTAAAAAAAAAAAAAAAAAAAAAAAATAACATGGATAATTTCCCTGGGCTGCTTATTTCCAATGTTTAAAAATAGCTCTTATATTTTACTGTTTTCTACTTGTTTGTGGTAGAAGAGCATGAGATGCTCAGGACTCTTATGACTAAAGATGGAATTCTGAATTGCTTTTTAAGAACTTATTTTTGAGCAGAATAAAAGTAAGATTGCAATTTTCTGGTAAATAGTGGCAGGTACAAAAATATCAGTTAATAACTTATGAATGAGCTTATCAAAAATAAAATATATAGTGACATATTCAAGTTTACCTGTGTCACTACAAATTTCTAGATAACGAAATGCTCTGCTGACAGGGAGAAATGATAGCACTATTTTGTTTTTACTCTAAACAACCCTCTATGATGTCTTAATTTTTCTAGCTGTCTCTCCCTATCTTTTGAGAATGAATATATGCAATATAATCAGCTTTTACTTCTTATGTAGGTTGGGGAGGGGCATGTAGAAAGGGCCACTAAGGTAAGGAAGCCTTTGACAATCTCTAACAACTAAATTTGAAGAAAACAAATGGGTCATAACATCAGGACCATGGATAGCAACTCAGGTCTTTGCAATTCGCCGGCACTCTGAATACTGTAGTTACATAAAATAAATATTGAGGTTCTAGCTCCTAGATGTCTGCCCTGTTACTCACCTACCAGTGACGTGTGAAAGAAGAACCATGATAATAACCATAATGTATGTAGTTTTTTACTTAAAAAAAATAAGGCAGATGCCTAAATATTGGAATATGAATTTAAGGCAGAGAAGTATTAGCAGAAATTCTTAGTTGATATAAAGAGCTATCTATTTAGGTAGCTTAAGTTTTCTTTGCCTGCAATTGGGGTTTACATGGCATGAGTTCTGTAAGTTTAACAACTATAAAAGGGAAGTTTTAATTTTCTTCTTCACTTGCCTTTTCATTTAGGACAGGGGTTTTGAACCCTGGCTACACATTGGAATCACCTGGGATTCTTTTTATATATCCTTATGTCCTAACCTCTCCTTCTTAGAGATTCTGATTTAATTGAACCAGTATGTGTTTTTATATTTAAACCCTCTGGTGAGTCTAAAAATGACATCAGTTGGAGAGCCACTCAAATTGTGTTCCACAGACCAACATCCCTGGCATCAACTAGGACTTTTTTTGCAATGCAGAATCTCAGGCCCTGCTCCAGACATACAGAATTAGAACCTACATTTTAACACTATCCACAGATGATTCATATGCACATTTAAGTTTTAGAACATTCTTTAGTTGACTAAGATATATTTCTCACCTTCAAGGAATTCTGAATGTAAACAGTGGAACATTTAGACCTGTGATAATCCCAAATTGGCCCTAGCATTAGAATCACATCCTCTTTTTTTATAAAGACACATTCTCAGGCTTCAATCTAACCCTAGCCAATCAGCTTCTTCAAGCATAAAACTTGGGCATCTATATGTTTATTACAAGTTCCAGGTGGTTCTGATAATCAGAGAAGTCTGGGAAATTCAGTAAAATAAAGACTGCATTTTTCAACATTCGCTTCTACCAAAAGTCCCAACCAAGCAAAGGAGCAAGTGCAGTCATGAAATCAGTAAACGATGGTAGATATATTGTTCCCCTATGCAGAAATCAAAGGTATTAGGGCACAAACAATTTAACATAAATTGCATAGTCTTCTGTTAAAATATACTGTACACTTTGGATATTTTTGCTGTGGCTGCAATGATGAAAAATATATGTACCTGACCATTTGAAAGGTTCTGTCAGTTTAGAATTTTAGGCCACTTCTATGCAATGTAGGGGGAGTCTAATAGAGGTTGTGGAGGGAGATGGCAGTCTGACAGGAAACTGAAAGAAAATTGACAGATGTAGCAAGTGTGAGGATGATGTCATGCTGAGTAGGCTGTTTTATAACAGAAAAAAGAGAACATTTCAAAACTAGTTAAGTTAGTTATGAGAATTAACTAGGCCAAAAACTTAAGAGTATGTGAATACTTTTAACACTGTAGAGAGTGTCAAAAATTTATCACATGGTTAAATCTTAAGTGTCTGAGTCATGAAGCCTGAAAAAATTTTTGCCTTGGTAAGTAGAGGTAGATGAAAATACACCAAAAAGGGCAGACTTTTCTCTATACAAATATAACTTTTTATAAAATTTCTTAACATTTATTATTAAATTATAAATTTATAAGTGGCTAGGAGGTATGAAAATCTTATTTTGTTATGTCTTCATAAACAGTATATCCAGACACAAAACATGAGATTTGGAATTAAGGACCCCTAGGATTGAGTTCCAGAAAAGTCACTTAATATGTGACATTTTCAGAGTGCTCACCAATTTTGAAGTTCAGTTGCCCCATCTCTAAAATGGAAATAATGTTAATTCTCTTGTTAGGACAATCATATGTCTGATATCCTTTCTCAGTTGTGGATGACAATCTGACAATTATGGTTAAAACTTTAGCTAGAATCTCTAAATACATGTAAAGCCTTCACAGCTTAATAGAATTACACAACACAAACAAGTGTTATTATATTGGACTCGAAAGCAATAAAAAATTATATACTACAATCTGGTGCCATAAGACTCAAGTGAAGTAAAAAGCATATTAATTTCATGACAGTTGGCATACAGTGAAGGACACACAATTTTGGATATATTTTGGATATACAGTAATATACAAAAATAGTAAGGTTCTTAGTTGGATTTTTAAGCTGCTAAATCATCATAGGTATTTTTCAAGTGCAGCATATTTTATGTTCGATAGTAATTGATTCATTCAATCATTAGTTCAACAAATGATTTTTAAGCTCATACTCTGGTCAGACATGGATGTGAAAGATTCAATGCTCAGAAAGACATTTTGGTGAGGAAGACAAGCATCAAATGAACAAATAACCTAACACAATATGATGCTATAGAATAATAGCAATATGATATGTCATATGCTGCTACAGATTGTGGTATGTGTTGTGAAGAAAGTAAACAAATGACTAGCCAGTGAGTAACTAGTACTGTCACTTTAGTTAGGTAGGGCTGTTCAGGGAGGTATTTTTGAGCCAGTAGCATTTGAAATCCCCTAGTGAAAATGGTGAAATATGTCAGCCATGAAAATAGGTACCCAAAAATTATTAGGTAGAAATAGCAAGTGCAAAATTTGACAGACAGATAAGGTTTGGTGCATTTGACAAATGGAAAGAAGTCCAGTAAAGTTGGAATTTAACTAGGCAGGGAGAGAATGGTATGAGTCAAGGTTGGAGAATTAAGATAGAGACCAGATATGCAGGCCCTCGTAGGCTATGGAAAGTTGTTTGGATTTTTATCTAAAAATAATGGGAAGCCATTGAAGTGTTTTAGGCAAGACGAGAACAATATTTGTACAGAAAAAGATTGGAAACAGTCCAAATGTCCATAAAGAGAAGACTGATTCAATTAATTGTGGTATGTCCATAAAATAGGGCACTATATAACTATAAAAAGGAATGAGAAATATCTCTCTCACTGCTGTAGAGTGATATGTATCATATGCTGTGAAGGAAAAAAGTAAGGTGGAGAAAAGTGTACACAGTATGCCATCATTCATCTTCAAGAAAGGGGAAAATAAAAAATGTACACTTCTGCACACAACTATGCTTACGTTGAAAATGGAGAATAAACCAAAAACTAATTTAAAAAACAGATTACCTAGTAGGGGAAAAGGAGGCTAAGATGAGTGGGATTGGGTTGGAAGTGATACTTCTCTGACGGTACCTCAATTTATAATTTTGATTTTGGAATAATGTAAATTTTGTAAATCATGATTTTGTAATCAAACTAACTAAACAAAACTAAAATAAATGTAATCAGAAAGAAATCCTAAAGAAATAAAAGCAAAATAAAATAAATGAAATGAACTGCATATCAGGGGGCTAAACCACACAAACAGGCATTATATCAGTTGATTTTAAGGCACAGAAATTTATACATCACTAGTGGGAGGTAGCCTAAGGACATGATCTCAAAATGATTCTAATATTCATATTGTTATTCTGTAACAATTTGTGTATATTTTTGTGTGTCTACATTTGACAAACCAATTGCTTATACAAACACACACACACATATTAATATAAAATTAGAAAAAAAGTACTTATACTACTGTTTTTAGGATCAAAGATTTTCACCATAAGAGAGAAGATATGGAAATGTAAGATGTTGGAATCAGAAATTTGAATATGAACTAATGGTGTATTTTATTTTCAATTTTTTTCCAAGCTCTGTCCAATGTAAAATTCTAGAAATACTGACCAACACAGTAGCCATAAGCATCCTTGGCACTTAAGATTTTTAAATATCATTTCTCACTTAAAGGAATCAGAGTTTTGGGGAAATTGGCTGCTTCCAGGTGTTGGATAAGAGATGCATAAGAAGAGCATAAATCTTAACAGAAAGAGTGGAAGCCTTTGAGTCATCAAAGCTCAGGAGCCAACTTGAAGCAGTTCAACTAGCCAAAGAAAGGACAATTTGAACAATAGCAATAATAATAATTGTAATGAACATATGTTTAAAATACTTTAAATATGTTCAAATCTATGATCTTTGTAATTATACAAAATAGTAAAAACATATATTGATCACCTTGAAGGATTCTACAAAACCAGTCCATTCTTCTAAAATCTGTAAATTAAGGGGAAAGATTTTTCATTTGTCCTACAATTCCCATACACTTACCTCAGGATTAAAAACTAGATAATGAAAGAAAGTTTTTCTCTTTAGACATATTCTAGCAAATAAATGAAGAAACAATGGTGAATTAGACTATAACTATTTAGCAACATTTAAAAAAAATAATGAATTTAGGCTACAAACATCAACAATACCTAAAACTACTAAGCAAATTATGGTTGGGAAACATTATTATGAATGCATGAGGCTGACAACAATACTTTAACCTACTGATCAGTTGTAGCATCTCAAAAAGAATAAGAGTCAGAGATTATGTGACTTTTGATGTGTGACACCAAGAAATGCAAACCACCTATGAACTTTTTGCCACAATATGAATGGGCATCTCATCTCATCCTAATTTAACTACTAGGTTTCAGAAAACATGAGTCAGAGGAAAATGTTAAAAGACACCATGTTGGAGGATATGCAACCAGAAAAATTCAGAGGGAGGGATACTCTACAGATCAAATGACAGGTTTCACCAACAGATAGAAAAAAATTAAAAAGAAGAGACAAGAAAGGGGGAATATATAAATTAGAAAGAAATTAGCTACCATACATCTGTGTGAAACTTATTTGGAATTATGAAATAATATTTTAAGACTGTCTTGGAAATTTGAATACTAAATATATATTTTCTATGATAATAATGTTAGAAGTGAGTCCTTATCTTTTAGCAATAGAGACTGAAGTGTTCACAGATAAAGTGATATATGTCTGAAATTCACGTCAAAGTATTTAAGGGTGTGTTTGGGCAAAGGGATACGTGAAAATATAGTTAAAACTTGATAATTATTCAATGTTGATGATAGGTACATAGGGAATCACTGTATTATTCTCTCTGCTTTTGAATATTTGAAGTTTCCATAAATGACATTGGAAAGAAAAAATAGATATAAGCATGTGAAAAATCTTGCTTACATTTAGAAAATTTTGAAAAGAGGTGTGGGTAAAAACAGGAAGAACAGTTACGAGATTACTGCAGTAAGGCCAGAAAGAGATGATGGCAGTTTAGACTACTGAGTGGCAGTGAAGATTGAAAACTTGAAAGGATTGGATCTATGTAGAGGAGGGAGAGTCAACTGTACTTTTAGTTGATTGTACTAGGGGTTGAAGAAAATAGAGTTACCAAGAATATCTCTTAGGACCTCTGGGTAGATAGTGATGTCTTTTACTGAGATGGAAAAGGCTGAGAAGTGAGGGACAGTCACATGGAAATTTGAGGTGAGAGCTTATCAAGAGTTCTGTTTGGGGCATTTTAAGTCTGAGACATCTATTACACATCAGAGGAGGATAGAACACAGGAGACAGAGCAGTCCAGGACATACATATTAGTGAATCATCGACATATATTGTTTAAGGACATAGGACTAGATAAGTATACCTACTACAGAGGACAGAAACAAAAAAGAAAAGCAGAGCACAGCCCTGAAGGAACAGCAACTTTAGATGTCACCTAGAGCAGAAGGAACAAAAGAACCAGGGAACAGGCACCTCGGGTACAGAAAGAAAGCCAGAGATGCAGCCTAGTTTTCTTGTCTTAATTATGTTAATTTTACAACTCATTTATAGAAGGTATTCTAATAACTGGGCTTGCTAATAAGTAAATGAGCCCTGCGGCTTCACAACCAACCTGCAAAGGCAGTGCACCACAAAAGATATCTACTTAATGATGCAAACGTAAAGTTCTTGGTTACAAATGAAAACACACCAAAATCAAAACAAAGAAACCCTCTGGAACATGACCAGGCAATACTCATGCTTTGATAACTTGATTGAAAGGCTGAATATGACAGGACTAGTTCCCATTGGGGTATGTGTTTATTTATATCCCGGCTTACCTAAAGTCTAAGCCAACAAATCTAAACACATTGAGCATTGAGTTTCCCTTATATTTCCCTGAATTCAGTGAGAACTGATTAACCCATTTAGAAAGAGCTAAACCTATCTTTACATGTAGCTAATTATGTTCTAATGCATACATTCAGTAATGCCATGAGGCTGTCCATCTGCAAACTGCCAGAAATAAGCTGCCCAAATTCAGAGAACAACTTATTTTAAGGCTTAAAAATGACACTGATTTAAAGCTTGCCTTTGCTGATTTGATAAACTGTAAGTTGAAACAATTACATTAATGCAGTACACCTTAATGCCAATGATTTTTCTAAAACTAAAAGAAAAAAATGGAAAAAGTAATCACTTTTAATTTTATGTATTAACAGAATGAAGGTGATTCCAAAAGTCAGTTTTTGACTGCCTTAGAAATACTGCCCTAGAATAAAGTGGGTGGAAAAGAAAGTGTTAACTGTTGACCTCACCTGAGTAAATGACAGTTTCCAAAACTGTTTAAAGTTTCCAAGGTTTGAGAGAGAGAAGCCATTTTTCACGTGGTCTACTGCCATCATCTCTTTACCAAGAGTTGATAAAAATAGCAAAGGAATAAGGGCAGAGTTCACAAGTTGGTAGGATAGTCAGTCCATACAAATGATCCAAATAGGGGGCAAGGCTACACTCAAGATAGGGAAGAAGTATCAATGACACGTCTGGGAAACAGAAGCACACGGCCATGAAACAAGGCAAAGGAGAACTAATTTTGAGAGTTCTGAGTCTTTTCCGGGGAGTCCTTTGACAGGAGGCCTAGCTTGGTTCCTCATGCAGCGGTCCCCAAACTTTTTGGCACCAGGGACTGGTTTCATGGTAGACAGTTTTTCCATGGATGGGGGCGAGGGCAGGGGAGGGGAAGGCAGAGCCCAGGTGGTGTGAGATGGGGGGGGAGGTGCTGTAAATACAGGTGAAGTTTCTCTCACTGGCCCGCTGCTCACCTCCTGCTGTGTGGTCTCCCTCCCCACCAAGTTTCATGGAAGACAATTTTTTCCACACGGTGGAGCTTTGCAGCCCAGTCCCTAACAGGCCGTGGACCAGTACCCGGGGGTTGGGGACCACAGCTAAGAGCCTGAGGAGGATAAGATGCTAAGGGTAAATCTATTGCCTCTCTGGGCAGCCAGGTTGGATCAATCCATTTTCCTAACGACCTTCCTTTTTCTTCCCTCTGTCCCCTCAATTCAGGGCCAACCTTTTTTTTTTTTTTTTTTAAATTATTATTTTCCTTGTGTTTCAAAAATGGAGGACTATATAGATGGTTTCATTTTTTCTCAACCTATACCAGAGTTTCAATGGTGACTTCATTAGAGCATCCTCAATTTGACACCACCACAACCAGCAGGAATGCACATTGTGCATCCATAATTCATGCAAGATTAAATCCTTGCTATTCCTATTGTTTCAAAAAACAGGCTTGTTTTTTTTTAAATTTTAAATAACAGTTGCTTGACAATAGGTAGATCTAACCTGAATCTTGGGGGGTTTGTATTTTTAAAGAGTTCTGATATATTTTCTTTATTTCTTTTCATAGCACATTCTGAGTGGGAATGGATCAAGGTCAGTCCTAAAATACAGGCTAGGGCAGCCCAGGAAACTTCAAAAGCAGTACACTCAGAGCAATGCTTCTAATAGGATAAACATAAAACAGGAAAAAAAAAATCTTATCTATTATTTTTAAAGTTTTTTTCACAGAAAGATGATTTTTAATAAATATATATTTATTTAAATAAATAAATATGTATCAATTAAAATAAGATAAATTTCTGGTTTGGGTGAAAACATTTTAATTAAAGACAACAAGAATGTCTCAACTTATAAAACAACTCACTCGAAGTCCCCAAAAGAGAGCTCAGTAATCAACAATTATTGTTCTTTAAAAAAACTCATGAGTTACAATAGTTCACAGTACAAAATAAATGACATGTCCATGACACAAAATTGCTTTACTTTGAATTTCCTGGCTCTAGTCAGGTTATTCTCGATATTTAATTACATCTTAATCATTGCAGCTTAGAATATTTTTTAGATGGTGAAATAAATAATAACCCAAGTCCTTGAGTGATATCTGGAAGGAAGATGTGTCAAATATTCATAAATCAGAGCCATGGAGTGTCAAAAAAAGAAGAAAAAAGAGAGAAGAAATCACAAGGGGAAATTTTGCTATTTTTAAGTACATTAATGTCGGTGGTTGTTTTGTGGCTGCCAAAGGGATGGTGCATTTCTGAAACTTTCAGCCTTGAATAGAAGACCCTTGGGTTACCTGGACTGACAGACTAATGCTAAAACAATTCTTTTAAAAAAGCTTCCTCACACGGAAGCTAAAAACCCATCAGAGTGCAGCTCCACAAACAGCCTGCTGTTGTCAAATTGCAGATAACCTAGCAAGGTTTTTAGTCCTCTAATGCTCTCACTCCACACAAGGAACTGTGAAATTAGCAGCTCTTGGATGCATTAGGGGAGACCTTTCTCCTTTCACTGAGTAACAGTTTATTTTACTTTATACAGTGATCCAAGCATGGCCACTTTACTCCCAGTGCAGCTTTTCCTATGCAACACCATTTTTCTTTCAGATGCATCTATCTAAGCAGCCCAAATCTATACTTTTCCAAGCAACAACTCTGGGAGGATTTTCACCCTGACCTTTCTTTTCCTTGACATGATCTCCATCACAGTTTCCATTTCTAGTTTTGTTTTTGATATCATAGGAGAAGGTGCTGCCGTGTCAGCCAATGGCTTTGCCTTTGGATTTCTCTTCCCAACCCTGGAAATCGTTCCTCTCCTATCAATTGTGCAGTGGAAAGCCTGTGGGAACACAGCCTTCAGTGTACTGAACATTTTTTCTGCCCTTTGTATTATGAATGTACCGAAAGATCAAAATATAATTTTATGTGCAAATATAAATTGGTGAAAAATCTGCACTGTCTACAAAATTCTAGTTTTACTTTTCTACTTTTTTCTTACACATACCTCAAAATTATACATACAGAATAAATTCAAATTTCATTAAGAAGAATTTTTTAATAAAATGTATTCAATTCAATAGCACACAGTAAAAATTACTTAGGAAGAAAAAGCTGGGAACAACATTAGTACCAATCCATATGGGACTGGATAAATAAACTGCGTTACACTTGTACATAAAATACTATGCAATATGAAAACATAATATGCTATATTTTCTCTTAATAAAAAATTTTTCAAGATATGGTAACTAGAATAAACCAAAGGTACAGAATAGACTGCATATTACACCACATATTGTAGAGATAATTTTATAGATATCTACATACATATATGGTCTGACATATGAATTAGAAGTACCTAAAAAGATACATAAGAGACCATTCAATTGCTTTTGGGAAATAGGTATAGGGTACATCAGTTATGGGCAAATTGAGATGTTTGATTTCAATTCATTCTGTCTGCACTCTTTAATTTTGTTTGCCTAATTCATATATTGCTTGTATCAGAAATATACATTATCAATAAAGTTTATCTCAGTTTTCTGAACATTCTGACACCCCACTCAATTCATGATTATTAAAATATGGTGACACATGTAGAATAGAATATTGTATAGTAGAAAGAAACTCCAGAACATTAGATTTTAGTGAACATGTCCCTTACTGACCATGTGTGAGCCACTCCTATATCATACCTCATCTATAAAATATGAGAAAATAGCCCTGCCCGCTTCTCCTTTCAATTAGCACTGGATGTTGTAGTGAAAATGAAATAAGAGATGCAAGTTCTTTGTGAATCTTGCAGGGCTACAGTAGGCAGGTGTGAAGTATTGTGATGGAGACCACGTTCACTTTCAGAGCTCATGTTAACTGAAACTGACCTTTTCTCTAGAGTTTCACATTTGTTCTTACTTGGTATTTTTTAGTGGGAAACTATTCCACTAACATATGAGTAGTAAGAAGAACCACAATCACAATAATATATGATGAATCTACAAAAAAAAAAAACTACTAAAATTGCAAATTTTGAGAACAGATACATAAACAGACTACATTATTTTAAAAATTGTAGCTAATAGATATATGACATTATAATAAATTCACTCATAAATTTGTCTGTTTATTCACCTATTATAAGGATAATAAAAGTTTTCATTTACTAAATACAAAGCATGGTCCAGGAACTTAGTGCTATTATATTTGTTGCTTATTTCTCAGAATCATATTTTTAGATAATTATTATTAATATTATTGCATGGGTAAATATTACGAAACTAGGTGATGTTCATTTTCTTATCCTGAGTCACAGTCAGTAGCTGAAGTCTGATTACGACTCATTGGTCTACACCCAAAAGCCAATTTTTTTCCACCCAAACTATCAGCCACTGTCTTTATCTTAAACCAAAACTTGATCCAAAATCAATCACTCTACTTCGTATTATCTGTTAACCACTATTTCATCAACTGTAATATTTACTCTAAGGTCACTGATCTATTTTTAGAGGGACTAAAAAGTGGTATCACGTTTACAGAAATGAATTTGGAAATCCTTTTTAGAAATATTATTCATACTCTTTGAACCAGACTTTTATGAATTTACCACACATTCACACCGAATATTCAAAGATGAGGACATAACTAGTTGCTCATTGTTTCATCATATACTGCAGTATATATAAAGCCAGAAGCAACTCACATATGCAGCACATACGTCTAAATGCATAATGTATTTTGGTATTGAAATATGTATTGAAAGATAAGCAGCTCTTACAATTATTCTTTTGTAAAATGTTTACCGATTGGGAAAAGTCCATGATGATGCAGTATTAAGTAGGAAAGTATATAAATGCATCTGTGATATGAGATATGCATACAGTTGTGTGCATAAAATAGAAGAAAAAAGAGGACTGCTAGTAAAATCATCAAATTATGAACATAAGAGGTTGTTTCTATTATCTTCTTAATATGATATGTATTTGATATTTAAAATAATAAAAACATATTTTATCATTGAAAAGATTTTTTTCAAAAAATAAAATAAATAATATCTAATCACATCAAAACCTTTATCACTCTTGGTTTCCTTCATGTATTTTATGCTTGTGACTCTAAGCATAAAATATGCCACCATCTCTAATAGATAAAATGAGACAAAACCAAGTTTAAGGTGTAAAATCCTTATATTATTTTGCTTAATTTTTGGTACCCTTGGTTCTTAGAAACTAGAAATTTCTGCTGCTACATTTCTTTTATAAATATTTCTAAGAATCCTAATACTAAGTGTATATTGAAATGATATCTTAGAATTCATAATGTAGCTTCCATTTGAAAAAAATGAACTGTACTTGTTCACTTTTTTAAACTTGAGTCTACATTCAGACTTTTGCTATGCTGCAATAAACTCATGTTTGTATCTTTATGCACATATACAAATAAACCTAAAACATATAAATAACTTGACCTGGCCTTGTTGTGCGAAAAGTTGAGTCATTTCAGTTTTTAAAGACATTGCTAAGGTGTCATCTAAAAGCATTGCACCAGGCCGGGTGCGGTGGCTCACGCCTGTAATCCTAGCACTCTGGGAGGCCAAGGCGGGTGGATCCTTTGCGCTCAGGAGTTCGAGATCAGCCTGAGCAAGAGCGAGACCCCGTCTCTACTAAAAATAGAAAGAAATTATATGGACAACTAAAAATATATATGGAAAAAATTAGCAGGGCATGGTGGTGCATGTATGTAGTCCCAGCTACTTGGGAGGCTGAGGCAGGAGGATCTCTTGATCCCAAGAGTTTGACGTTGCTGTGAGCTAGGCTGACACCACGGCACTCTAGCCTGGGCAACAGAGTGAGACTCTGTCTCAAAAAACAAAACAAAAATAAATAGATAAATAAAAGCATTGCACCAGTTTGTACTCTTATTAGGAATGCACAAGTGTTTCCCTGCATTTTGTTAGTATTTGATATCAACCTTTTGGTGTGTCTCAATAAAATGGATGACAGATAGTATCGCTATTTTAATTTGCATTTATTTAACAATGGATGTGATTTACTGATTTACAAACCCATGTGTACTTTTCATATGAACATCACCTTTATCATTTTGCTCCTTTTTCCTACTAGATTGTTGGTCTAAAAATAAAAAGAATTTGTGGAGTAGCTGAAGGCAATGGTGGGATGTAAGGTGTAAAATAAGTAATCTCCCAAATCTCCATCCCAAATGATAGGAATAATTTTACAGTTACAAAATTTCTCCACAAAGCCACAACCTCAGCATCCCTAGACCTCAGAGAATGCCTGGACCAGGAAATAATGTGAATCCCCCTAACTCCTGCTGTCCCGTCCTGCTGAGAACTGAGGTAGACCTCAAAGTCTGCAGGGCAGACAGGGGAGGGCAGCTGGTCAGGGCCCCTGGGGGAGAGGTGGAGCAATCTCCAAAAAGGTTAATCCACCCTGCATCTGAACCACTTAAAAAGTAACCATGCAAATGGAGCAGCATTGACCGAAAAAGATTTGAAAGTTCAAGCCACTTGAAGGGCCAAGATCACCATTGAAAGAGACAGACTTGGTTTAAAGGCACAAGTATGATTTTAAAGGGACAGTCTTTAATCCAAACACAGCTTCTGGCAGAGGGAAGAGAGGAAAAAGAAGGAAGAAGGACCCTAACATATCAAAGAGAATTTTAAAAAACAGACAAGTGTCTCTCCTCAAAGCAACCAAACAAACCTGCTAAAAGTACTGCATTTTACTAGACAGAAAAGAGTGTCATTAAACCAGGAGTCTGGTAAAACACCCCATTATCACAATAATGAACAAGAGGAAAATAAAATCTATACAGAACTATGGCAGTAAATGGAGTAAATGAATTTTCAAATAAATTTACTGAGGGATTCTCCCACCTCCCAAAATTATAACAACTAAGAAGCAGAAGAAAACTATAAGTGTACATCCCAAATGGAATTATATACGCTCGAATATTTGAGAATATAACAAGAACACTTTAAATCAGAAAATGTAAAACTATGAATTAAAATGGACCAAACCCAGGGAGAAATGAAAAAAAAAAAAAATGGTTGATTGAAATCAGGAGGGAAATGTAAGAAAATGACAAAGTCATTTCAAAAATGAAAAGTAAATTATAAGAAGAAATAGACTCAAATAAAAAATTATTAAGTAGCACCAAAAGGCAGGCAAACAACAGAGAATGAAAATAGTATAAAAAAGAAATAAAATAGGTCAGAGAGAAAGTGATAGAGATGGAAGATAAGATATAATTTAATTACCAAAGTGTTTCTCATAAGGGAATGGCCTAGCAATTCTCTATGAATCTATGTGATTACTAGATTTGAACACATTAGTAAATTGGCTGCAGATAATGGGAGTAAGGGTTTTTGTAGTTGGAGAAAGAAGTCATAAATCAGAGAAAGTTGGAAGACTAAAATGAATCCTATGGTATCACTTTGGAATCAGTATAAACTCAGTTTTTCATGTGTTTTGTGTGTATACAGATAAATAGTAAATAATTTAGGCTTTGTGAGTCACATATTATTTCTGTACACATATGTATATATATACACATATACATATACACATATTTGTACATATTTAATATATTATATACATTTATATAATCTTTTTTTCAACCTTTTAAAAAGGTAAAAAGAAAAATTCTCAGCTCACTGACCATACACAATAGACCTTGGGCAGATCCCTGTTCTAGGCCCAGAAGCAACTCTTCACTTCTGCTCTGAATTCATGAGAACTAGTCACATTACCTGTACTAGATGAAGAGGATTAGGATATGTGGTTGACTTGTGTGCTCACTGAGAGAATGGAGTTTGTTCGTATCTCATCAGCCCTGCTATCCACCTCATTTTTCTGCCCTGGAGGAGATTTTCCTTTGATTCTAATCACAATTATTTGAACCTTATTTCAGGATTGGCTCCCTGGTTAATGGCATGGTATCTGAGGGTCCTGATGTCCATCATCCTTTTTTTACTATTACCAATTAGTGAAGGGGAAAAATGATTTACTGGCAACCTGTAAGAAATTACTATAACCCAAAAAGTTAACTAAGATTTATATTTAATTTCTTATTTATTTTTAGTGATTAAAAGAAGGGGGTAAACAAATAAATAATTTAAAGAATCCACAGGTCTTAACTCATGTCAAGACGCAACCAGCAATGTATCCTCCAAGGTGTGTGGAAGGGACTCAAGTCTGAGTGTCAGGGAATAAGGCTGATCAAGCAGCTTTGAACTTTTATTCTAATTTTGCATATAAGAACCTGAAGGAAATAAATTTTGTATAATTGTGACAAATAAGTCCTTGTCTACTTCTGAGTTCAGCAAATGTCACAGTTAAGTAAAAAATACAAAAATTCTAAATATAATCATTTCAATATATATGAAGTGATAGATTCGTGCAATTCAAAATCCGTTGAACTAAGCATTTTTGTAAATAAATTTATAATGGTTTTAAATGAGTCAGTAAAAAATTAAATGCCTAGTTATTTCTGTATTATTCACATTTTAGTAATTCCAATGATGAAAGTAATTTTATACAACAATATTATAAGAATTACCAGGGAAGAAATATTTGGGTTGACAATCACTATATGTTCGTTCATTTTTAAAAATGTCATTTTTCTCCCAGAGGAACACGTTTGCTGTTTTTCTGTTTTGTTTTGTTTTTCTGAGCTGTCACAAGGTACTTTGTACTTTCCCTGCAATCCCCAAGAAAGGCCAATCATGTGATCTCTAAGAGAGATGACTTTAATTCTACCTCTATTTCTAGTTTCCTTACCCGCCAATTCTTAATAGATAAAAAGTCTAAGCTTTAATAGTACAGGGCCATAGAGCCAGGAACATTATACAGACTTCTATCAAGAACATAGGAAGGAAAAAAAATTTTAAGAAAAAGCTAGGGCAGTTTCTTAGGACTGGGTATTTCCTACTATTCACCTGTTCTCAAACTTTGTGAGCTTAAACCAACTTTACTTTTTTAAGAGTTCTTGAATGACTAAATCCACATTTCTCCATACTGCTTGCCTTCTATCCTTCTTTAATCCTTTTTGTTTTTACCCTCAGAAAGCCTTAACAATTTCAAAAATGAAATACTTATTCAGGTAGAAAGTTATACCATAAAAGATGTTGCTTGAGGACAGGGACTGAGTCTTGCATGTATTTATAATGCTCACTTTTTCTAGTGAAATGGTTTTCATGTAATCAAGGCATAATAAAATATGGATAAATTTTTTCTGTACAAGATGATTTATTTATTTATTTATTTTATTTATTTATTTTTTTTTTTGAGACAGAGTCTCGCTCTGTTGCCCGGGCTAGAGTGAGTGCCATGGCATCAGACTAGCTCACAGCAACCTCAAACTCCTGGGCTTGAGCGATCCTACTGCCTCAGCCTCCCGAGTAGCTGGGACTACAGGCATGCGCCACCATGCCCGGCTAATTTTTCTGTATATAGATTTTTAGTTGGCCAGATAATTTCTTTCTATTTTTAGTAGAGACGGGGTCTTGCTCTTGCTCAGGCTGGTCTCGAACTCCTGAGCTCAAACAATCCGCCCGCCTCGGCCTCCCAGAGTGCTAGGGTTACAGGCGTGAGCCACCGCGCCCGGCCAGTACAAGATGATTTAAATTGAATTAGTGCACATAGTCATTGTGCTACAATAAATTCCATTCCCATTCTAAAATTCTTATCTTTGTTCTCCCTATTTACTTCACTGGGAATACAACACATACTCATTTATCCATCCAGTCAAATAAAAGGCATACTTCTCTTTTGAGTGAAGTATCTAAAAGTGTAAAATTAAAATTTTCAAGAGTTTTCTCTTCTTCTGAATTCACATTTTCCTGAATTACATATGTTTATATGAACTTTTATATTGTATGTTGCATTTTTACAGCTGTGTTTCCTCCCAGTTGGTATTAAACTACATAAGAAAATAAGTATTATTCACAATCTATCTTCCCTTGAGTACCCAGCAGGAATCACTATACGTAATGAATACTTAATGAGTACATTAAATAAATTCATTTTGAAAAAAAGAAATAAATGACAAACATTTGCCCTATATTTCCCAAACTAGAGATTCAAATATTTGAATGTTTATTTTAGAAATGTTCAAAGGTATTATAAAAAATAAGGTAAATGGGCTTCTTTTTGTTTGTTTGTTTTGCTTTTTGCTTAGGTATGACCACTTTAAGCATGGCCACTGTGAAGAAAAATTTAAGAACTAAAGATTAGGTAATAACATATTAATTATGTTTTAGCTCTAATATCTGAGGCCTTAAAATAATCTTTCTTATAAAAATAGATTGTGCTCTGCTATGGACTGAATATTTGTATCCCCCAAAATTCATACTTTGAAGCCTAAATCCCCAATGTGATGATATTTGGAGATGGGGCCTTTGGGAGGCAGTTAGGTCATGAGGACAGAGCCTTCATAAATGGAATGAATGCCCTTATAAGAAGATACACATATTAGTGGATTAATCTCATACATGGATTAAATTCTCCAATGAAGAGATAAAATCACTGAATGCCTTAAAAAAACAAGAACCAACTAAGTGCTGCTTATAAGAGACTCAATTCAGTCTTAAGGAGATACATAGATTGAAAGTGAAGGGATAGGAAAAAAAAATGCCATGCAAATGGTAACTGGTAAACAAAAAAGAACAGGGTGGCTATACTTATATCAGACAAAATAAATAAATTGTAAGTCAAAACTTGTAAAAACAAACAAAGAAAATTATTATATAATGATAAAGAAGTCAATTCATCAAGAGGATATAACAATTGTAAATATACCTGCTACTCAACACCTAAGCACTCAAGTATATAAAGCAAATATTAACAAATAGTAAGGAAGAAATAGAAATATAATAGTGGTAGGGGACTTCAGTACCCCACTTTCAACAATGGATAGATAATGATGACAGAAATTCAAAAAGGAAATATTAGACTGAAAATATGCTTTATATCAAAGGGACTTAGACATATACAGAACATTCTATCCAATAGTAGCATAATACACATAATTTGCTAGTACACACAGAATATTTTCCAATATAGATCATATGTTAGGCCACAAAACAGCCTGAACAAATTTAAGAATACTGAAATCATATCAAGTATATTTCTTAAGCACAATGGTATAAAACTAGAAATCAATTATAGGAGGAAATTTGGAAAGTTTACAAATATTTGAAAATTAAGCAATATACTCCTGAACAACCAATGTGTCAAAAAAGAAATCATAATAGAAATTTAAATATATCTTGAGAAAAACAAAAATGTAAACACAACTTACCTAAATTCATGGGATGCAGCAAAAGCAGTTCTAAGGGAGAAGTTTATAATAGTTAACCTACAATAAGAAAAAAATAAGAAAAAAGAAAAATCTGAAATAAACAACCTCACTTTACACCTCAAAGAATTAAAAAAAAGAAGAAAAAAACCAAGCCTAAAGTTAGCAGAAGAAAGGAAAAAAACAAAGACCAGAGAAGAAATAAATGAAAAGAGACGAGAAAGACATAAAAAAAATCAATGAAAATAGGATTTGGTTTTTGAAAAGATAAACAAAATTTATAAACCTTTAGACAGACTAACAAAAAATGAGAGAAGACTCAAATAAATAAAAATTATGAATGAAAGATGAGACATTACAACTGATACCACAGAAATAAGAGTAGTCTCATAAGAGACTCCTATGAACAATTATATGCCAACAAATTGGATAGCCTAGAAGAAATGGAGAAATTCCTAAAAACATAATACAAGCTTTCCAGACTGAATCATGAAGAAACAGAAAATCTGAACAGATGAATGAGTAAGGAGATAGAATCAGTAATAAAAAGTCTCCCATCAAAGAAAACTGAGAACTTCATGGCTTCACTGCTTGCTGAATTCTACCAAACATTTAAAAAACTAATTCCAATTCTTCTTAAACTCTTCCAAAAAGTTAAAGAAGAAAGATTACTTCCAAACTGATTTTATGAGGTCAACATTATCATAATACCAAAACCAGGCAAGACATTACAAGAAAAGAAAATAACAGGCCAATATTTCTTATGAACATAGATGCAAAAATCCTCAACAAAATATTACCAAACCAAATTCAACAACACATTGAAAGTATTTTATATATATATATACATACATACATACACACACCAGGATCAAGTGGAATTTATCCCTGGGATGCAAGGATGTTTCAGTACACACAAATCAATAAACGTGATACATCACATTAACAGAATGAAGGACAAAAAACATATGATCATCTCATTAGATGCAGAAAAAGCATTTGACAAAATTTAACATCCTTTCATAATTAAAACTTTCAACAAATTAGATATAGAAGGAATGTACCTGAACACAATAAAAGCCACCTATGATAAGCCCACAACCAACATCATACTCAACAGTGAAACCTTGAAATATTTCCTCTAAGATTATGAATTAAACAAAGATGCTCACTCTCATCACTTCTATTCAGCATAATACTAGAAGATTTAGCCAGAAAAATTAGGTAAGAAAATGAAATAAAAGACATCCATATTGAAAAGGCAGAAGTAAAATTATCTCTGTTTTACAGACGACATGATCTAGAAAATCATAAAGACTCCACCAAGAAACGTTTTAGTACTAATAAAAAAATTCAGTAAAGTTGCAAGATACAAAACCAATTTATAGAAATTTATAGAATTGCATTTCTACACACTAACAACCAATTATCTAAAAAAGAAGTTAAGAAAATGATTCCATTTATAAATAACAGCAACAAGAATAAAATACTTAGTAATAAATTTAACCAAGGAGGTGAAAGATGTGCACACTTAAAACTGTAAAACTGATGAAAGAAATTAAAATGGACACACATAAGTAGAAAGACATCTTGTGTTCATGGTCTGAAAAATTAGTAGTATTAAAACGTCCACTCTACCCAAAGCCATCTGCAGATTCAATGCAATCCCTATCAAACTTTCAACAGCATTTTTCATGGACATGAAAAAAAAAAAAAGAATCCTAAAATTCATATGGAACCACAAAAGACCCCATATAGCTAAAGCAATCTTAAGCAAGAAGAACAAAGCTGGAGGTATCAGACTTACTAATTTCAAGTTATATCACAAAACTGTTATAATCAAAACAGTACGTGACTGGCATAAAAGTTAACATGAAGACCAATGAAACAGAATAGAAAGCCCTGAAATTAACCCACAAATATACAACCAACTAATCTTTCACAAAGGTACCAAGAATATGCAATCAGGAAAGGATAGCTCCTTCGATAAATTGTGTTGGGAAAACTTGATATCCACATGCAGGAAAAGGAAAGAAGGAAGGAAAGAAGGAAGGAAGGAAGGAAGGGAGGGAGGGAGGGGAAAAGAAGAAGCAGAAGCAGAAAGAAATTGGATCTTTATCGTAAACCATATGCAAAAATCAACTCAAAATGGATTAAAGATTTAAATGTAGACCTGAAACCATAAAACTCCTAGAAGAAAATGTTGGGGAAAATCTCCTCGCCATTGGTCTTGGCAATATTTTTGGATATGACATCAAAAAGACAGACAAAAAAGCACAACTAAACAAGTAGGACTATATCAAATAAAAAGTTTTAGCACAGCAGCGAAAACCACCACCAAAATAAAAAGGCAACCTATGGAATGGGAGAAAATATTCAGAAACCATATATCCAATAAGAGGTTAAATATATAAGAAACTCAATAGCAACAAACAAACAAATACACAAAGACAAATAACCCAATTAAAAAATAAGCAAAGGACCTAAATAAACATTTTTTCCAAAGAAGACATACAAATGACCAACTGGTATATGAAGAAAATGTTCAACATTACTAATCATCATGAAATACAAATCAAAACCACAATGAGATAATCACCCTATACCTGTTAAATGTCTATTAACAAAAAGTCAAAAGATTACAAGTGTTGGTGAAAATGCGGAGAAAAGGGAACCTTTGCACACCATTGGTGGGAATATAAATTTATATAGCCGTTATGGAAAACAGTATAGAGCTTCCTCAAAAAATTAAAAATAAAATTATCGTATGACCCAGCAATCCCATTTTGGGGTATATATCCAAAGAAAATAAAATTACTGTCTCAAAGAGATATCTGCACTCCCATGTTTATTGTAGCATTATTCACAATAACTAAGATATGGAAATAACCTAAGTGTCCTTCAATGTATGAATGGATAAAGGAAATACATATATACAATGGAATATTATTCAGCCTTAAGAGGAAATCCTGCCATTTGCAACAACATGGATGAACCTGGAAGACATTATGTCACATAAAATAAGCCATACACACAAAAGCAAATACTGTCTCTCACTTATGCATGCAATCTAAAGAAGTCAAACCCACAGAAGCAGAAAGTAGAAGAGTGGTTACCAGGGAGTAAGGGTTGGGGGAAATGGAAAGCCAAATGTTGGCCAAAGGGCACAAATATTTAGTTATAAGATGAATTAAAAAAAAATAAAGTTGATACATGAGAGGGATGATCACTCTCCACTCTGTGCCATGTGAGGATATAACAAGTAGAAAGTTCTCTACAAACCTGGGGGAGTGCCCTTATCTCACACCAGACCTGCAGGTACCTTGATCTTGGGCTTTTGAGCCTCCAAAACTGTAAGAAATAAATGTTTATTGTTTAAGCAAGTCAGCCTACAGTAATTTGTTATAGCAGCCCAGACCAACTAAAACATATTCTATCTTCTGTCACTGGTCACTTTACACCCTCCACATTTTGTACAAACATTTATAGAATTAAAAAAAAAATAGATGAATGCCAACTTATTTGAAAAAATAATATCTCTTCTAGTCATTTTTCACCTCAGGGAGCTTGCTCATTAGTTTTTAAGCCAACTCTGCTTTTGTGTATACACACTCCTGCTGGTTAAATGGCTGAGAAAGTACATTGCACCCTTGTCCTCAGAAAATACATTTGTCAAAACCCCATGTAAACAGACCATGAAGTCACTGAAACAAGAGGATGTTATCATAGGAGAAAACAGTAAAACTTGTCTCTTTTCAGTTCCGTGGTCTGCTGTCAAACACCCTCAAGGTTTCATAAGGTTTCACATCTCACTGCCTAGGAAGTATTGGGAGTTCAAAGATACCCAAACCGTGACAAAACAGGAAAAAAAAAACAAAAAAAAAAACAAAAAACAAAAAACCAACAACAACAAAAAACTTCTAAAATAAAAACAAAACTGAATTAGTAGGCATTTTCTGGATGGGTCAGTGAATTTCAGACTTTCTCTGCATTTATTTAATTTGTTGACAATTCATTTTATTTGTTTTGTTTTGTTTTTAAGATTTTCAGACATGAAGAACACAGGCTAAACACCTTTGCTAATTCTAATCACTGAAGTTAGAACACATCGTGGTTCATGACTTTAAGTAGATTGGAGATGGCAATTAAATTCTAAGATGACCTTGGTTCCTTAAAATACAGCATTTATGTCTTTTATTTAAACCACTGAAGAACTACCAAATGTAGATTGAGACTAAAACTTAATAAATCTTACCATTATGTTTATACACCATGCCAAAGTCATTAGTTTGAAAACTTGCTCTGATATCACCTAATTATAATTTTTGTGAATTAATTTATATCCAAATAATACATAGTACTTGTACCAGAGTGGTTTTTTACAACAAATTATTAATTTCTGAAATGCCTAAAGAATAGAGTGCTACAGGTCTTACTTAAGCAAACCATTCTACCCACAGACAAATGTAAAAATACTGATAGGAAGATGCAGCAAATAGTTTCTAAATGGTCAGGGTTTGACTGCATTATTTTCAAGTGGGCACTTATTTCCATGAAACTTGCATTTCTTATATCTGTATAGAATAAAGATATTCATCATATTATCAGAGACACAAACTCCTTCCACCTTTTCAAACTCCTGTAGCATATGAAGTTTTCTGTTCAAGGCTTCTATTTAAAGTCTTTTCTTTATTATGTTCCTACAGGGATTTCAAGGGCTGCTTCTAGATCTCTTGCTTTCTACTTCAGTTTCAAAAAATCCTACTGGGGTTTCTATTTTTGTGCTACTTCACCAGATGTCCAAACCATTTAAGACATGGCCTCTAAATCCTTGACAGCTATTTGAGGGTGTCAGTATGTTCTCAATTCATTTCATTTTTGCCTGATCTTGTCTTGCATTTTCCTATGCAAAGAATAAAACAAACATCTAAGAAGTGCCAACTGGGTGCAAGTCACTGTGTTAAGCACCGGAGGGACAATATAATACTTGTTTTCTGCTCTTAAAGAACTCAGACAAAGAAAGGAGGTTGTAATTTATTAACATTTCTTATAGATTCTAAGAAATTGATTTCTATAATTTAGATTAACTCTCTTCTTTCTAAATTTCTGCTACTCTATTCAGTACCAATTACTTAATTCTAGAATTATAAATTTATTGTCTTTATCTTGGGGTGGATAAGACTTTGTGACTCCTTATAATCTACTTCCTTCTTACCGATGCCTGTTGGCATATTTGGTTCCCTGTCTTGTAGCCAGTATTCTAAGCAAAGCCATCAATTCTATCTAATCTAATACTTAGCCAAGAAGCTACTGAGCTCCTCACTTCCATTTTCCTACAGAATTTAGTGTCATCAGCAACTCTTCTTTCCTAGTCTTGGTCTCCTTTAAATCACTTGTTTAGACAGATGAGAATAAAACTATAAAAACAGTTTTATCACTAAATTTTTTTTTCTATCACAAGAGTTCAGAATGATTTCACTTTTGTACTGAGGTTTAGGCTAAATCTCACAAAGAAATGCAGTTGTCTGGGATTAGAATTTCCCTGTCAACCTTGAACCATGTTCAAGAAATAAGTTTATGCATATGGAATTTTGGCACATGATTTAAGTATGTAGTTAAAATAATTGACAGCCCTAAAATAGCTATAAAGAATATGCATGAGTTTTATAATAATTAATACTACTACTATTAATAATAAAATAGGTACAACTATTATTGAGTCTTTATTATACGTTAGACTCTGAGGTAGGTATTTATCTAACTGAAAACTTTTAGCTTGGTTTGACAGAAAACCTCAAATAGCAGAACTTTAAACAAGAATCAAACTTAAAAGTCCAAGAAAGCAGACGAGGGTCAGGGCCAGCCAGCTTCATGGGCATGTGACCTGGGAAGTCACACAAGACCCCCGCTTGGTTTAATGCTTTTCAGGCGCCATGTTAGAAATTCTTATTATTTTTATCTTTGAATATATGTTTGGTACATGAAGCCCATGTATGAGCAGAGAAGATAGATGCGCATATAACCTTCATGATACACAGTGAGTACAGAATCTAAGCAAACCCACTTTGAGTTCAGTGAAACTCAAAGCAAGTACAATCAATGTAAGTGTGTTGTCTCTAAGATTCAGTGGGAATACTGACCCAAGAGAGGTCATGTTTTCTGTTCAAACTAGAACTTGCTTCAAACACAGAAAAAAAAAAGGCAATGGCATTTTAAAAACTGCAAACTAGTAAGGAATCCTATTGTATTGTTTTTAAACTCGTTACTTACCTGTATTACCCATTACTTACACTGAAAAAGATGACATAGAAGGAGAGAAACGATATGGCAACCCATTGTTCCTTTTCCTTTCAATCCTTCCTTACTCATCAGTAAGCCAAAGGTAGATAGTGTTCTAGAATAAAACTTACCAAGAAATGAAATAAAAACAGTTGTATTAGTTTTGTTCAGCATTTTCACTCTTCAGAAATGAGCATGTGTAAGATATGAAATATAAATTGCCCAATTTCTTCTTTCTTTTTTGTCTTCTTTTTTTCCATTAGAGACAGGGTCTGTTTAAATTGTGTAATATTTCAGTAATGATGCATGTGAGTCAAATTGTTTATATTTTTATTTAAAATGGCGTTCTAAACAATAACAAAGATAAACAGTGAAATTCATGCTAATTAACATTTTTTTCTTCACTAAGAATGACATTAAATAATAAGTAGAAAATATCACAAGTCTAGAGACAGACTAAGGAAAAAGCTTTATATTTTGGTACTTTTAATGATATTTTTGCTTGCTTTTTTAACAAGGGGGTCCCACATTTTTATTTTGCACAAGGCCTCACAAATTCCATAGCCAGAATTGCCAGCACTGATAGGGGGCTCCCTAGAGTCAGGAACCCAGGTTCCTTCTATGCTGTTGCTCCATTATCTGTGGCCTCGCTGTAACGGCCCACAAGGCAGCATCCACTTACTGGAAACACTGCCAAAGGAGATGAGGGCAAACAACTCATAATGCTTTCTCTTCTAGTAAGTTTAAGGAAGATGCCACAAGATTTTTCTGCCTTCTTTTGT
This sequence comes from Varecia variegata, assembly GCA_028533085.1. Classification (NCBI taxonomy): domain Eukaryota; kingdom Metazoa; phylum Chordata; class Mammalia; order Primates; family Lemuridae; genus Varecia; species Varecia variegata. The sequence goes on from CM052443.1 coordinate 70,020,169, forward strand.
AAATCAGAATTCAGTCATGAAGCTTGGAAATAAAATCTTTGGAGACCATGTACATAGCTAAAATTTAGGGGTTCCATTATCAAAGAAAAAATACAAAAATGGATATTAGGATGCAAGTAGATGTATCTACCACTCTAGTTTAAAAACAGAGCCTGTAAGGAACCAGTGAGTGGCAAGGTAGCATGAGATGGCATATTGTGAATGATTTTCCCATGGGGAAAAGAATGTATAATAAAAAGAGACAGAGAGAAAGAGAGAAAGAGAGAGAGATAAAAGTGGAAGATGCCAACATCACTAAGTATATATGTTTGGTAGAAAATAGAAGTAAAACTGATATGAATTATCATTACCTGAAGAAAATTATACAGAGCCTAGACTGAATTCACAAAGATCAAAAAAGTTGGACTCTATCACTGACTATGTGACTTGGGGAAAATTGCATATTTAAATTATTAATTCCCACTTTACAGTATTTTTTCTAAGGATTATAAATATATCTAAGCTGCCTAACAGTGTCTGATATATAATATATATTAGCTCAATTGTCATTTTAATTAATTTTCATTTTAAAGATAAAAAACACTTTATTACTTTTGTTAATTTTATTGTGTTTCATATCCATGGTATAGACATTTTATTTTTTCAATATAGTATTTTTAAGTGAAATGTAAATATAAACATTTATCAATGCACCATCAAGACATTAATAAATATTCTAATACATTAAAATTATAAATGTCTCTATATGTAAAACATATAAATTTTAAAACAAAGCATTTCATTTTTATTTCAGCTAATCTTTATATCAAGGAAAGGGAAAGGGTAATAGTCTTAAAATTTTTTTATATTTAACTCTTCATGCTTAGCAACTTGGAATAATCCCTCTACTATGTTAAAAAACTTACACCTCTATTGCTAACCTGCTGCTATTCATATATCTTGAATTTGTTTTATTTTTATCCACTGTGTTCAGTGTAGCATCATGTATAATTAGTAGGTCATATTGCACAAAAATTACATAAATAGATTTAATAATAGACTGAACTGAAGTACCTTTCATATAATTAACTTGAATAAAGTGTCTCAGCATTCTGAAGAACTGAATAATTAAATAGATCTGTATTATTATCCCCATTTTATAGATGGAATCATAGGTATAAAGATATTAAATAATTTGCTAGAGATCATAGCCTTACTAAATAGCAGGAACAAATTGTGAATAATACTCAAAATTTTCATTAGGAGAAAAAGTTCAGCAGAAATTTCTGCTACATATGAATTCTACATAGAACACTAAATTGAAATTATTACAGCTCTCATTATTAATTGTCATTTGGTATCAAAAAATATGCTAGGTACAATAATACACACAGAATGAGCCAAAACCCCCTAACCCCAGCCCAACTATATATCTAATCCTCTCAACTTATTACTAGTACATCCAAACGGGTGTTTTATCACCTTAATTATTTTCAAGATATGATACCACTAGCAAAGAATCTTGTGAGTCTCATTGCTAAAGATAATGTATCTCATATTTGTCCAAGTAGAACTAACCTTTTCTATTACAAAAATGAAGACAGCATTTGAAAATGTATGCTATGCCTAAAAAAGAACTATGTCCAAAAATTGGACAGCCTTATTAGTGAAGTCATTAATTTGGGTTGTGTTCACATACCAATAGTAAATTATAGTCATAATTTTAAACATGTATTCTTCTTCTGTAGGAATGAGATACTATGCTGGCCACATTCCATTCTCTGTAAAAAGTCATCCCAAATACCTGTGAAGTATGTAGCATCCTTAGTATACAGGTGAGGAAGAGAAGGCTCTAAAAAGTGAAGAGATATGCCTAAGGACACATAGTTTGATGGTAAATGCATAATCTTTAATCCAAGTAATTCTAGTTCTTTCCATCCCAACACAATTACTTTCCCATTGCATAATTTCTGACTAGTCTTAAAATAAAGCATGCTTAAAATATAAACAATATTTGTACATTATCCATTTTTATTTTAATTGCTTTTTAAAAATGTTTTTATTTCAGATTATTACGGGGGTACAAACACTTTGGTAATGTAAATTGCCTTTGCACCACCCAACAAGCTTGCCTATCACCCAGATAGCACAAACTGCATCCATTAGGTGTAGATTCACCCATCCCCTCCTCCTGCTCCCACCTGTCCTACATCCTATGAACATTACTTCCCATATGTGCACCTTAGTGTTGATCACTTAGTACCAATTTCATAGTGAGTACACGTGGTGTTTGTTTTTCCAGTCTTGTGATATTTCACTTAGAAGAATGGGTTCCAGCTCTATCCACAATAATACAAGAGGTGCCATATCACCATTCTTTTTGGCTGAGTAGAACTCCATGGTATACATATACTATATTTTGTTAATCCACTCATGTATTGATGAGCACTTGGATTGTTTTCACATCTTTGCAATTATGAATAATTCTGCTATAAATATTCTAGTGCAGATGTCTTTTTCATAGAATGTCTTTTTTTTCCTTTGAGTAGATACCCATTAGTTGCATTGCTGGGTCAAATGGTAGTCCTATTGTTATTTCCATACTACTTTCCATAGAAGTTTTACTAGCTTGCAGTCCCACCAGCAGTGCATAAGTGTTCCTATCTCTCTGCATCCACACTAACATTTGTTGTTTCGGAACTTTTTGATAAAAGCCATTCTCACTAGAATTAAGTGATATCTCATTGTGGTGTTGATTTGCATTTCCCTGATAATTAGAGATGTGAAGCAGTTTGTCATAGGTTTCTTGGCCATTATTCTATCTTCTTTTGAAAAGTTTCTATTCACGTCCTTTGCTCACTTTTTAATGGGGTTGTTTGATTTTTCTTGCTGGTTTTCCTGAGTTCTATATAAATTCTAGTTATTGGCGCTTTGTTGCATGTATAGCATGTGATATTTTCTCCCATTCTATAGATTGTCTATTTGCTATAATGATAGTTTCTTTGGCTGTGCAGAAGTTTTTTGATTTGATCAGGTCCCATTTGTTTATTTTTTGTTGATGCTGTGATTGCTTTTGGAGTCCTGGACCAGATGGTTTCACACCCAAATTCTACCAGACCTACGAAGAGGAACTGGTGCATATCCTGCAAAAATTATTTCACAATATCAAGAAGGGAGTAATTCTCCTCAGCACATTTTACAGAGCCAACATCCCCCTGATACCAAAGTCAGGAAAGGACTCAACAAGAACAAAAAAAAACCCACTACAGATCAATATCCCTTAGGAATATGGATGCAATAATTCTCAGTTAAATTGTAGCAAATCAAATTCAGCTGCTCATCGAAAAAATAATCCATCACAATCAAGTGCACTTCATCTCAAAGATGCAGGAATGGTTCAACATCTGCAAATCTATAAATGTTATTCACCACATAAACAGAAATAAAAACAAAGACCATATGATCCTCTCAATAGATGCAGAAAAAGCATTTGACAAAATGCAGCACTCTTTTATGATAAGAACACTTAACAAAATAGGCATAGATGGGACTTACCTTAAAATGATAAAAACCATAAACGACAAACCCACAGCCAACACCATACTGAATGGGGAAAAATTGAAAGCATTCCCGCTTACAACTGGAACCAGAGAAGGTTCCCCTCTATCATCAATTCTCTTCAACATAGTGCTAGAATTCCTAGCCAGAGCAGTTAGACAAGAGAAGGAAATCAAGGGCATCCAAATAGGGACAGAAGAGGTCAAACTATCACTCTTTGCTGATGATATAATCTTATATTAGAAAACCCCAAAGATTCTGCCAAAAAGCTACTGGAAGTGATAAATAAATTCAGAAAAGTCTCAGGTTACAAAATCAACGTACACAAATCAGTAGTATTCAAATACGTCAACAACAGTCAAAATGAGAACCAAATCAAAGACACAATAGCAACAAAGAAAATAAAATACCTAGGAATATATTTAACTAAGGAAGTGAAGGACCTCTACAGGGAGAACTACAAAACTATGAGGAGGGAAATAAAAGAATATGAAAACAGATGGAAAACCATACCATGCTCATGGATTGGCAGAATCAACATTGTTAAAATGTCTATACTACCCAAAGTGATCTACAGATTCAATGCAATCCCTATTAAAATACCAACATCATTTTTCTCAGATCAAGAAAAAATAATTCTATGCTTTGTGTAGAACCAGACAAGATCCTGTATAGATAAAACAACCTTAAGTAAAAAGGACAAATTGATCAGATTTTAAGCTACACTACAAGGCTGTGTTAACCCAAACACCATGGTACTGGCACAAGAACAGAGATATAGACCAATGAAACAGGACTGAGAAGCCAGATATAAAACCATCCTCATATTGCCATCTGATTTTTGACAAAGCATACAAAAAAATCCAGTGGAGAAAAGAATTCCTATTCAATAAATGGTGCGGAGAATAAGTGGATAGTCACATGTAGAAGACTGAAAAAGGATTTGCACCTCTCCCCTCTCAAAAAAATCAACTCATGATGGATAATAGACTTAAACCAAAGACATGAATCCACAGGAATTCTAGAAGAAAATGTTGGAAAAATTCTTATACACATTGGCCTAGACAAAAAATTTAATTGTTAATATTTATTTATTAAAATAACTTGTATATTTGGATGTATTTTACAATATCTTGTTGTTTTCAACTGACAAACTTTCTTCTTTTTCTTGCCTTCATGAAATGAGTTTTTAAAATTCTCTTTGTTTCTACTAGTTTGGAAGTCTTATATTGTTTTGCCTTTTTTAGTAGTTATTTCTACAACTTTTAAGTGTACATATTAAGATATGAGTTGAAAGCTAATCAATTTCTCTTGTTATCTACTACATGAATATACCAGCATTTATTTGATCTATAAATTAATTTAGATTATTTCTAAGTTTTTAGGATTATAAGAATTCTATAATGACTATCTATCTCTATATCGATCTGTCTGAATATTTACCAATACATTTGCACACCTGTGTGATAATTTCTTTAGTACAGACTTCTAACAATGTAATGATTATGTCAAAAGTTATGTACATTTAAAATTTTGATGGATACATCTAGAGACTATCCAAAAACAAATATAATTTTATACCAACACTAAGAGTGTAAGCATACCTGTTACCTTTATTCCCTCCTTACTTCTTCCTCTTCCTCTTTTTTTCCTTCTCCTCCACCTTTCCTTCTTTCTCCCCCTTCTTCTTCTCATTAATTTTCCAATCTTGTAGACAAGTGCAGAGCATCTCATTGGTGGACACTTTATTTTAACCTTTTTTATTCTGATAAAATATATATGATATTTATCATTTTGACCATTCATAATTGTGATTTAACCATTTATTAGTGGCATTAGATATATTCACAATATTATTGACCATTACTATTATCTATATCCAAAACCTTTTAACATTATTTCCCACAATAATTTTTACCCATTCAACAATAACTTCACTCCTCCCCACAGACTCTGCTAACCTTCATTCTACTTTCTGTCTCTATGAATTTTCATGTTCTAAGTCCTGCATGTAAGTGGAATTATACAATATTTTTATATCTAGTATCTGGCTTATTTCACTGAACATAATATTTTCAAGGGCTATCCATGGTGTGGTATATATCAAATTTTCATTCCTTTTAAAGGCTGATTCATATTATATTTTATGTAAGGATAAACATAATTTTTATCCTTTCATCTGTGGATGTATATTTGATTGTTTCCATTTTTTTGGCTATTTTGAATAATGCTGCCATGAACATGAATGTACAAATATCTGTTTGAGTCCCTGCTTTCAATTATTTTAGGTACTTACTCAGATGTAAAGTTGCTGGATCATATGGTAATTTTATTTTCAATTTTTTTAGGAACTCTGTATTACCATTTCCAAGTGGCTGTACCATTTTATACCCCTACCAGGAAGACACAGTGTTCTAGTTTCACCACATCCTTACCAACACTTGCTATTTCCTGTTTGTTTTTTAAAGAATAGCCATCTTAATGAACATAAAGTATTAATAGTAAATTTAATTCGTGTTTCCCTAATGATTAGTAATGTTGGGCATCTTCTCATGTCCTTATCGATCATCTATATGTTTTCTTTGGAGAAAAGGGTGTGCAGCGGTATACATTGTCTATTTTTAGAAGGGGTTCAACTTAATTCAATATCTTCACAAAATAAACTTTTAAGCAAACATGAAGTTTTGTCACAATTAAGAAAGCTTTTGGAATAGAATAACTTATCATAATAGTAAATAGAAAATATTGGAAGTCTTTAACAAGCCCAGACAGACATTTTATCTATTATTCTGAGGGCAGCTTACCTGGGAATAAGATTACCTAGGTCATTTTATCTGCATAATAGACAGCCTTTATTCTCAGTGATGTTCCACCTGTCCCTCACATTTCTGTCACCTCAATCAAACCATTGTTCTTTGGACTTTTTCATTTGTCCCGAAAATCATTTACTTTTCCACATCACTTCTCTTTCCCCAAAAAAGAGACTATTTAAGCATCAACCATCTGGCCCTTCTGTGAGATTTCATATGTTTTGTATGGATCCCATGCTTATACAAATTAATAAATTTTCTGTTGTTAACCGGTCTTTTGTTATAGGAACGTTGCCCATGACCTTACAATGGGAAAGAAAGGTATCATCATCTTTCCATCCCTGCAATGTATATAAACATTAAAATGTTTGTTTATATATGATAGAAGATCTTTATCAAAAGTAAGATATTTTGCTCCTTGAAAGGTACTGTTAAGAAATTAAAAGGCAAGATATCAATTGGGAGAATATATTTGCAAAACATAAACCAGATAAAAAACTTGTATTTAAGCAGCAAAAGAACTCTGGAAGTAAGAATCAGAGTGTAAGCTCACCCTCAAAAGGAAACACTAGCTCTGTAGCAATGGATACCAAACAAAATCAGAATATTGAAATGACAGATAAAGAATTCCAAATATGGATTATAAGTAAGCTCAACAAAATACATGAGAAAATGGAAAACCAGCACATGGAAACTACAAAAAAAAAAAAAAATCAGGAAATGAATGAAAAATTCACTAAAGAAAACAAATTATTAAAAAGCAATAAAATATTACTTCTGGAAATGAAAAATTCATTTAAGGAAATGCAAAACACAGTGGAAAGTCTCAAGAATATACTAGACCAGGCAGAAGAAAGAAATTCAGAGCACAAAGAAAACACCTTTAAATTAAACAAGTCAGTAAAAGATAAGGGACAGAGAATTAAGAGAAAAAAACAAAACTTACAAGAAATATAGAATGCATAAAATCACACCTAATGGGTACAATGCACACTATCTGGGTGATGGGTATACTTATAACTATGACACAAACTGTACAAAAGCAATTTATGTCACCAAAATATTTATACCCCTGTAATACTCTGAAATAAAAGGAAAGAAAACAAGAAATATGGTATTATGCAAAGAGGCCAAACATAAGAATTATAGGCATGCCTGAGGATAAAGAAAAAATCACACAAGGGTTGGAAAAATTAGTTATAGGAATCCCTAAGGGTAAAGAAAAAAATTGCACAAGGGAATAATAGAGGAAAACTACCCTGGTCTTGCTAGAAACTTAGATATCCAGGTAGAAGAAGCTCAAAGGACACATTGGAGATTCATCACAAAGATGCAATCACCATGACAAATAGTCATCAGACTGGCCAAAGTTAACTTGAAGGAGGAACTCCTATGAGCCATAAGGCAAGACAATCAGGTAACTTTAAAGGAAAACCCATCCAGCTAACTGAAGACTTCTCAACTGAGACCATACAAGCCAGAAGAGATTGGGGTCCCATTCTCAGTCTTCTTAAACAGAATAATGCCCAGCATAAAATTTTTGTATCCTTCAAAACTAAGTTTCTAATAAGAGGGAGAAATAGACATTTTCAGACAAGCAAACACTGAAGGAATTTGTCAAGACCAGACTTGCAGGAAGTACTCATTTCTGCATTATACATCAATCAGCACAATAAAAATCCACCCGTGTAAAATTATCTTAAAAGTTAAAGCTCAGAGTCCGTATAAAATAATGCCTCAAAAGGTAAAACAAACCAACAAGGTTCTACTCATTGGGTTGAACAGAAATGCATGCAACTTGTCAATTCTTTCAATAAATGTGAACCGCTTGAATTCCCCACTCAAGAGACCTAGGCTGGCTGATAAAATAAAAAAAAAAAAAAAAAAAAAAAAAAGCCAAGTATCTGCTTCTCCAGGAACCACATTTAACCCCCAAGGACTCCTTCAGAGTCAAGGTGAAGGGATGGAGAAAATATTCCATGCAAATGGAATTTGAAAGAAAGCAGGAATAGCCATTCTCATATCAGATAACATAGACATCAAATCAATAATAGTAGAGAACAAAAAAGATGGTCGTTATATGATGGTAAAGGGATCAATTCAACAAGAAGACATGACAATCCTAAATATGTATGCATCTAACACAGGTGCACCCAGATTCATAAAGCAAACCCTACTAGATCTAAACAAAGAGATAAATGGCAACATCATAATTGCCAGGGATTTCAACACCCCACTGATAGAACTGGACAGATTGTCCAAGAAGAAAATAAATAAAGAAAAACTGGACTTAAATGGGACTGTAATGGAAATGGGCCTAACAAATATTTACACAACATTCTAACAAATATACATTCTTCTCAATAGCATATGGAACATTCTCTAACAGAGGTCACATCTTAGGCCACAAACATGTCTCAACACATTAAAAAAAAAAAGTAGAAATTATATTATGTACCTTCTCAGACCATAGTGGAATAAAATTAGAAATCAACTTCAACAGAAATACTCAATTCTATAATAAGTCATAGAAATTAAACAACCTACTGCTGAATAAATAATTATTAGCTCAAGGAATAAATTAATGTGGAAATCAAAAGATTCCTCAAACTAAATGACAAAGCGGATACAAGTTGCCAAATTCTGTGGGATTCAGCAAAATCAGTCCTAAGGGGAAAATTCATAGACTGAAATGATTACATCAAAAAGACAGAAAGATCACATATCAACAATCTAGTGAATCATCTCAAGGAAGAAGACAAGAAAGAGCAACCAAACCCAAAGCCAGCAGAAGAAAAGAAATAACTAGAGTCAGAGCAGAAATAAATGAAATTGAAAACAAAAAATAATACAGAAGATTAATGAAACAAAAAGGTGGGTTTTATTTATTTATTTATTTTTATTTCAGGATATTATGAGGGTACAAACATTTTGGTTACATTTTATGTCTTTGCCTCACCCAAGCGAGGATTAAAGGCATGCCCTTCCCTTTTACAAGTACCATTTTCTATTCTGAGAGCAATAGAAAGCCAAAACTGAAGGAAACTACCTCACTGAACTTGCATCCATCCATTAATTTACCAAATCTTGGGGCACATGGCATGGCTATGAGGGAAGGAGGGAATAGAGAAATGAAGCAGTTGTAGGCTCTCGCTTTTGATGGCTTATAATCTAGTAGAGGAGATAAGAGTACTGGACAGGCAACTATAGAATAAGGGGGAAGGACATATGTGCCTTCAGAAAGAATAAATAAAATGCTATTCCCAGAACTCAGAGGAGAGAGTGAAAACTTAAGTTGTAAGTTATGAGGTGGGGGGATTTGGGCAGATGGAGAAATAAAGAAGGAACACAAAAATGAACCAAGAAAATCCATTTTTATTCACTCTTCTCATAAACCATCAATTTATTCAATTCATTAATTCTTGTTTTTTGCATTATTAAACTAGTCATCAAAAATAAATATATCACTGCTTTGACATGCAATTTTGAACATATACCTTATATTATTAATTATAGACTTCTTAGAAATAAAAGTATAAATATTACTGAGTCACAGTTTTATTCTGTATGACCTTTCAAAACAGAAAGAAACCAATTCACATGAAAGCCAGATTCTAGCAAATATAAAATAACAATCTTTAAGACCATATGCTTAAAACACATACATTCACCAAAATAAACATATATCATATAAAATATAACTAAAAATCATGTTCACTCAGCACCACTTAATTTTATCAATGGTATTTTCGTAAATACTAACGTGTAATAAAAATATCAAAATGATGGTTCACTTACATTATGTGCTCTGCAAGACATTGTCATTATCTGGGTGGCTTTGTCATGATAAGGAAAACCAATTCCTCACCACTGTGAATCAAGGAATATTTTTCAGTTTGGAATAAGTACTGAATCTTAGTAATCAAAATAATATATAAGATTAGTCAAATAATTTTTCATAATCAAAATGCAAATACATGATATAGTTAATAAACAATATAGGATCTAAATAGAGTTATCAAAATACCTTAGAGAAAATGTAAACTCTCTTTTTTAGGGGTAATTAATTTGTCCCCTGAATAAGAAAAAGCTGGAATCTACTTCCATTGTACAGTTAAATTAATATGTTACCAGAGGAAAAAGAGATCTAACCTCTCAGAGATTCAGATTGTCATCTATAAAATTGAGTGGAGGGGAATTATATTAAAAGAGTAGTTTTCAAGTTTTCTTAAGAAGTAGAATTCACTTTCTTTTCACAAAAATAATTATAGCTTGAATCTCACTAATATAATTCAGATATACATGCAGTATGTGTAGTTTAAAGGAGGAAAGATTCCTGCTATTTCTGTACTGACCCTAAAGTACACTAGCAGACTAAAAATCACTACTCACAATGACGTGAAGAAATTTCAGAAAGAAAAAAAGCATTTAATGAATATTAACGGAATCAGAAATTATAGGATAAAATGGATAATTTGGAGCAAGTTGAGTAGAATAGTGGCATTTAGTTTGTGGATTTTTAAAATATTAAAATAATATATGCAAAATGCATAGCATGGAGTTTCACAAATTTGTGGATGATCAATAAACAATCACTCCTCTTTTTTCTTTCCAAACACATTTCAATCTCCTCATTCTTCTGCAATATCTTAACTCATGCAAGATTTTATACTTGCAAATGATAGCAGCTTTCAACAAAAAGACTAAATCATGCATTCTCAATGGAAGCAGTATTGCTTCTGAAAGGACAAAAGTTGGTTCTTGATGGATGGAAACAATCTTATACTTTTTATACATAAAACACAGATATGCATACACTACATAAACATAAATACAGTATATGTGTGGTATGAGTTCATGGAAAGGCTATTAGGAAAACAATGTCTAAAAAGATTCCTTACAGGGGTGACCACAAAAAAAGGTTAAAAAACACTGCACTAAACAATTAAAACTCACATTTAGAGAAACACAAGAGCTGATCTTAAACTGGACGAATGCCAATTCATACATTTAACATTATCTACGAAATGCATACTGTGTGTAAAAAATTATTAGACATTGTAGGGAATAAAAAGATATGTGACATAGTCCATGAACTCAAGACACTTAGGATTCATCACCAAATATTAAAAGCATCAAGTAGTACCAAGGTTCAGGAATTCAGAGAACAAAGTCAATTTCTTGCTGGAGTGTTCAGAAAGTTTTCAGAGGCGATGGTTTGTCAGTTGCCATTTGATGAAGTATACCTTAAATGATCAGATATAAAGCTGGAATATTCCAGATTTGGGGAATGATATGAGGATATGCCTAAACATAGGAAAGAGCAGGAAAAGAAGTAATAGCAAAGGACGTCTGGGAATGATATAAAAGAATGCCGACCTGGAGAGTCGGGACTTTATATGATGAAGAATGGACAATCGGGGTGAGCTCGAGGAACAAGCCTGGTGCTGTCAGACCATGAGTATCTTGTAATGAAACAAAAACTTCTGTGCAAAGATGATAGCGATGGAAATGCTGAATACTCAGTTGAACTTAGTGGTCTTTTAGATGTAGAGGGGAGGAGAAGGAGAATGAAAGGTAGAAATCAGAGAACTTTAAAGTTTCAGTTCTGGATGTAGGATATGGCTTCTCACTCTATCATTCTCTTTTATAACCAGTTCCATTCTCAAGATGAGAAAAAAGAATGCTTTCTTGTTAGGTCAGTTTGCAAAACTCCACAAATCATACCAATAGTAATCAATAATGACTATTTCTATTAATTCTTACATGAGGCCATGTTTGAGACCCAAAGAAAAATATCAGTATATCCCATAGGAATATAATATTGTCCTTTTCTCTCATGCCTAAATAAGTTGCCATAGAAATTTATCCAGTGGGGATAAACTCCTAAGATAGCATTAACATTTAAAAAGTCATCTGTTTGATTTAAAAAATGTTTGATCAGATTTAGATAATTAAACACATGATCAGACTTCATGCTACATATTTATATTATAAATGCGCCTATGTATAATGGTGCATGTACCATAATGAACCTCATTGGGTGGTATTTATGAAAGGAATGCTTTATCTCAAATTACAGTAGTCCCCACTTACCCACAGTTTAGCTTTCTGTGGTTTCAGTTATTTGTGGTCAACAGGCCCAAAAACACCTATTGGTGAGTACAATACAAGAAGATACATAGAGAGAGAGAGATCATATTCACATAATTTTTATTACACTATATTGTTATGATTGTTCTATTTTATTATTGTTAATTTTTTACTGTATCTAAGTTATAAATTAACCTTTATCATAAGTATGTATACAAAAAAACATAGAGAGAGTTTGTTAGTATCCATGGATTTGGGCCCCTACTAGAGGTCTTGGAATGTAACTCCATGGATAAGGGGGAAATAGTTACTGTATTTAGGGTATTTTAAATTGAAGAACTAGTGAGTGATGATGCTGTAATCTACTTAATTATTTTACATGAGTACCCTCTGAGCTGCATGCAATAGTAAAATAATATGACTTACTTGTTTCCAGATACAATAATTAGTTGAAGGAGATAAATTGATTGGAAAACAAATATAGATTATGAAATGGAAGTCATAGGAAAATAAAAAATATTTCCTAGGCCCCAAAATTGTTTGAAACCACCTAAAAGATAGTTCTTCTATGGTATAGTGAAATAAGGCTCATAGAAGTATATGACTGAGTTTATTGCCTCTCAAAATATAAAATGAAGCAACAACCTGAAATGAAAAAGTGGCAGCAGATGGTTCCAGATATAGAAAGAAAAATATCTCAAACTGGTGGGGCATAAATCTCTTAAAGACAACAAAGAAAAAGAAAGGAATAAGTCTCATTTGCTTTTTCATCTCATAATATTATTCTGTTCATTTTCCATACTAATCTAAAATGTGATGATATTTGAATAAAGCAATATCCAGCAAATTAAATGTATTATTACAACATATTTCTCTTGATCTTCATTACCAGAAAGGTAGCAAGCATCACTGAAAAAATATGGAGAAAAATTACTTCTGTACCAGCCATCATGACTTCATGATGAATAAATCTCCTGTCTAGATATACAATTTATGGATGTACAGAAAAATGAAATAGGTTTATTCACAGGTGTAATCATGAATATTGACACTGATCTATGATGTGCACCTGGCACAATTCTCATTGGTCTCTCCTTCTAGAATGACAAATCATAAGTTTGTCCTGTAATTTATAATGGGCCAATTACTTCTAGCCCTGTCAGTACCGTTAGCTCTGTGTGTGACACACTAAACAAACTGTACATTGACAATCAGCTCTGGATGTTCCCCTTTTAGGGCCTATGAAACATGCCTAGCAAATAAAGTTGATTTTGAGACTGTATCAACCTTTAACCCATGGCCTGTACTCAATTCCCCAAATTCCTTTTTCATTAAATATTTAACTTTTCACAAGAAATTCTATGTCTGCATTCATGACCAGAGCCAAGGCTAACCATCCTAGTCTCATTACTCTGTTCACCAAGATGAACAAAATAGAGACAATTGGTACTGAGTCTATCTCCTTCCCCAACCCCAGTTTTTGTTGGTCGAATAGTTGTAACCACCTACTGGACTTCAATGGAAAGGAGGTATTTTTCCTTCAACAATTCGCTCAACAACAATCCAGCTCTTTCATTGCTCTCTCCAGAGTACACAAGCAAGTAGCAACTCTATCTGCCAATCTTTTGTTTTTGCACGGTTGTTTGAAAGGAGACACTTAAGGATCATTTAAGCTCCAATTCTGTTTTTTAATAGCTTTTGATCTACTTATAAACTTTTTGAGCTTGGGAAAAGTATTCAATCATTTCTAACTCTCGATTTCTTCATTAATGAACTGGTAATACTGAAAAATCATTTTTTAAAAAAATTCAGCTTTAAACCTAAGCATAAATGAGAACTTTATGTACAATAGAGGAAATATTGGAAATTAGCAGGGAAAGAAAGAATAATTAAACAAATAAAACTGACACAATTGACATTTGATAAGGAAAAAAACATGCCGTACAACAATAATAAGTAGGATGATAAAAATGAGGTAGATACTTATGGAGCAATATAAACAGTCAATAAACATTTGAAGCATAATGTTATGATTTCCATATATACAAAATTAGTAGTAACTTGCCATTAACAATTATCCAAGGAATGATCATGAAGGAAAAAGAAGACAGCAGAGAGACTGAGATAGAATTAAGATTACTTACATTTGTTTACATTGCAGTTTATTAACTATGAGACAGTTCTATTTTCATGGAAGTGAAATATCATTTGAGCAAAACAGAGTATCTTATTATGAAAGATTTTTATTTTTGGAGTTTTCATATATATTCTGAATTTATTTGAATGTTCTTTTGGAGAGAAGCATTGAGATATATAGTCCACAATATCCTCAAAAAAGAAAGAAAGTCCCATCATGCAATAAATACTAAATAGATCAATATACTTAAACTCTAGTATTTTTCACTTTTTGTCAGGAAGATTTCAGCTCAAAACTATAAAAATGAACATCTTATTGCAAAAGTGAAATGTTTGTCATATTAAAAAAATCCATGCAAAGATGTGGAAACAACCCAAATGCCCATCAATTCATGAGTGGATTAATAAAATGTAGTATATGTATACCATGTAGTATTACTCAGCTATAAGAAATAACAGTGATATGGCATCTCTTTGATTTCCTGGAGAGAGTTGGAACCCATTCTATTAAGTGAAGTATCCCAAGAATGGAAAAATAAGCACCACATGTACTCACCAGCAAATCGGTTTCCCTGATCATCACCTAAGTGCACATTTGGGAATAACACCAATTGGGTATCAGACAGAGGTGGGGGGTGGAGGGAGGGGATGGGTGTATACCTTCATGATGAGTGCGATGTGCACTGTCTGGGGAATGGACACGCTTGAAGCTCAGACTCGGGGGGATGGGGGGGACATGGGCAATATATATAACCAGAACTTTTGTACCCCCATAATAAGCTGAAATAAAATAAAAAATAAAAAATAAAAAATAAATCCATGGATCAAGGTGCAGTACTTTTAAACATAAGATTAAAACCTTAATAAATGCTCAAATAGCTTCCAAGAATAATTTAATAACTTAATAAGAGCCCATATTAGATCATACTCTTCTAACTCTATTTTGAATGAAATATGACCAGGCCTAAAAAGCTGGCAACCCTGAACTATTGATGGACAACATAGCAGACAGCTGACGTTTCATTTCCCCCATGGAGCGAACAACTGTCTCCACTCCATATCATATCCATCTTTTATAAGGCCAAAACCAAATTCATTGCTGCAAATGAATACTGTCATTATGACATTTGCATGTCAAGAATTATTCAAGCTTGACTAAATCCCAAAGTTCATACTAAATTTGTTGAACACTGTTTATCCATTTTAAGTTCATTCTAATTCAGGTAACCCTTTGCTAGAGGAAAAAAGTATATATCAGATTGTAAAATAACTTCAAGATATAAAGCCTATCGGTAAACCTCAAAGATACTGTACATGCATATCATTAGAAAATTTACAGTATATTTGACAGCTATTTCTGAGGAATTCCAAACCATGTATCTAATAATATCTGTTTAATATAACAGTACAAACCTTATAAGTTAATGGTCTTATTTGTTTTGTTGTAGTTTCAGACTAGCAGATTTTATAATGGCTCACAAATCCATAGAAATGAAAGATCCTCTAGAAATCATCTACATTAATAGTATAGGTAATGCCATGGCAACAAATTACAGAAGAACCTCATTGTTTAACACAGTAAAAGTTTATCATTCAAGCGCCTAGATGGCTCTCCAGGAAGAGTGGGGAACCTGCAGCCTCGGGGGAGGCGGGGGGGGGCGGCCCATGTGGCCTTCTGGATACTTGAGTGCCGCCTTTTGACTGAATCCAATGTGAAATTTGGATTCTGTCGAGGGGACACACTCGGGGATCTGGAGGGCCACATGTGGCCTTGGGGCTGCAGGTTCCCCACCCCTTTTCAGGTGTCTTCAGTCTTGAGGCACCTTAGCCTCAATATGTGATTCCACAGTCCCTGTGGAGGGGGTGGATAGTGTGGGCCCACATTGATACACATCACTTCAGCTCTCACATCATTACTTAAAGAAATCGGGACCACTCTTAACTTCAAAGGGATATAATTACATTACAGAATGGGGCAAAAGAGCTGAAATATTTGCAAGCACTAGGAATTTTTACCACATTATCCAATACTTTTCTTTTCTGGCTAATCAAAAAGAGACCTAGACTAAGGTCACAAGATTAGCAAACAGCAGAGATGGAATCACAACACTGTTCACTAATAGAGTCATCAAATTAGAGTACCACGAAAATTATGGCTCTTAACCTGGTTTGATAATAGCAGAGAACATTTTTACATTGTTTTTTTTCAACTGAGGTACTAAAGCTGAAATCCAAAGTGAATGTTTTAGAAGTGAAGATCAAGATTATGATGTCCCCAGGTAATACCAGAAGAGGCACCACAAGCACAGGTAATGGTAATGACACTGGAGTGAATTAATAACTCTCTGATAGGTTATATAAAGACTGTGCTTCTGTTTCTATTATAAAATGACTCCACTATATCCTAGAGCCAGACATAGTCCTGGATGACTAATTAAGTACCATCCAGCCCAACATTCTTAATACTTACCATACAGTCTCCCGAGAATAGTAAATAAATACTACAATTTACAGACATAATGCAGGCTTTTAGGAGTTTAGAAGATTACAGACATTTTGTTTAATCTGAAAGCAAAATGAGGTGATTATGATGGTGTTGCATTTTCTTTGCATAAGCATCACAAAACTATTTAGACTTAAAATTATAGTCTATCTGAATAAGATAGGCTAATTAAACCTAAACTGAATACATTTCAGACAAACAAATATTATCATCAGTGGCCATAACTAAAATTTGGCACTTGGATTCTACTCTCTTAAAACATGCACAGTTGGATAAAGAGCTACAGTTCCATCAAAAAATTAAGTGCATTATTTGGATAAAACTGCTATCATAATGTTCTCAATCTGTAGAAACAAAGAAAGGACACAAACATTGTTAAAAAGTAAAAAGAAATCACAGATTGTGAATTCTAGAAAGATATTTATTTCTTGGAAATAAGGCCTCTCATTCTTCAAAGTCAGTTTTGGAACCCCAAATTCATTATAGTATAGTAACAACAGCAAGTCTACAATGATGCAAAAATCTATGGAGACATTGAGAAACTATTGTTGTTAATAGACACATTTGGAATGATGTTGTCAGTGGACTATCATTCTCCTATCATAGTCCCAAGCCTTGATATTTCATGTAAGTTTGATGGATCTGAGACCATGTAATAGACATTATGGAAGGTATAGAATTCAATAAGCTGTAACACCAAGACTTAAATGAAATATAGGAACTTTATTTTATAACATCATTTTTTTTTTTTTTTTGAGACAGGGTCTCGCTCTGTCTCCCTGGGTAGAGTGCAGTGGTGTCATCTTAGCTCACTGCAACCTCAAACTCCTGGGCTTAAGTGATCCTCTTGTCTCAGCTTCCCCAGTAGCTGGGACTACAGGCATGTTCCGCCAAGCCCAGATAATTTTTTTCTATTTTTAGTAGAGACAAGGTCTCGCTCTTGCTC
Organism: Varecia variegata; assembly: GCA_028533085.1. NCBI lineage: Eukaryota > Metazoa > Chordata > Mammalia > Primates > Lemuridae > Varecia > Varecia variegata. Next base: position 70,038,194 of record CM052443.1, read on the forward strand.
AGGCTGATCTAGAACTCCTGAACTCAATCAATCCTCCCACCTTGGCCTCCCAGAATGCTAGGATTACAGGCGTGAGCCACTGTGCCCTGCCTATAACATCATTAAAATGAGAAAAAAGATAACTGTCTTCTTAATTACTGTTTACTATTTATTGTTTTATTTTAACTAGAATGCTAAAACCTTTTGTCTGCACACTTCCCCTGAAAAGTTGTTGAGCATTGACATTACTAAGAGCTCACAAATATTACACCAAAACTGCATTCGGGTCTTTGTGTAGCAAAGTTGCTCTTTTACTCAAGGATATGCCTTTTCTTATTCTTGGCCAACCAATGGAGCACAAAGTGGTTGAAACAGAAAAAAAAAAAAATGAAAATGAGAAGATCTAACATCATTGTGGAAGAAGCAGCCCTGTAAATTATGAAGGCAATTAGGAAAATACTTCTCTTCCTCCTTGTAAGTTTAGAGTGCACAGTCTCTGAGAATTAATGTTTGTCATTTGGGAAATAATGTTTGGGTATAGAATCCAGCAGTTGTCTTGTACATATATGATGAAAAAAACATATTTACAACTCATGGTGGTGAAAACTCTTAAGAGGACTTGTCTTGGAGTGCTCACTCCTACGCTGGACTGTTTCATTAAATGTGCTTATGTCCCCAGCCTGTCCCTAGAATGTCAAAGTGCTATTGACGGAAGACCCTAACTTGGAGAAATGTACTAGCACTGACAGTGGGTGTGGGAAGGGGCTGAGGTTGCTTACTAAATGCACGACAACCTTGAGGATAAATAAAGGGTGAAATTCCAACCCCCCAACAAAAAGACAGTAACAACAATAACAGTAAAGCTCAGGGCAAGGTTTGAATAAAGAAAGGTCTTTTGTTGTTGTTGTTGCCCTTATTGTTGTCATTATTGCTGTTTTTGAAAGACATGCTTGAAAACAGCAGATTAAGGTTGTGAAGCGAAGTATGCTTATGAATGGACACTTCTATGGGGTTATGAAAGTCTTTTCTTTAGGTTGAGAAAGTTCTATTTAGGATCTACTTTGCAGTTTCTCTCCCATATTGCATGGTTTTTTGTTTTTTTTTTAATTTGTGAAAGTTTGGGTTTTATTTATACTCATATTGCTCCAGTTGTGTTTTTGTAGAGAAAATGATCGATAGGGAAGTATAAAAGAAAAATTGCACTGGACCATTTAAACAGGCAAGGAAGACTTTAATCAAGGCTATTGCAAGAGGAAAAAGATTGTACTCAACTCCACCGAAACAAAAGGCTAGAGAGTTTTTAAGCTGGGGTGAGCTAACGGAAAAGAATTGGGAGCTGTTAAGAAAGAGGTTGGTCCATGTTATTAGGCCATAAGTATTTGCTAATTGTCATTTACCAAAAATATTAGGTTTCTCCCCTCCAACAGAGATCAGGAGATAAGAGTGCTATCATTTCTGATGTCTGCATTTCAAAAGTGCAGGTCTCATGTCCTTGAGAGAATTTCTGGGTTGCAGAAGATTTATATCTCAAAAGGGCAGAGAAGAATTTATAATTGCAAGTTTTCTACAGTAAATGCTCTAAGAAAAAGAAGATTAGAAGCATATAGTCAGGAAGATATCTTCTTAAAGTTTAGTAAAGCTGAGAGAGAGGTTAAGGCCATGATAGTCAGAAGTTAGAGGAGGTATGGCCCACTTCATATACCTCTCCTTTGGTAGAGGTGGTTGAATACAGGAGTTGCAGGCAGTAACTAGCAGCAAAGTGCGCTTGTTGTAGTTAAGCCAGGAGCAGTGACAAAGCACCAGAAGATTACAGAGAAGCATTAACATGTTTCCCTAGAAGTATAAAATAAATTCTCTTCTTTCTGAATATTTTCTAAAAGAAAATGACTCTTGGAAAGTGTTTGGATGACAGCTGTTCACTTTCTCATAACACATCATAATTTGTAATTTTTGCTTTTATTTGCTTATGTTATTAAAGTCTCTCTTCCATAAGATTGCAAATATCATAAAGACAGGGAGAAGAAACTACTGATTTTTATTCAGAACCGTATAATCAGCAACTAGAACAGGGGCTGCATAAACAAAAAGTGGATGAGAGGTAGTAAGAGGTGGTAAGGAAGTCAGCACTCATGGTCCAAATTTTTGGCTCTTTCTACCATGTTGCACTTGGAACCTGAAAATAACCTATGACACATCTCCTCTTTACTATTTTTGTCTAAGCTCTTATTTGCTGAACTGATTCTTTTTCATTTAGTTTATTTGACTATGAGAAAACTTTGGATAAGAAATAGAGGAATCAGCTTTTTGTATTAAGCATTGGTGGTGTGCTGGAGCCCACCCCATCAGCCTGCAAGAGGGGATTGCACACGTCTCTTCCCAACTCCTTCAGTGACATCACCAGGGGAGATTCCAATTGGCCATGCTGGAAGTATGTGTACCAGGAATTAATAAGCTTTGCAAATCAGCATTTTTTTCCTCTCAAAAAATACTTGTTAAACATTTACCAACACACCACTGGAATCCTTGGCCTATAGCTAAGAAATTAAATAAAAATTATTATACAAAACAGATCTGAAGGAGAAAGATGAATAGAATGAGAAAAAGAATTAACAATTATTGAGAACCTCATATATTTTTTAAATTTAAAGCTGCTAATAACACTGAGAAATAGGTATGATGATTCTTATTATACCTAAATAGAGATTGGGAAACTGAGACTCAAAAGAGATATGGTTTAAGACTATAAAATAATACATTATGGGATTATGATTTAAAATCAAGTCTTTCTCCCATGTTTTGGGTCTTTCCATATATTATGCTTTCTAAAGAATTCTTGGATGTTTGAAAATACATAAAGGATACAAGTCTCTGAATTTACTTTTTTAAAAAATTAGATTCAGAAATGTTAAAATAATGTTTTCAATATTGATAAAGTGACTATAGATAACAAATACACATTTTTCTTTGTTATCATTACTGTAATTTAAAGGAAACAAACAAATCTCTGAATATAATTTGAAAGTAGTGGGTGCCTTAATCTGTTTTCCTTTTTTTTTTTTCTTGTTCATATTAGCCGCACAATAGTCCAGTAAAGAACTTGATTTGAGGTTTGGACATATATAAATGATGTTGAAAGAAGACTCAAAAATTTTACAATTCCAATTGGGTGTTGGACAGAGGTGGGGGGAGGGGATGGGTGTATATCTACATGATGAGAGCGAAGCGAACTGTCAGTGGAATGGACATACTTGAAGATCTGACTC
>CM052443.1:70041535-70071356 GCA_028533085.1 Varecia variegata
ATATAACTTTGATATCTCTACTTTCAAATCCATCGAAACCTAAGATAGAGTCAGAAAAAAAAGAGTTCCTATCTATTAGCATGTAAAATATTAATAACTTGGCAGTTACATTGAAAGGAAGATATTGATATCTCCTCAGTGTTTACCATATTTCATGGAGTTCAGTTGACCCACTGAGTTGGAACTTCAGAGTTGTATTAGCAACACAAAAAAAAAAAAAGTTCAACATTTTTCAAACACTGTGATGGACGCCAGTAGACAGTAAAAATAGAAATCTATCATTTCAAACTTTATATTTTCTTTAAAATGTGACAATATTAAAGTGAAGGAAAGCAGTCCTAACAAAGTTCTAAAATTCTTCTACAAAAAGACAGATCTAACACCTTGCCACCCAAGAAATGATCTCAAAAAGAAAGACTGAACTATTGCATAAGTGAATGGAGTTGCTAAAGAGGTGAACAATTCTAAAAGTGTAGTCCTGAGTGATAAAAATGTGTAGTCTACCGTTCACAAACTGAAAGAATACTCGCAACAACAGCAGAGTGAGCAGGCAGCAGGTGCACACTTGTTTAACTATGTAATATAAACTATTGATCAGATGGCAAGCTGATCTGAAAGGAAATCATTTCCATATATGCTACTCTTCAGATTAATTAAATGCTGAAAAAATACTAAAGCAGATAAACTCACTGGCATCTGTAAGTGGCAAAAGAATAAAACAACCTGGAACAATATCTCAGTTTTAGGCATTGCTCCACTGAACAGCCATTCTTCAGATCCTCAATACCCTATCACTGCATAAAAGGTTATGATAATTCCGTGTTGCCAAAGAATGATGCTTATGATCCAAAGAAATTTAAGCTGATACCCCAGAGTGCCTTTATAAATACCTTATTCCTCCTGTTCCTTAAGATGATATGCAAACAAGCCCAACTTAGCCAGGTAAAACCTGCACACACCAAATAATTTTTTAAAAACCACTCAGCATATGGAAAAAGAATTTGAGAGAGATGGTGACAGTTGCTGGGTTTGTAGATTTATCAGTAGCATACAACAGAATAAACCAACTAAACCTATGTGTCCAATTCTCTGATGTGATAAATGGCAATCATTTAGTAGAGTTCACCTGAAGATTTTTTTAAAGCAAGAATAGGGCAATAATTTGGACCACCAGTGAATAAAAAAAAAAAAAAAAAAAAAAAAAAACAATCTATTACAGTCTTTCCCTCTCTTCTCATTTTTCTTTTATCCATTCATTTATTCATTTACTCTTCTCCCCTGCCCCCCCTGCTTTTCATCTCTTTTATTTTTTTTAATGCCGTAAGTTTGAAATAATAGCTTGTTAAGAACAGAATTTAGAGGTTCATTTATATAGATTTGCATTGTCAGGGAAGAATTTTCCTATAGAACCAATAAATAAACACAATATTCTTTCTATATTATATGCTAGAATAAGAACTTACATTGTAAGATAAAAAAATATATAAGACCCCAGTAGGAATCATTGAAGTGAGTCACTGACAAGTCAGTTAGAAACTTAACTCCTGTTAGGTCCAAATGTTAATCCTATAATGTCCTCTTCCCTTGAGTATAATACATTGTTTGGTAAGAAGTTTAAATCCAATGCCAAATCAGTTTAAAAACGTGGAATTCTCAGGACAGAGGGAGAATCCATCATTTAAGGAGATCCCTGACTTTCTTTTGTATAACAAGGGTGTCGGCAGAGCATGAGAGTAAATTGCAGATACCAAGAAAATGTCCTATGTTTTGCAATCTGTGAAATGGTCTGTTGTTGCTTTACTCCTCAGGAGGAAATCCTAAATGCCATCATTTACTACACTAGCTCAATCACTGCAGACATTTTCTAGTAGTAGTAAGAAATTCATAGACATCAAGTCGATAAAGATTTGCTGCAATTCAATTTGACTGTTGGCCCTAGACTTTACACAGTACTCCATGAATTATCAGGACCATTATTAAATAGTTCCAGATATAAAATTTTAATATTAATTTTAAAATGCAATTGATGAAGCTTTCCTCCATTTCATGCAATTGACCCTCTCTCATTAGTTTTATAACTTCTGTAGGGGGAAAGGGCATAAAAATGACGGGGAATATAATCAAAGCATTGCTTTGAACATAAATATGGGCTTCATGGAATATTCTGAGAGTCCTAACAGCAAGAACCATATATTTTCCCCTGCCACAGCAATGGAAATAGTACTTACCTGGAAGAAGTAAAGTATTAGCAATGTAGAATCTGAAATAAGATTTCTCCTTTGTTCAACTCTATGGATCTGTAGCTCTCTACAACTCTATGGATCTGTAGCTCACAGATTGTTGGTGCTCAACAAATATTTATGTGCTACTCTATAGTCTCACCACCCATTTCCCTCTTATACCTAATTGGAGACCCTCTGACTAGTGCAGGACAAGGGTATGTGAATGGAGCTAGTGCATGTGTCTTGCAGTCTGGAGCAATTTAGAACTACTGTGCTTTCGCCATCTACCTCTTTTCCTTCAGCGGCTTCGTTGGAGTCTAGGTGATTCATGTTTCCACTGGTGTAGCTACTAGATAGAGAAGGGCCACTGAACCTTCTCTATCTTAGATATCAGAATCTAATCAGGAAGAAAAATATATGTTTATTGTGTTAAGCCACTGAGATTTTGGGGTTTATTTCTTGCCACATTCTAGGCTAGCCTAACCCAGTAAATACAGCCTGAGTAATTTGAAACAGTTGACATGAATCAGTCCACAAATTCAGATGTTTAAGAAATATAGCTTTATTTTCTATAACACAATACATATGCATGCCCCTGCCCATCATATAGACATGTGGGAAACTTAATTACCAGTCTTTCTTGACTTTCATTCTCCCCTTCTCTCACCAGTACTCCCCCTCTTCTACCAATATCCAAGGGGTAGCTCTATCAAAGCTACTTGGGCTTGTAGAGGGTAAAAGGCACTTAGACCTTGAGTGTCCTATCACCCCATGCTATGTCACAGTGTCCAGCCTCAAAGCCACCATGTACTTTTAGGTCCAGATGTCCCCTTCCTGTTCATTTATTTGTTTGCTTGGACACATTTCGCTTTTCCTGTTCTGTTTCCCATGGACCCTCTGCCAGTGGTGGCATTTCCTAGACAGAGCTTTCAGTCACATGTGCATCCCTCCTCTCTCCACCTCTCCTCCCTCTTCCACCCAGCTTGGGGGGAATTTATTTTTTCCAGGAAAAAAACCATTACTCTTTCATGACTTTTATGGAATCACATTATCTATTTCCCAAATTGCTCACTCGCTTTATTTATTTATTCATTTTTGAGACAGGGTCTGTGTCGCCTTGGCTAGAGTGCAGTCACATCATCATAGCTCACTGCAACCTCAAACTACTGGGCTAAAGAGATCATCCTGCCTCAGCCTCCTGAATAGCTAGGACTATAGGTGCATGCCACCACACCTGGTTAATTTTTCTATTTTTTGTGGAGATGGGGTCTGGCTCTTGTTCAGGCTGGTCTTGAACTCCTGACCTCAAGCAATCCTCTCGCCTTGGTCTCCCAAAGTGCTAGGATTAAATTGTCTCTTTACTCTACTTTATGGTTTAAGATTTTATAAACAAAAATGGAGCCACATGCTTGAATTTGGGTAATGGCAAAGGGTAGAAATAGCAGCTGCGGTTGGAGGTGGGAGTGATATAGATTAGGATTTCTAAAAATGTTCTGTTGCTGCACAGTTCATGATTTCCTTCCTTTTTCTTATTTTCAAGCAGAGATTTTTATGTTCAGTGCATATGTGACATGCATGCAGGCCTTATATATCTTTTGAGTCTTGTCTCTCACTCATGCCTTTCACCCATTTACAATCTAACCAAAATAATTACCTCACTGTTTCATATAAATGCCCTCTGGAAATCATCTCCACCTTTGCTTATGTTGCCCTACTCCCAATTCAAATGTATCTACATTCTAAGGGCCATTTAAAGACCATTAGTTCCATTGATAGAAACAACAACACCCTCACTTTTTTTGTTTGTTTGTTTGTTTTTTGGTTTTTTTTTGAGACAGAATCTTGCTCTGTCAGCCAGGCTACAGTGCAGTGGAGTCATAATAGCTCACTGCAACCTCAAACTCCTGGGCTCAAGGGATCCTCCTGCCTCAGCCTCCCGAGTAGCCGGGACTACAGGCATGCACTACCACGCCCAGATAATTTTTTTCTATTTTCGGTAGAGACAGGGTCTTGCTCTTGCTCAGGCTGGTGTCAAACTCCTGACTTCAAGGGATCCTCCCACCTTGGCCTCCCAGAGTGCTGGGATTTCAGGCATAAGCCACTGCACCTGTCCTGAAACAGCCCCTTTTTGAACAAAGCACTTTGTGTTTTGAATTTGCTAAGTGATCCTGAGCAAATTATTAATACTTCCCAGTCCCTCACACCTAAAAGGTGGGTAATGAAATTCTACCCCATGGCATTTAATAAACAGGGGTTGAGTGTTTAGACAGTCCCTAGACTATGTAAGCACTTGGTAAATAAACAGCCATTAATATGATGACTTTTTTTTTATTTCAGCTTATTATGGGGGTACAAAAGTTTAGGTTATGTATATTGCCCTTGCCCCCCGCCCCCGCCGAGTCAGAGCTTCAAGCGTGTCCATTCCCCAGACAGTGTGCATCACACTCATTATGTAGGTATACACCCATCCCCTCCCCTACCCCCCACATCTGCCCGACACCCAATTGGTGTTATTCCCAAATGTGCAATATGATGACATTAATAATACTAATTAATATGCTATATAGTATTTATCTTTTAACTTTTCTTATAGTAAGTTTTCACCTTCTAAGCTTCCTCTAGTAGAATTTGCACTATCTAGATAGAAAAAAGGGAAAAAAAGGAATTCTATAAAAAAGACATCTGCGCTGAAATGTTTATAGCAGCACAATTCACAATTGCAAAGATGTGGGAAAAACCCAGGTGCCCATCAATACATTAGTGGATTAATAAAATGTGGAATATGTGTACCATAGAGTACTACTCAGCCATAAAAAAAATGGTGAACTACCTCTTGTATTATCCTGGATGGAGCTGTAGCCCATTCTTCTATGTGAAGTATCACAAGAATGGAAAAACAAACACCACATGTGTTCACCATTAAATTGGTACTAATTGCTCAATCCTTATGTGCACATATGGAAGTAACATTCATCGGATGTCAGGCAGGTGTGAAGGGGAGGAGCAGATGGATAAATTCACACCTAACGGGTGCAGTGCACACTGTGTGGGATGGGCATGCTTGTAGTTCTGTCTCAGTTGGTGCAAAGGCAATATATGTAACCTACGCATTTGTACCCTCATAATATTCTGAAATAATAAAATAAAAAATAAATAAATAAATACAGATATAGTTGTATTCTCCGTGATTCTTAACCTAGCAGTGTATGATGGCTATTTATTGAATAATGAATCAATGAGTGAATAAATCAAGAGGATGATTCCATGATGGACTTTAGTTATGTACTGCAATGTGACCTGAAATAATGGAAATTAGATCTCTATCCCATCCATTGCTCTTGTGAGGTATCCCCTCTTCAAAGCATGACTAGCCATCAGAATATTCACTGTCTCTTATCACTGCCTAATCCCAGTTGCCACAAAATCTGCAGTTTTGTGTAAGATCACCCATTTCGTCTTGAGGTTTTCAGTCCCCACATCCTCTGCTGTATAGGACTGGTCATTATGAAGAATCCAAACCTCACAGATACCCTTCACCCCATTCTATGAATCCCCTAATATGACCCCATCAAAACTACTACTAACAAGTGTGCACATATTTTCCACCTGTATTCTAAATAGTTCCTTCACCTTCTGATTCTAACAGAAACTTGGCTGTCCACTGAGGAAAATGACCTATAAACCCTTCAAGAGTTTTTATTTTTTTTCCTCTTTCTTATTCACACCCATATACTTCAAGGAGATATGAAGTATTTCTTTGAAGTATATAATAAAATATCAATTTATTGGGGTAACTATTTAACAATGGGACACTTTTAAAATAAAAGAGGATGCTAAATATTATACCCAGGACAAGTATAAAGCAGACTTCTCTGGGCAATCATGCACCATTGCCACTTCCAAACTATTTCTCTCCTTCAGCCTTGAACAATTTTATTTCTTTGGGGTGTGTGTCATATTTGTGTGTGTGTGAGAGAGAGAGATATTTATACCATCGTTTACCTCTCCTAATTATTCTCTTCCTTGAAACTCCCAGTCACTCCCTGCAACATAATTCATCAATGACTTTCAGCAGCTTTCTCACTGCCTTCCTCACCTCCACCACTTCTGTTATAACTTCACACCCTCAATTCCAAGTTCTTTGACATCCTTACCTCCATTGATCCTTTTCCTCCATTCCACCTTAGGCAATCACTCATATGATCAAACATGAGACCTAGAATTCATCAATAACACACATCAGCTACAAATCCATGGAAGTCAACCTTCCATGACCCTTTTATTATTTCAAATCACTTACTCTGGTGACCCTACTCCAAGACATTATCTAGCTTTGTGAGAATAAAAATCCACTGATCACTTTTTCACTATCCATGGTCCAATTCATGTTTGTATTTTCCTTCTTATCTATACTGGTTTCACAGGTTTAGCATTATATCCACTCCCTTGCAAGCACGTTTATCCACCTCACCTTTCTTTTCCTCATTGTCCATACTTGGAAAATTTCTAACTGGCATTAAATTAGAAAAATCTATTTATTCTGCTTCTGTGCCCAAGATACTGAATATATCCCTAGAAAATTGAACGATTCTGCTGATTGGTCTTCCTTCAAATCTATGACCAAAAAGTTCATATGGACAACCCAAACTTTGACAGTCCTACAGTATCTCCTTGGTATTTCACATTCTTTATTATGACTACTTTATACTCTCTCCTCTCTCCTCAAATTGTTAATAATTCCGTAACTGACTCTTAGACAATGACCTAAAACTTGCGCATAGAGAAAATCTACTCAAAACCTCCTTTGTTTCCTCTACCGATTACCCAGACCTACCTAATAATCTTACATATTTTATCTTCTGTTAAAATGAGAAAATCCTGCTGATATTTTCCAATGAATAATTTTTTTATTGCGACATTTGCTTTCCATCCTACATTCCTTGACTTCCCCCTGCCCCTATTTCAGTCACAAGATTCTTGACTTTTGCACCATATTTTAAACATCAAAATAGCCACAGGCTCTCCTTTTCTGCCTTTTTCTGCATCTACACCCTCCTCCTAAGTGGTCTAATTCAGTTGCATGGTTTCAGATACTGCACATACACTGAAGACTTTGAAAATTTTATCTTTAAAATCACTTCCTGCTCCAGGCCGGGCACAGTGGCTCATGCCTGTAATCCTAGCACTCTGGGAGGCCGAGGCAGGCGGATTGTTTGAGCTTAGGAGTTCGAGATCAGCCTGAGCAAGAGCGAGACCCTGTCTCTACTAAAAAATAGAAACAAATTATATGGACAGCTAAAAATATATATAGAAAAATTAGCCGGGCATGATGGCGCATGCCTGTAGTCCCAGCTACTCGGGAGGCTGAGGCAATAGGATTGCTTGAGCCCAGGAGTTTGAGGTTGCTGTGAGCTAGGCTGACGCCGCGGCACTCACTCTAGCCCGGGCAACAGAGTGAGACTCTGTCTCAAAAAAAGAAAAAAAAAAAAAATCACTTCCTGCTCCAGATTCATACCCATCTCTACACATTAACATATTCATTTGCATTAATATCATTGAAAACCTAAACTAGCCAAAACAGAACTATTTATTCTTCTCACCCACCTCATGCACACTTATATACCACCCTACTCTCAAGTCGTCTTCCTTGTTGCTGAATCACCTTCTAACAGTTACTCAAATCTAAAATCATCCTTAATTGCTTTCTTCACATTCTACTTTTATCCAACCCACCAATAATCCTATTTTATCTTTAAAACACAGCCCTTCTCTGACTGTATCTCATTATTTTTACCATTAACTCTTGCTCAGAATACTAAAACAACTTTTTAACGGGTCTTTCTCATTGTATTCAACACTCTGTGTTCATCCCAACAGCCAGAGTGATTTTTCCAAGTATACATCAGACTGTTTTACTCACCAATACATATACAAGTCAAACTTTCCCATTGAAATTAAAACAAAATATCCTTTCTCACCTACCTCGCTAGCTCTAGTTCCCCACATATGCCATTTGGTTTACCCCTTCAAAATGGCAATATTTCCGTCAGCTTAAAAGCCAACTCTTTCCTGTCCCTCACTATTCCTTCTTCTTGAACTGCTGCTCTCTGTGATTTCCTTCTGTAGCTCAGTATTTTTCCTCATTCAGGTCTCAATTCAAACATTAGTTACCACCTCAGAGATGCCCTCTCTGACCATTGATTTCTCCCTGTTCTCTACATTTCCTTATTTTTTTTCTTCACTAAACTGAGTAATGTGTCACTTATCACATATATTTGTTAATTTGCCTGTTTATTGCCTATCTCTCCCCCTCCCCAACAGAGGCAAGGATGCTGCCCTGTTTATTCTTTTTGTTTATTCATTTTTCATCTCCTGTACCTAGAAGGATGTGTGTAGGATGTAGGATGTAGGCAGTGCTGCAGACATTGTTTTTGATGTCAACATTTTCTTAACTAGCTGGACACAATGGTTTTAATGGAATTGTAAGAATGCTGTACCCCAAATAATGACAATAACAACAACAAAAACCTTTCAATATTCAGACAAGAAAACACCTGGGGAAAAGAGTGAGCTTTAAAATTAGAAATTTCCTCATTTGGAGACAAATGTTTAAGTAGAATACTTTTTAAAAAGCAGAAATAATATCTAGAAGTCATGTGTATTTTATATCCATAGAGATTAATGGAAAAGCAACTCAATTTCTCTAATCTCCATCTTCTGACCTTTCAAGTATTTAACAAAGAGTGGTGAGTATATACTGTTTGTCAGGTACTGTTCTAGTTGATAAGAGTTACAACAGTACATACAAGAGACACAAATACCTGCTTTTGTGGAGCTTCCACTCTACTTTTGATTATTGTCTCTCTAGCTTGCCAAAATGTAACCTCTATGAGATCAGAAACCTAATCTATTTTGTCCACAGATACATTCCCCAAAACAGGCACAAAATAAGTGCTCAGTAAAATTTACTAACGGGTAAATACACATTTTTGTAACATGATAATAAAGAAAGGCATATAGAGTGCTGAACACAGTGCCTGGCATATTTTACAAATTTAATACACATTGTGATTAAGCTGAATAGTGGCAAAACACTCCTTACCCTCTCTTACTTTATCAGCAACTAAATGCAAGATACTAAATTTTTTTGAGATATATTATTTTTTGCCCCCAAATTATGTCAGCATCTTACATCATAAACTCCTACATCATAAACACACAAAAAAGTTTGTAAAAGATTATCACAGCTTGCTTTCTAGAAGTATCACTACCTTACTCTACCCACACTTGCCCAAATATCACAGCACGCCACTTTTAATTAATGCCCAGGGTTAAATGTCAGTTGCATCAACTCGCTAATCTGTTATTTAGAGCAGTTGAGACCAGTGGAACAAATGAACCCCTGCCTATAGCAGCCCGTAAGAAATGCATGCCATACCTCCCCAGAATGGGACAGCTTGGTTCTTTGCCCCCTAAACTGAACCCACTGAGTGACAAATCAGAACTGATGACTTCAACGTTGGCTAACTCACTGGCTTTATAGCAGCAAGCACCACAGTGCACATAAAAGAAAGAACTTTTCTCAGACATTACCTACAGTAAAATTCTCTCTGAGTTCTTTTCCGGAAAGAAAGAAACAACAAAAAAGATTAACCTAGTTGCATAAAGAGCAGTAAAGGACTCTGGCAATGCAGCTTGCTCTCGTAGGTTCGCATCACCAGCGAACAGAAGGCTTGCTTTACCGCTCTCTCAGGAGCACGCCTCTCATTGAGTCCACATGCTGTGAGTCCGAGGCACTGTTTCCCTGGTTATATTTGGCTGACTGGTTATTTTACTTTCTTTTTGCTTCACTCATCTTATTCTGTAACCCCCTGTGAGGTGAAAACAATCCAGATAGAAGTAGACTGTCATACAGGACTGGTTATTTAATTTTCTCTTTCTGAATAATTCATAAAGAAAATCTTATCAACTTGCCTTTCCTGTGAGGTTGCCATACATCCAGTTTCCTTCACACAGGGTCTTCCTTCTGTAAACAAGAGAGCTCTGGGTTCCGATACTCCTCTTAACTTAGGGATGAATGCCGGGCTTGAGAATTTATTACCAGAAGAAGCCTCTACTTCATTCAGGTGGTTCTACTCAGAACCTTGCAATCAACCCACACTTTGTTCTCCCTCTATTCTGTTGTTCATGTTACACCTGGGCTACCCTCCTCTGTCCCATCTGTTCAAGTCCTACCAACTCCTTGAGTCTGCCTCTAGGCACTCTGACCCACCAGACACTCTCATTCTCATAACTCTTACAGTAATTTGTCTAGCACACTTATTTGTCTTAATCTCACATTGTTGTGCTCTAATTCTTATATTCTTGTTATCAGTTTTTAACTATGCTTTAAGTATCCAAATAGGGATGTGCTCCATCATTCCAATAACCTAGTGTATTAGTCGGGATTCTCTAAAGAAATAGAAGCAACAGGATCAATAGATCTGTCTATCATGCATATATGGAGAGAGAGAGAGAGACAGAGACAGAGGGAGAGAGAGACAGAGACAGAGGGAGAGAGAGACAGACAGAGACAGAGAGAGAGACAGACAGACAGACAGAGGGAGAAAAAAAAATCTGAAGGAATTGGCTTATGTGACTATGAAGGCTTGGTAAATCCAAAATGTTTTTTTTTAATTTCAGCATATTCAGCATTTCAAGTGTTTAGGTAACACATATTGCCTTTGCTCCACCTGACTCAGAGCTTCAAGCCTGTCCATCCCCCCGACGGTGTGCACCGCACCCATTAGGTGTGAATATACCCATCCCCTCCTCCCCCCGCCACCTGCCCAACACCCAATGAATGTTACTACTATATGTACACTTAAATGTTGATCAGTTAATACCCATTTGATGGTGAGTACATGTGGTGCTTGTTTTTCCATTCTTGTGATACTTAGTAGAATGGGCTCCAGCTCTATCCAGGATAATACAAGAGGTGCTATATCACCATCATTTTTGTCACTGAGTAGAACTCCATGGCATACATATACCACATTTTATTAATCCACTCATGTATTGATGGGCACTTGGGTTGTTTCCACATCTTTGCAATTGTGAATTGTGCTGCTATAAACATTCTAGTGCAGATGTTTTTTTTTTTACAGAATGTCTTTTGTTCTTTTGGGTAGATGCCCAGTAATGGGATTGGGGGATCAAATGGTAGTTCTACTTGTAGCTCTTTGAGGTATCTCCATATTGCTTTCCACAGAGGTTGTATTAGTTTGCAGTCCCATGGTAAATCCAAAATCTGTGGGGAAGGCTGCCAGGCTGGAGATTAAAAGGGAAAAGTTGCTGTTTGAGTGTAGGGGCTATCTTCTGACAGAATTCCTTCTTGCTGAGGAGAGGTCAGTCTTTCTTCTGTTATGGCCTTCAGCTGATTGAAGGAGGTCCACCCGCATTATGGAGGGTAATTTGCTTTTTGCTCAAAGCCCACCAACTCGAATGTCAATCTCATCCAAAAGACATCATCACAGAAACATCTGCAATAATGTTTGAACAAATATCTGGGTATCATGGCATATAAAATTAACCATTACAACTAGCAAAGTCATTTGTGTACAATGAACTCAATGTGTTGAATGTATGTATGTATGAATGAATGGACACTTGAGATAATAAGCCAAATTCCTACAGGGTCAGACATCCACCCATCCTTCCAGGCTCATATCCCATTATAATCTCCCTCACTTTCTGGTCCACAGTCATTGTGTATGCCTTGCTGCTTCTTGCAAGGGGTCTTTTGAACATCCTGTGCCTATGGCACAGATACCTTTTTCCTCCCTTTTTACCTAACTCCTATTCATCCTTCATTCATTGGTAGCTTTCCCAACCCTACAGACTAATTTAGTTTCCCCAATTACATGTTCTTATAGTACATACTATAATATATCTCTCTTTCATGGCACTTAGGAAAGTAGCATTTTTCACATTCATTTTTTTGACATTACTTGATTAATATCTGCCTTCTACAATCAACTGTAAATTTCATAACAACAAAGATTATATCCATTATTGCTCACATTTGTATCCCCAGATTCTAGGAGAATATCTGGTACATAGCATAGGAAGTAATCAATACATTTTTGTTAACTTACTGGCTAAATAAATTAATAGCCAGTGAGATTAATATTGCTTCCCTTATAGAATGCTTCTAGAAAGGCAGATGGGAGCTATATACTGTTAAAAAAGACAAGACCAAAACATGAGCAAAGTCGAGCTGCAGTTAATTCTCTATGCAAAAGGCTAATAATCAGTATTTCATCTGTCTGACTGAACTGTTTCAGTATTTCATCTGGCAGTCTGAACTGCCTGGTTATATTGTTACAGGCACAGTCTCAGGATTGTTAAGACCTTTCAATATCAGATAAAGACAACTCTTCCATAACAACTTCTATTAATTAAAACACATGGAGATTATGCTATTTGAAGAGCGATTTCTTAAATTTAAAATTGTTGACCACAGATAAGAAGTTTTACAGACATCTATTGCTCACTGATATATAATTAACTATTAAGGTATGAGCTAATAAATAGCAAATATTAAATATTTTGAATGCAAAATGCTTACCACTTTTAAGGTTGGAAAGTCTGATTTGAATCCCACTGGAATAATTTTTTTATTCTCTTTACTTAAAATTGTTTGCAGAAAACATCCCTAGAAACATTTGGTCTAGAAAAATCTTAAATCAGTATCAACCAGCTGTTAGTGTCATATTTTTGTCCATTATCAGGATTGTTGACTTTCTCTAATCTTCCCCTCCTTAAGGGTTGAGAATGCATAGATTTGCTTGCTCCAAATCTACCTGGTTGTTTCAATGTCATGTAAAAAGTAAAGTAAATGAAATGTCTCAATTAATGTATTTATATACTCCCTACTATCCCAATGTTTGTTCCCTTACTCAGATTTTATTTTAAGTAGCTATTTTATTTCTATGGATAACCTGGTCATTTAGCCTCTGTATGTCTTTATTTCTTCATTTGTAAAAAGTAAATAATAAGAATATCATAACCTACAAGACTATTCTGAGAATCAAGTAAAACACTGTACCTACAAGTCCCTTAACCAAAAAATACTTTGTAAATAGCAGTGTGATTATTATAAATTGAGGCATTGTAAATGGTCCATTTGATATGTGATTGTCCAAACTGCTATGAACAACCCTACATAAAAAACAATATTCAAAATGTTAACGCCTGAATTATCAAGCTAACTATCACCACATAACCCCCATACTCTACACCAGAAGTCCCCAACCTTTTTGATACCAGGGACGGGTTCTGTGGAAGACAGGTTTTACACGGACCAGGGTGGGGGCGGTGCGTCAGGCGTCAATGCATCAGCTCCACCTCAGATCATGAGGCGTTGGGTTCTTGTGGGGAGCTCGCAACCTGGATCCCTCACACATGGAGTTTGGAATGGGTTTCTTCCTGCTCCTATGGGGGCCTGATGCCCGCTGATCTGACAGAGCGCAGAGCTCCGGTGGTGATGCCAACGATGGGGAGCAGGTGTGGGTGCAGGTGGGGCTTCCCTCCCTCGCCTGCTGCTCACGTCCTGCTGTGTGGCGGGTTCGTGGCCAGCCTGGGACGGTGCTGGTCTGCGGCCCGGGGTGGAGGGCGTTGGGGAGCACAGCTCTACACTGTTCTTCTTAAATAAGTCTGCTTCGCTCCAATTAATATTTCTTTAAACCAAATTAATGTATAGCTGATCAATAATAGAGAAAATGAAATCAGTATAATACACAGGTTGACTTGACCCATATCCAATCTTCCTGAACACGTTAATATTTTGTTTCAACTAATAGCTGCAGCTGAAGGCAAAGTGTACTAACCCATCTAAAAATAGAGTGCCAGGCTAAAGGAGTATAGTACAATGCAGACACCCTGCCAGTAATCAGTTTAGCTAAATATACATCAAGACAAGTGGATTTTCACCATTGCATAGATATTGCTATGTAGAGAATTTCTTCATATATTTCTGAAATCTACTCACCTGTGTCTCACCTAGGGTCAGTAATTTCTTTTTTTTTTTTTTTCTTTTTTTTAACATCTATTCTATTCTACTTAACCAACCCATTCAAAAAACCCTACTGGTAATTTGCAATCTTAGTGGCAACAGCCATGCAGTTTAGTATCAAGAGTATAGTCTTTAGAATCAGACTGGCTTGAGTGTGAACTTCCGTCCCTCACCAACTGACCCATCTAGGTGAATCTCTAACCTCTAAATGCTGCTGCCATTTCTTCATCTATAAAATACAGTTATTATGTTACCTGCCTCTGGTTCACTGTGAGTACTGAATGACATAATTCTTGCAAAACACTGTGCAACATATGCAACAAAAGTACTGAATTTAAATTATTGCTCAGGCAGAGTCAATGTTAACAGTGTATGCAGTCACTTTGCTGTTAGTTGACTTACAGTTTCTAGTTCTTTGACTTTTCCTATAGAACGTAAAGTGTTGATGCCTTTCACGTTGTAAAAATGAATGACCCATGTCTGTGTGAACAAAATTCAGCAGACTGATTTTCATTCTATTTTGCCCTGTGTTAAATAAAATTTTGACCTTAATTATCTACATACCATCTACATATTTTAAATGAAAGTATTGTCTGATCTGGATTGCCATTGTAGTTAAATATCTCAGCTCTTCACCTTATATTTGTGTTTTGCCTCAACACCTTAACCTTCTTTGCCACACCTATGTCTTTAATTATGATTATGTTCAACCATTTATTACCAACATTAAAAATCGCCAAATAGCAGATATTATCTTCAAGGAGATCCCAAAGCGTCTCCCAAACCTGATGCTTAGATCTAAACCACTCAGCATGTTTGGCAAAATACTCACAACACAGCTATCTGTTTTTGGAATAAGTGCCCCTTTCCATTATAGTTAATTGAAAACAACTCCAAATTGCCCTCCTGAGCATAAAGAACCAGGGATTAAGATATAGTAGCGGCAAAGTATCAGGGTTTTAAAGACTTATATAAACAACACAGTTGTTTGAGCGAGTGACAAATAAATTCAAGCTCCCCAGGACACACTTGTTTAGGATTTTCCCAATTAGGCATTTTATTTGATCTTCGGGTCTGGGTGAGCCACAATTCTCTAGAATTGAAGAGGAGATTAATGGACCAGAGACAATGGCTAATTCATCTCCAGGGCTTTGTTCATTGCTTGTCTTTGCTAATTTAATACTGTTATTTCCAAACTTAAATAAATCAAAATGAGAATTGGGCTAGGGCAGCACATCTCAAAGAGCTATGCAATCACAGTGTGGTCCTTCAACACCTTCACCTTTACATGAGGGATCTTGACTTGAAAATAATATTTCCCCTTTGAAGAGATGTAAACAGTAGAGGAATGACATTTTGCATATTATCTCGATTAACTCTGCTCATTGGTGGCAGGGAGAATGGAGAATAATTTAGCATATTTACAAAGAGATTGAAGACAGAAATTTTTAAAAGGGTTTCAGTTTAGGGAGCTGATTGCTTACAATAGCTTAAAGGAGAATGAGTACAATATGTAGCACAGATAAAAGAAAAAGCAGGTTTTTCTTAATGATAGCTCTAGAATCTAAAATGAAGCACAGCAGGCTAGGAAATCCTACAGAAGTGGCTTTTTTTGTTTGTTTATTTTTTTTAAGATATCACATATCTGTGGACTGACAAACTTTATTTTCTATTCTTGCATGCCCCCATCTTTGAATTTAGGAAATTTACTTTGTGAGTGCATTTTCAGTGAAGAGAAATTGTGTTTTTTCTTTCTTACTAAAAAAGAAATTAAAATAACTTTTTTAACATACCCCAAATAAAAAGACTTTAGCCAATATTTTAAGCATCAACAAACCAAGTAAGCAATACAAAGAAAACACACACTTAAAGAAAAGGGCCCATGTAAAAGCTCTAACTCCCCGTCCTTCACCTTTTTTGAACAGAGTTTAAATTCTGGGCTATGATCTTGTGAGCTGAACAGTAAACTCAGGTTATCACACTTTTAGATCCATTTGCATTTGTGTGTGCGTGTGTGTGTGTTTGTGTGTGTGTGTGTGTATCAAGCTCACCAAACTCCTGAAAAAATTTCTTATCTACAAAGCACTGTCTTCAGAATAATATGGAAATATATGTAAATGTCCTTTAATTCTAGCTCATAAACATACTCCCTCACCATACACAAACAATAGAATTGAACCTAAGTTGTCATTTTTTTAACATCTAACAAATGCCTCTATTTTCTTTTTACGTTTACAAAGACGTTTACAAAGTGTAGACGTTTACAAAGTCTAATGGTTATGCAATAACTGAAAATAAGTTAAAAGCAGCCTATCCCTAATGAAATAAAACATAATACTAATTAAAGTTTATTAGGTTTGTGAAGGACCTAACGATCTTGTCTAGAGGCAATATCAAAAAGTTTTTAAGTTTCCCCCAACATATGGTAAAGGGAGAAACAACCCCCCACAGCCACACAGTGAGTTTGTAACAAATCCAGTTTTCTTTTTATTACTTCGTGCAAAGATTCTCATAAAGTCTTAGTTCTACAACTTGTATATGTACATACATATTTTTTCCTTTCCCTTTCTCTAATGAGAGCAGACTGGGAATTGAATCTTTCTTTGCCATGCTCTACATTGAGTGTGAAGTCTCTACAAAGTATGTAACATCTTGAAAACACTTGATGAACTGTGGTTTGATGAGTCTTCTCTCATTCCTGTTTCCCTTTTATAATCTTAACTTTCAATTAAGTTTCTGTTCTTAAAATTTCCATTTTCAGGGAACATTCACACTTCATGAAAATAGCCATGTTTTCTAAGGGCTAATTGAAGCTCTGCAGCTTGTATTACATCTTTTTAGCAAAATGATAAAATTATTTTATGTTGGAAAGAAGCAATGGAGAATTCCAGTTATCGATTTTCCTGTTAAATGAAGCTACATGCACTCAAAAATATATCCCTTCATATATGTACAAATATTTATTGTACAGCTGATAAAACAAGAATTATCATGGTGGTAGATAAAACTATGTAGAAGATATGAATCAGTTATGAAATCTTCCCTTTCTGGAATTTAATAAACATGGCACCGTCTTTACAAAAATAACTAAAATAGAAAGCAGAAATACCCATGCATTTTTAAAGGTACAAAAATACTGTGAGATTTCAGAGTAAAAACATCTAATACATTTGGAGTACTTGCTAAATGAAAGGCTTGACTAGAAATAATTCCTTTAAATCCTGACAACAACCATATTAGTAAGTATTATTTTTATCCACTTTGTACTGATGAGGAAACTGAAACACAGAATTAAGTGCTGGATCCTAGATTTTAACTGAGACACAGAAAAACTAAGTATGAAGTTAATGTGATATGTCTTCTTTACCATAATAAAATATAATAGCCATGCTAGTTATAAATAAAATAAAAGAAAGATATACATACTCATTCCACAATTTTGTACACATTATGTTTTCAGATAAACTATAAAATTATAAGGAAGTCTTTTCCTGTCTTGGCGTATATGGGAAAAAAAACACACTTGTTATCATTATCACGTATTCATCAGCAATTCTTTTCTAATCTAATGAATGTTCTTCAGCATTTGAATATACATGAAACATTGTAGAAATTGGCCATATTAGCAGGGAAATTAAAGGGGAAAAAAATCTGTTACAGTTTGTAGAAGATTCAAACAATGATAAATACCTAATGGCCTGCAGCACCAAAAATATGTGCATATGTGGAGAAAAATCAGTGTCCAAATGATTTTTTAACATAAATAAACAGAATAGGCTAAAAATTATATTCACAGAAGTAGCATATGAATAACATAAAACTAGGAAGGGACATTTGAACCTCTCTCTGCCAAATTTTTGTTTTCTGTGGGAAAGAAGTCATTCTTTAGCAACTAAACATGATTCACAAATGAAAAGAGTTGAATAGTATACTCCTTAGGACCAAATATAACACTATACCTCAGTAACTCCACACACAAAATTACTAGTGCTCAAGTTTGTCTTTCTATTATCTTCTTCTTCATGTATTTCAATATTTTTTGCAAGATATCTCAATAAAATTCAAGATGAAAATATCGTCAATTGTTCATTATGTTACTAGTAATGGATCTGAATTAAATCGTTTTGTAAGTTACTCCTTTCAAACAATAAATAAAGAAATTTTGGCTCAGAGAGGGTGTATCTTTTCTCTCTAAGACCACCCAGTGAGGAAATGATCTAGGAACTGACTAACGTTTATTTGTATTTAAAGGAACATTGCTTAAAATAAGGACTCTAATATTCTGTCATTCTTCACAGAATCAGTAGAAACCTCTGCTCCAACTTCTATTTTGATCCCTTCTGTTTCTAAAACTTAAATAGTTAAGCAGAAATTATGGTTTATAAAATAGAGTTTGGGATAAAACACATTTATTTGTTCATTCAACAAAAATGTAGAATGTGTGCTGGGCACTGAGAAAACAAATATGTATGTAGGAAACAGCACATTCAAACTGGGCAAAAGAGAAGAAATTGGCTAATAAACAAAGAATGATGTTGTCCCCCCTAGCTAGTAACTGTGGAGAGCTTTACCCAGCCCTAGGAATTAGGGAAGTAGTTGCCCCAGTCCAGAGAGCACTGAATGGAATGGGTCAGCTCTAAGGAGACAGGGAATCAATCCCAGCCTAACTCTGTCTCCACCCTGTGATCTCCTGTTGGTACCTTCCATCAGTTCAACCCAAGAAGACAGCCTCTGGAAAACAGAGCAGAGTGGAAAAGTATAGATTGGACCTGGATTAGGTAAAGAAAGATATCCAGCACAAACATAGAGCTGGTGCAGCATCTTTCTTCAGGTAGCTTTTTGGATAATAGGAAAGCAGACACATGAAAAAATTAGGATAGTGAAGTATTATTGGTTCTATAATGGTATTAAACAATATACTTAAGGTTCTGTGTAGCCTTCAGTCTTCCATTGCCGTCTTTCTATCTCAACCTATGCAACAGACTCACAAACCAAAGATACTGAAAGTAGAGGAGGGACCCAGTGAAGAGGAATGAAAGAAAAGCAATAAAAGAGAAAAAAGCTAAGAACAAAGGAACATATAATGTTTATTTTTCACATAGAAAAATGGTAATAAAAACAGAATAATAAAAGCACCCCCAAAAAATTTTTTTCAGAGTAAATAGTATTTGGTTATTGGCATCTTAGCCTAGGGCTGAATATCCATACTTACCCACGAAGAAATTATCATTGTTTGGTGAAAAGGGAACCCTTCCTTGCACACTGTTGGTGGGAATATAAATTCATACAGCTTTTATGGTAAACAATATAAAGTTTCCTCCAAAAATTAAAAATAGAACTCCCATATGATCCAGCAATCCCACTACTGGGTGTTTATCCAAAGGAAATAAAATCAGTATGTCAAAGAGATATCTGCACTCCCAGGTTCACTGTGGCATTATTCACGATAGCTAAGATATAGAATTAACCTAAGTGCCCATCCATGGATGAATGGATAAAGAAAATGTAGTATACATACACAATCAAATACTATTCAGCCATTAAAAAAAAAAGAAATCCTGTCATTTGTGACAGGATGAACCTGGAGGACATTATGTTAAGTGAAATAAGCCAGGCACAGAAAGACAAATATTATATGATCTCACTCAGATGCAGAATTTAAAAACATTGACTTCATAGAAGTAGAGAGTAGAATGGTAGTTACATGGGGCTGGGGTGGTTTCTGGGGTGAGGGCTCCAGAGATGTCAGCCAAAGTACACAAAATTTCAGTTAGACAGGAAGAATGAGTTCAAGAGACCTATTGTACAACATGGTAACCATAATCAACAATATATTGCATTCTTGAAAAGTGCTAAGAGAGTGGAAGTAAAGTGTTCTCACCCCCCAAAAAAACTATGTGAAGTAATGTACATATTAATTAGCTAGATTTAGTCATTTCACAAAGCATATGTACTTCAAAACATCATACTCACATGGTAAATACATACAATAATATATGTCAATGTACAACGTAAAAAATACATAAAGAAAAAGAAAAGAAATCATCATTGATCAACAGAATTATCGACATTCAGAATGTCAGAAAGGACCTCAAGGAAAAGTCTCTCTCCCTTTCCTTTCTTCCTTTCATCCCTCTTTTCTTTTCACATAGATTTGAACAATTATTGTATAGTGTGCTCTTTATAAGTCAATGGGAATAAAATGGCAAGCAAAGTAAACACATTCTCTGACATCATAAAAATGATTTTCTACTGGGCAGAACTGACCTGAAACAAATAAAACATAAATATAAAATGCAATATGGTAAATTCTACAATGGAAAAGTAGGGAGCAGCAACCTGAAGTAGTGTAACAGAAAATAATCAACCTGGTTGCAGGCAGGGGGAATGGGATGATTCAGGGAAAACTTTTTTGTGATACAAATGTTTGAGCTGAGAAGTGAAGTTATGAGAAAGAAGAAATGAAAGCTAAATCTATACTTTATGTTAAAGAATTTCAAAATTGAAATATTTCTATGAAATAATGGAGAATATTGATATAAGAAAGACATTTTGAATACCTATATATAAATAAATAGGAATATATAAGTAAATAGGAATGTACTTAACCTCTATATGTAAGCTTTATGTAGGAAAAATTAAAAAAAAACTTCTCAATTTATATGAATAAAGAGGCCAGAATAAAAGGGTGAGATGCACAGTGAGAGATACTTTGTGGATATCTGTAATATATTCTCGAGATCTCTACCCAACAGTACTAAAGCAAGTGGAAGATTTTTTACTTCAGTCAGAAATTGAAGCAATTAGTAAAAGTGTGAAATCCATAATCATTTGTTGAGCTGCTTTAAAAAGTGTTTATCATCACATTTAGTAAATTTCACTATCATAATTGACCATATTCTTCTCTCACACATGGCAGGAAGAAGCACACATGCTCCTTATTGATGCCACTAGAAGGCACATGCACTAAACCCCAGGAGCAAAATTTAACTTTAATGCATATATAGGAAAAATCACTTTACTCATAACTATGCACAAGTATAATTACTGAACAAAGATGAAATGGCATGCAATTAAGAGGAATACCCAGGGATCACCAACAGAATAGAAGAGACCAAAGGATACAGAGACATCTGCTGTTCAGGGACTAGCGAAATCATTCAAGAACAATATTCTCTTCTTGTCTCCTGTTGACTTCTCAGAGGAAGCTAGAAATGTGTCCTTGTGAATTTAGATGAACTATCCCCTCCGGAACAAGCCTCTGTCCTCTTCATTCTGGTTCCACCCAGAGTCCCTATAGTAGTATATACTACTTAATCCACTTCTTCATATACCACGTTTACCTTTATAAGGACAAGATGAAATAACCATAACAAAAATATAATCTCTATGTGTATGGCATTTCCAGCTTCTGAAAGTTGTGTCTTAGTAGCCACAGTAACAGGAAGTTAGGTTTGGAGTCACCAAGACATTAGAAATTGGCATGTTGACATGATGTGCACCTTGATCACATAGTATGCTATAACAATAGTGACCATATGTCCCAGTTTTCTCAAGACAGTCTCAATTGATGCCTATTGCCTTGGTGTAATTATTAATTGTACCCACTTTCATTTACAAAAGTGTACCTGTTTAGATGATGAATTGGGCAGTCACCCTATCAAGTAGGATGATATAAGGATAGCATGCTGGGAGGGTATGCTCCCAGAGAAAAACAGTGTTTTCAAGGGCATAACATTAAATTCATATCAATGTGTCTCTCTTTTCTATGTGCACTGCTTCACAGCAAATATAAATTTCACAACAGAGAGACAATAGATTAAACATTTGATATTTGCCCTTACAGATTATATATAATGAACAAAATTCTACTCTTACTTTGGGACAGTAACACTTTTCCCCAGAAGCTTGAGAGATGAGTGTCATTCCCCAAAGTTCTTTGTCAAGATTTTAACCTGTATCAGGTCAATATGGATCATTGCACAGTTATATTATTACACTTTTATATGCATCGGGTTATTTTTCTCTCCAAATACACTCAAAGTATACTAATACATGACAAGGAAGACGTATGACCTCTTTATCCCAGTGCAGGCTGTTAGTATACCATGCTCTTATCTTCTTCATTCCATGACACATAAATGGACTTACTGGAACATGTGGGCATGTGAAGTAAATAACCATGGAAGAGAAAAATATTATAGCCACCTTGTTAGTTGCCTTTCTCTATAGATTGTACTTGATTTTTGTCTCAATACACTTTTAAAATGTTTAAATTCTGCATTAAAGTATTTATGAAGATATTTTGTTACTCATGTAAGATTTTCCTTGAGAACTAAGATCATACTGGTGTAATTTTTCACATAAGATAGAAATGAAGGACAAGTTGAACAAAATTTACTAAATGTACTTACATACCCATCCATTCTCTGTCATGAAAACCATATCTGTTCTCCTCTACCAAAAACTAATCAGGAGGTTTGAGGGAACTAAGAACTTATAATAGAAGAGGATATCTGAAATGCTTTTTACCTCCAGCTTAAGAAAGAGTAGTTAAGTTCCATATAGCAGTCATGTGCTTCAATTCACAGTGGAGATTTGAGGAAAAAGAATGTGATTTGTTTAAGTAATATAGTATTAAAACTTATGTTTGAGTCCCTGAGAAATCAACGGATTGAATGTAAATGGAAAGAGTGAACTTAGTTTCTGCTAAAACATAAGCCAAAAAAAGAGTAAGACAAATAAAAGCACAGCTAAAAACTCTCATCATGGGGGGTAACATTTATTTCTAGATAAATACGCTATGCTCTTTGGATTTGGTTCCAATACCTATTTGTGTAGATGGAAAAAGAGAACCAACCAAATGTCCCCCTTCGCCACTTCAAGGAGTAACTGCTGGGAAGAAGCAATTACAGTCAAATTGCTTACACCTTAAACTCCAGGTGCTCTAGATGGATGGACAGTTCCCTACA
This sequence comes from Varecia variegata, assembly GCA_028533085.1. Lineage (NCBI taxonomy): Eukaryota > Metazoa > Chordata > Mammalia > Primates > Lemuridae > Varecia > Varecia variegata. Next base: position 70,064,785 of record CM052443.1, read on the forward strand.
GCGTGAGTCTATAGTTCTGAGACTCAGGGGAGTGGCAAGAGGCAAAGGCTTGTGAGCTGTGTTTTGTAGTAGAGAAAGCAGAAAGACCTTCAAAGTTAGAAGACAAAATGCCGGGTGGAATGGATGAGAGTCCTATTTCAACAACAAAAGCACATTTTAAAAAACCCTGCATTTGTCAGGGTAAAATGAAAATACAAAAGAAAGAAAAGATGTGGGAGGGGAGGAATATTATATAAATGAAAAGGATGAGTCATTGTATGTACAGGTTCCCAGTGGGACTGAGGGTTACATATTCAGCAAATGTTGATTGTGTAACCGTAGTGCACAAGGCTTTATGAGGAGCCAGAGATGACTCAGACATAGAAGGAAGGACCATGCCCTCTTGAGTGGGTTTTTAGAGAAGGAAAGGATAGCTAGCCTGTAAATAAACAATACGGGCATATAAACACACTGGTTGAAAGACTAGTTTAATAATAGAAATTGTCTTCAAGCACATGTGCAGTGGTTTGAGAATTCTGGCATCGCACTTACTGAGTTTGAATTCCTGGTTCTACCACTTAGTAGTTGTGTGACAGTGGAAGGTATTTAAAACTAGCAAATGAAAATCATGAGAGCATGTATGAGCTTCATGTGATTATGGTGAGCATTAAATTAGATAATATGTATAAAGTATCTAGTACCCTGCTTAGCATGAGTATTCAGATAGAAATACCTATATTATTTGTCATGACTCTGCTCCTTTGTCTTGACTTTGTCCTGTATTTCCTCAAGAGTGCTGATTTTATTACCTGGAAAGATGAAGCTAATAATACCAACCCATTATAGCACTCTGGTAGCGACACCTACTTTGTTAAAGTGTGTTGAGTGACTAGGAAGGCAGTAAGGGATGTATTACAAATTGTCTTTATGTTGCATGTCTTCGGATGAATTATGTTATCAATAGGGGAAAACACAATGACACAGCAGGTGAATTTTTTGGTGATAAATATTTCTCAATATTAGTCAGTGTCTATTGGATAGAGATTTTTCTCCACCAAGATCAACTCCTATTTTACAATAGGTTTTAGTTGTTTGAAAGCTTTCTATGCAAATCTCTACTAAGGAAATCCCAAGCCAGCTATGAGCTGGTGTACCTTGCCCTTTAATTGATTTCCAGATAGAGAGCACTGCCCAGGGAGTCATGCAACACACACTCCTGTTGAGCCATTCTCCTTTATCTCGATTACCCTTGATGTGTTATCAGGAAACCCGTAGTGCTCTCACTCTTCAGGGGATCATTTTTTCCTTTGGGTGGAGATGCCAGGGTTTTACAGATAACTCAGTTGGGGGTTTTCATGGCCATCCCTCTCACAATTACAGAGAAGCAAAACTTCTCTTGCAGCTAATATAATTCAGCTTCATAAATTCTAGCAAGCTCCTATTTAACATAAGAGTATATTCAACAATATACTCTTTTAAATAAAGCACTTTTTTTTTTTTTCATTTTGTTTGTCAACACTCTGTTTGATGCTCTGGAAGATTTACTCGAGAGCAAACACTATCAGATACCTGTGGTTTCTCTGTACTACCTCAGGGGGACTTCAAAACCTGCCACCTCAGATCTCAGTACTTCAAAGAGTTTCCCCTGAAGCTGTGTTTACAGCATAAGCTAAAAAACAAGGTCCTGCTTGCTTTCACACACCTTTTCGCCACATTAAAATCCTAGCTGCACCGAAATAACAACTCTTTCTACATCAGTTGGTGCTGGGTTTGGGGGTGGCTGACATGCATTTTAATTTTTTAAAATCACAAATCACAAGCCAACTGAAAAAATGATCTAAGGTGAACTTTTGCCAGATCTTATAGCCAACACTTTTCTCTTGATAGGATATAGCTCCACCTTATGGCAGGAAGTTACTTAAAGTGGAGCTAGGAGGTGGAAGGCAATAATGGTGGCATGCATTTATTTTTCCTCTAGAACCATGCTTTTCTCTTCACTTCAATTGCAACTGCAGTTCTATATGCCAAAGAGACAGGGAGCAGTTCTTCCATTTGTCTTCCTTGGGAGTCTATAAAAGTTTTGCACTAAACCTAGTTAACGGCTGCTTAGAGCACAAGGGTTGCTAAGGAGACAAAGGAAGGATGGGTTTATAAAGCTTACACACAGAAAAATACGTACTTTGATTAATAACATTTTATTAAATTTGTTTCTGAGATGGTATCACCTAATCTATTTCCCTATTTTCTGTCTCTTAACCATTTTTCCTCTTTGTGTGGTGCCAATTTATACATGGTGGCTCCTGGAAACTGAGAGTCATTTACTATTGTCCTAAACAAGGAGGCAAGTTTTCCTTTAGACTCTTCAAAACTCTACCATAAATATTTATTATTCGCATACCCCACTCTTTTACAGCTCATCCTAGATAAGGTAACAGTTGGCTAATATGTTTTTTGTTTTCAAACTTTGTCATTGAATACACTGTATATATTAGAAATATGTTAAAATGTCATAAGGAACTTATGAAATTTCTTCACATTTATTTTAAGAGCCCTATATGTGAAATTTAAGAAAACAAAAATGAACGAACTTCCATTGCCATCCTTTCTATGTGTCAGTGACTTGGAAAAACAATGGAACATTTTATCTAAATTAAGGTCAAAGTTATCTTTGAAAATATTCACATTTCCAATTTACCAGTAACATTCAAATGTTTTCTCAAAGTCAGAGGTTGTTCTACCTTGCGCCAACGCTGCTCCACTTTTTATTTATTTATTTTTTTTTTTACCACACCAGTGGTCTGAGTCTTTGAGAAAATAGTTGTGGCAAGTGAGCATTTAGTATCTTTCAGTAGATAGCTAATTTGCCTATATGTTTTCCCAGAACAATAAAGTTAGAAGGAACCTTATCAGAACCTAAAATATCTTACTTTAGCCAAATAACAAGCATTTATTGAGCATCTGCTATATGGAAGATATTAAGTGTTAAGGGGATATAAAGAGAAAAAGGATACTGTTCCTCTCCTTGGTGATAAATTCATTTATCTAACAAACATTGTGAAACAATTTTCATGTGCCTAGCAGTGGGAGGGAAGATGAGGCTACATCTGCAGGGGAAGGTAGATGTGTAGACAAATTCTATTAAACTCACTAACAATTATCACAATCACAAGACAAAGGATTCAGTCCTTTCTATATCAGAGGAACAGAAGTAGGAGCTTTGAAAATGTTTCACTAGGAGAATTCTCACTAGAGCTGGACCTTTAAGGTGAATCTCTCAGATACATTATTTTACATTATCAAGTATCAAAAGAAATAGATTCATTCCAAAGAAGAATTTAAATGGGATTAAATAAGTGTAATTTAGGTATTTTCTGTGGTCACTATCCTAAAATATCTACATTAGTATAGCACAGATTTTCATCTTGTCAATTGTAGAAGGTCCAATAGCTTCTATACGATTTCTGCAAACTCCCAGAGTGCTCACCATCATCTCCTGGTCAGCTTTGAATCTAAGCTCATGTAGTTCATTTGGGACTCTGTCTTGTGCTTGCAGCTCTTTTAAGATGTAGGATTCAGCTTTTTTTCTATTTCTATTGTGTGAATTACTCCCGTAGGGAATTTGTGAATATACAATGCAGTTGGAGATGGAAGATAGGTTTCGGGAAATGAGAGAGGGAATTAGATATATAAATGATGATGATAATGGTGATAAATAGATGAAGATGATGATAGAAGTGTCTTAGGCTGTTTTATATTGCTATAACAGAATACCCTAGACCGGGTAATTTTGAAGAAAAGAAGTTTATTTGGCTCATGATTCTGGAGGCTGGGAAGTCCAAGATCAGGCAGCTCATCTACGGAGGGTTTTGTGCTGCTTCAGCTGATGGCTAAAAGTGGAAGAGGAAACAGACGCATGCTAAAAAGACACACAATAGAGGCCAGGCTCGCTTTGTAACAAACTGCTCCCATAGGAACTAGTCCATTCCTGTAAGAGTGAGAACTCGCTCTCATGATAGCGATTTTCCCTATGACACAAACACCTCCCACTAGGTCTTACCTCCCCACACTGCCATATTGGGAATCAAATTTCAACTTGAATCTGAGGTGGGACACACTCAACCATAGCATTCTGCTCCTGGCCCCATGAAACTCATATTTTTCTCATGTACAAAATATAATCACCCCCTCCCTATTGTCCCAAAAGTCTTAACATGTTTCAGCATCAACTCAAAAGTCCGAAGTCCAAAGTGTCATTTGAAACTCAAGGTAAGCTCCTTCCAACTGTGAGCCTGAAAAAATCAAAAAAACAAGTTTCTACTTCTAAAATATAATGGTGGGATAGACACTAGGTAAACATTCCTCTCCAAAAAGGGAGAAATATACCAAGTCCAAAACCTAGCAGAGCAGACATTAAGTCTCAAATCTCAAAATTAATCTTTCACTCCATATGTCATCTCCTAGATACACTGGGGTGTGGGTTAGGGCCCAAAGGTTTCAGGCAGGTCCTGCCCTAAGATTTTCCTGGGTGCAGTCCATGTGGCTGCTCATATTGCTCCCAGTGCTCCCAGGTAGCCACTGCACACTGCTGGTGGCTTAAGGCTTAACAATTCTTGGGTTTGGGGGGCAGCAGTTCTGCTCCCACTGCTCCACTAGGCATTCTAATGGAGACTCTCTGGCAGCTCCACCCCTGAGGCAGTTTTCTGCCTGGGCTCCCAAGCAGTTTGATACATCCTTTGAAATCTAGATGGAGGACGCCATGCCTCCACTGCTCTTGCATTATGCAGGCCTACAGAATCAGCACCATGTGGACATGGACACTGCCAAGGCCTACCACCTGTATCCTCTGAAGCAGTGGCCCTAGCCACCCCTGGGACCACTTGAACCACTGCTGGAGTCCCAGAGTACTACGATGCAGGCAACAGTGTCTTGAGACAGCCCTGGATAGAGAGCCTATGGAGATCACCCCAGGCCTGTCTCCCATAATCATTCTTCCCTCCTAGACCTCTAGGCCTTTTTCCCATTGCCCTGATGCACAGCACTGGCTTCCTTTTATTCCTACTAATCTCTTTAGAAAGGGGTCCTTGGGTAACACTCTTAGCACTCTCTCCTAAACGTGCCTTTTCACTTTTTACATAGTCAGGTTGCGAATTTTTCAAAATTTTCTGCTCTGCTTCTCTTTTAATTATAAATTCTGTCTTTAAATTATTCCTTTGCTCTCAAATCACAGCATAAGTGGCCAAAAGTAACTATGCAACTTCTTCTATATTTTGCTTAGAAATTTCTTCTGCCAAAAATCCTAGTTCATTACCCTTAAGTTTTGCCTTCCATAAAGCCCTAGGGCACAGACACAATGCAGCCAAGTTCTTTGCAATTGTATAAGAAGTGTGCCTTTTTCTCCAGGTCCCAATAAGATACTTCTCATTTCCATCTGGGACCTCATCAGAATGGTCTTCACTGACCAAATTTCTATCAACATTTTAGTCATGATTACTTCACCAGTCGCTAAGAAGTTCCAATCTTTCCCTAGTTTTCTCATTTTCTGTGCCCTCACCATAATAACTCTTAATGTTTTATTTATATTATTACATGATTTTTCTGGCCTGCTCCTCCAAATTCTTTCAGCCACTACCCAGAGGCCAGTTCCAAAACCACTTTCACATTTCCAGGTATCTGTATAGCAATTCCCTACTCCTCAATACAACTTTTTTCCTAGTCTGTGTAGTGTTGCTATAACAGAATACCTGAGACTGGGTTATTTATAAAGAGAAGAAGTTTATTTGGCTCACAGTTGTGGAAGCTAGGAAGTCCAAGATTGGGCAGCACATATGGCGAGGGTCTCATGCTGCTTCAGCTCCTGAAGAGCAGAAGGGGAAGCAGGCATATGCAGACACATATGAGACGATGGCCGTGCTTATAACCACCCACTCTCATGGAAACTAATCCATTTGCACAAGAGGACAAACTCACTCACCAACTCCTCCATGGGAGGGCATTAATCTATCCACGAGGGGTCCACCGCCATGATGTAACACCTCCCAGTAGGCCCCTCTTCCCAACACTGGGAATCAAATTTCAACATGTGTGTTGGTAGGAACACACTCATACCATAGCAGATAGATAGATAGTTGGATGGATAGATAGACAGACAGACAGATATCGACAGTTTCACAAAAATGCAAAAACTTTTTTTTTCCCCTCATGAAATGTTTATTATTCAAAATTGGGCACACTAAAAGTTACATGTTTTTTCCATGCTCTATAAACCAGAAAAAGCTTAAGGTAACAGTTAACCCAAACAGAAAGTATTAGACTAACATTAGAATAATGAAATAATACTACACTATAACATCTATGGCAAAGTTCCAGTTATATTCACCCAATCAAGCCAACTAGTCCTTCATGTCCTTTTCATTACCAATTTTTACCAACAGATATTTTAAATTGCCCTGTCCAATTCTTTTTTGGAGGATGGAGATAGAAAATATTTTTTAAATTGAATACTAGATATTTTATAATTAAAACTTTTCTGGGCCATTTCCAAAACACATCCTGTCGCCCTGTCGCTTCCTGCCAAACTGCTCACATTTTCTTCC
>CM052443.1:70077750-70212044 GCA_028533085.1 Varecia variegata
ACCCAGGTGTTGATCAGGGAAACCAATTTTCTGGTGAGTACATGTGGTGCTTATTTTTCCATTCTTGGGATACTTCACTTAATAGAATGGGTTCTAACTCTCCCCAGGAGAACCAAAGAGATGTTGTATCATCATTATTTCTTATAGCTGAGTAATACTCCATGGTATAAAGATACCACATTTTACTAATCCATTCATGGATTGATGGACATTTGGGTTGTTTCCACCTCTTAGCGATTGTGAATTGTGCTGCTATAAACATTCGGGTGCAAGTATCTTTATTATAGAATGACTTTTGTTCTAGACACTTTTATAAGGGATGATGCCAGCTATTTAGTCTATCCCTTAAAGAACTGAAGGTCCTTGAAATTTAACCATGCCAATGCAGTCTTTTTTACATTATGAACTGAAGAAAAATGAATGCTCTTTACAGATTTTTTAAGATTAGGAAACAAAAAGTGAGAAGGAGCCAATTAAGGACTGTAAAGTGAATGTCTAATGATTTCCCATCAAAACTCTCAAAAACTGCCTTTGTTTGATGAGAGGAATGACCAGAAGCATTGCTGTGGTGGAGAAGGACTCTCTGGTGAAGTTTTCCTAAACTTGTTTTCTTGAAAAAAAAAGCAGTTGTTCTCATTCTTTGGCTCTCCAGAAATTAAACAAGCAAAATGTCTTAAGCATCCAAAAAAAAAACTGTTACTAGGACCTTTGACCTTGACTGGTCCACTTTTGCTTTGACTGAACCACTTCCACCTCTTGGTAGCCATTGCTTTGATTATGCTTTGTCTTCAGGACCAAATTGGTAAAGCCATGTTTCTTCTCCTGTTACAATTCTTCAAATAAATGCTTCAGACTCTTGAACCAGCTTGTTTAAAATTTCCTTTGAAAACTCTGCTTTTGTCTGCAGCTTATCTGGGCACAGTAGTTTGGGCACCCTATAGAGTACAAAGCTTTCTCAACTTTAATTTTTTCAGTCAGGATGGTGTAGGCTGAACTAATTGAGATGTCTATGGTGTTGGATATTTTTTCTCCTGTTAACTGTCAGTCCTCTTCAAGTAGAGCACAAACAAGATTAATTTTGTTTCTCCACAAATTGATGTGGTTGATCTGCCACTGCAGTCTTCTTCTTCAACATCATCTCACCCCTTCTTAAAATGAGTAATGTTTGTAAACACTGATTTCTTTGGGGCATTGTCTGCATAAGCTTTCATAAAGCATCAATTATTTTACTATTCTTCCACCCAAGTTTTACCGTAAATTTGATGTTTGTTCTTGCTTCAATTTTGGCAGGATTCATGTTCCCCTGATAGGGGCTCTTTTCAAACTGATGTCTTATCCTTCTTAGTGCCTCAAACTAAATCCTATTCAGACATATTATAACAAGTTAGTATGAGTTTATTTTGGTGTACAAAAATTTTAAAATCCATGCATAGTTTTTTCATAATACACATTTTCCATTACCTTTTGAAGATCCCCTTTAGATCTTCCATCACCAGGACTCTCAATTCCAGAGCCTGTCTAGGGTTTTGTGTCACAAATCTGCTTGATTATTGGTTTCCTCTCTAGCTAACTTACATCTCGATTTTTCATGTGCTATCAGTCTGGTTTCTACTCATCTCTCTACTGCTTTTCTCATTTCTCAATTTTTTGTCCTTCTGGGTTTATTTTGTTATTTTTTAAACATCTTTCCTCTTTTCCACTGAAATTTTAGAAAACTCAGATTTGAAACTGTACATGTGAAAATTAACAGCCCATCTACTTTACCAAGAGAAACTATTGCTCAGTGCAGACATTGGTGGCAGAAATGGGACTGAAAAAAACTGGGTGACTAAAAGAACAATAATTTTTGACGCTAAGGACAATAGCATCTTACTTGGGTAGGATGTGGTTTCAACCTAGCAAAAACATTTCAATATATCACGTGCAGAGCTGCGTCAATATGAGACACTGTTAGCCATCAGGGAAAAGTTGTTTCTGGGGAATAGAGGCAGAATGTGACCCTTTTCATTTTTCCTGCAGGACTTGCCCATTAGGAGGAACTAGTAGAGAAAGCAGTGAAGGTCATGATAGGGTATTCAAGAGTTAGCCCTAGTGAGCATAGGGGCATGAAGGAAAGTGAGAACCCAGGGATTAACCTCCTTGGGATGTTGAAAAAACTTCAGAGACTGCATGAAACTCATGGGGAGAAGAAATAACTGAACATGTATTGGGGAGATCTGAGTTCTGGAACAGATCTTTTTTTAACTTCTTTTCCAACGGAGGTTGTAGTGTGGGATGGGGGACTGGGTGGGATGAAGGGGATAGCTATCATTTTGTTGGCAGCTTTAAGCCCACACATTTCTCACACTGAGTATGTTGAGATGGTGAAGCAAATGACATTAAGTTGCATAGAGTTGAATACTGTTTTATTTTGATAGCAATATATTTAATGTCTACAACTTGTAAATACAAGCCTGTGGATTTCAAAGATACTGTTGCTTAGAATGTTTAAGAAAAAAGTAATTAATGTAAAGAAAATACACTATAAACAATAGTATTTGTAGTATGCAGCTATAGAAAAATTCTTAAAGATGATCCATGAATCAGCAAAGTATGGAAAACATTTGACTTTCTAACTTTTTAAATATCTCCATGAGTGTGTTTGGATTTCACACATCTTTAATTTCTACTCATTTTTGAGAGCAGTTTAAGAGGGCACAATTTTGAAAGTCAAAGAATCTATTCAAAATGCCAACATCAGTTTCTTGTTTTTTTTAAGGAAAGATTTCCTCCACCTTAGAGTAAGAAAAGTAAGGCTATGTATGCTCATTAGGACCAGGGATCTTAGCAAAAATGGTTTGCTGTAAGCATTGTTGAAACAGATTGGTTATAGCACCCATGTCTAATAATACCAAGGAAAGCAAAAGTATGACAGGTGTCCAACTTGGCAGTACTTCCCCCAGTGAGACCATTTAGTTTTTAGCAACCGGAAAATAAAGCTTCATCAGATATACATTAGAAATTATTTGTGGCACCTAATTTCCAGAGATCACTTTCCTTCCTTCTGAGGAGACAGGCAAGTCAAAGCTCTTGCCTGTAGAAACAGCATACAGGAAGATGTTTTCAAAGCACTCTTCCTAGTCACTAAGTCCTGTGGATTAGAGAACATTCCTGTTTTCTTAAATGGTAATGGATAATAATGTTAACACAGATGTTCTCCAAACTGTGTCAAGTAGAGATTAAGTCTTTGACCCTTACATGATTTTAGGTGAAAAATGTAAATTCTTAGGTGTATCACTATTATACTAATTAATTGGTGGGGCTAAGGAAATTACCACAGACACTAAATATTTTCTTCAGTTGTTCCTTTGAAAAATGGCCAACTGTGGAAATGGACATACTGTTACCAGAGGCATAGTACAGACCGTTGGTTTTAAGGTCATACTATGGATCAACTCTAACCTCTAGTTAGTTAGCTGATTCACCCTATAAATGATACGTCTTTCAGCTTCAGATTATTTATCTGAAAAATGAAATAATAAGAGAACCCAACTAAAAAGGTATATGTATATATAAAATATAGAGCACATTAAGTGCTTGGAAAAGCAACTGGCACATTTAAGATTAAAGGAAGTATTATTGCATTGATCTTATGCATACATGTTCCAAGGTCAATTTGGTACTGTAGTTAAAAATCTGAAAATGTCAGTTTTTCCCACATAGCAATACTTTTATTAATATCGTTCATTAAATTTCCACATTTTTCTCTGTTTTGCTCTATTTCATTTTCTATTATCTTCTCTTAAGACCCTGTAGTTGCTTGCATTGTTGTCCTGTATAATGGAGGATGTTGGCAGCCTAGGTTTTTGTTGTATTTCATTTTCAAAGATGTGTTCTCAGACCCTTAGATGTAGAATTGCATCTCTTTTTTTGTATTGTCAACTTTTTAAAAAGCTTGATTCATTTAACTGTGCACGGGTATGTCATTAGAACGAGGCTTTCACAATCCACTTGGGAGAACAAATAAAATCTTCTAGCTTCTGCTGATGAATAATCAATAGAAACCTGGCTGCTTGAAATTTTACTTATACTTACCTCTGCTGTATAAATGGAGATCAGAACAATCAGGAATTCTGGAGGTATTTATAAACTTTGCAGGAGGATTTTCATTTCAACAGGAAAGGACCAATCCTGAGCACCTTCATCATTTTGCATCTGCTGGAGATAAATTATGAATCTAAATTCCCTCAAGACATCCAACGTTGTCACCTTCATTTAGTCTTAATAAGTTCCAACATTTATCTCATCTCTGTTTCTGAGCAGCACTTCTGAGAGGATAGAAAAGCATGGAACTTTCCTAATTTGCAGTTAGTACTGCAAACTTCTCAATGTATTATTTTGACTTTCTTATTTAAGAAAATAGGGGACTCAAAGAACAATACAGTGTTAGTTTCCTAGGGCTGATATAACAAAGTACCACACATCAAGTGTCTTAAATAACAAATATTTATTGTTTTGCAATTCGAGAGGCAAAAGTCAGAGATGAATGTTTCTAAATGGCCATGCTCCCTTAGAAGGTGCTAGGGAGGGATCTGCTTCAGGAATCTCTTCTAACTTCTACTAGTTCCTTGGCTTGTGGCAGCATGACTGACCTTCACTGGGCTTTTTCTCTGTTTGAGTGTCTTTCTGTGTCCAAATACCCTCTTTTTGTAAGGTCATCCATTATATTGGATTAGAGGCCCACCCTAATCCACTATGACTTCATCTTAACTAATCACATCTGTAAAGACTATTTCTAAATAATGTCACATTCTGAGGCACTGGGGATTAAGCATTCAACATATAAATTTTGAAGGGGGCATAATTCAATGCATAACACAATGGAACACATAATTTTATTTATGAATCAGTTACTTTATTCTAAGACCTAGTCTTTAGAATAAGACTTCCATTTTATAGATTCATCCCTGGTGGATAAATTTATAACGTAGGACTCCCAAGGTTTTCAGGGGGTGCTGAATGCTATATGTTAACTATGATCTGACTGAGCAAGTAGAAATAGCAAATATCTTTTAAGAGGAGTAGCTGGGGTTTATAGTGTATGATGTATAAGCCATCCCAAAACTCACAAACAAAACATTAGGGTTCTTACAATGCTGATTCACAAGACAATGACATATCTTAGTCCACATAAACGTCTAGATAGACTATTTCATGAATAACGACCTAAATTGAGATGTAAAACTGTAAATATACTAATGCCAATTTAGATAAAGTGAGCATCAGTTGTTGAATCCTCTGATCCATATTTCATAAAAGATGGAGCTTAATATAAATTATCATCTCTTTATCCAGCCACTCTAAATTCTTCAAACTTTGAAGGGATAAGTCCTCATCCTTCACATTGGCATATAGAGTTTGGTAAAGATCATGAGTTATGGATTTTTGGTATATATTTTACCTACAGCAACAGAGCTCCATTTGGGAGGCAGTCATTTAAGAAATAAAGGAGTCTTGTTGAACCACATTTTAATATGGACTGCAGTTTACTGAAAATCATGTTTATGCCTAACAGAGTGCTTAGCACATAGTTGTCCCCCAAAAAACCTTTGGTGAATGCATTAAAATGATTTACCAAGAAATCAATATTTACCTTACTTTAACTGTTTTTTCCCTATTAGCATTCATTCACTATGGACAAACTTTGAACTGGAAACTAAGAAAAAAGAGAACAAAGGAAAGAGAGAAAAGGCTGAAGAGAAGGGTGAGAAAAAATGACAAAAAAAAAAAATGAAGGAAGTAGAGAAAGGGCATAAGAAGGAATTAAGACATACAGATTCAATGCAATCCCTATTAAAATACCAACATTATTTTTCACAAATATAGAAAAAATAATTCTATGCTTTGTATGGAACCAGAGAAGACCCTTTATAGCAAGAGCAACCTTAAGCAAAAAGAAAAAAAAAAAAATGGGAGATATCAATTTACCAGACTTCAAGCTATACTACAAGGCTGTAGTAACAAAAACAGCATGGTACTGGTACAAGAACAGAGACCTAGACCAATGGAACAGAACTGAGAACCCAGATATAAAACCATCCTTATACAGCCATCTGATCTTTGACAAAGCAGACAAAAACATACACTGGGGAAAAGAATCCCTATTTAATAAATGGTGCTGGGAAAATTGGATAGCCACATGTAGAAAACTGGAACAAGATCTGCACCTCTCACCTCTCAACAAAAAATCAACTCACAATGGATAACAGACTTAAACCTAAGGCATAAAACTATAAGAATTCCAGAAGAAAATGTTAGAAAAACTTTTATAGGCATTGGCCTAGGGAAAGAATTTATGAAGAAGACCCCAAAGGCAATCACAGCAACAACAAAAATAGATACACAGGACCTGATGAAATTAAAAAGCTTCTGCACAACCAAGGAAACTATTATCAGAGCAAATAGACAACCTACAGAATGGGAGAAAATATTGACATGCTACACATCCAATAAAGGGCTGCTAACTAGAATCTATATAGAACTCAGGAAAATCAACAGGAAAAAATCAAAAAATCCCATTAATAAGTGGGCAAAGAACATGAACAGAAACTTTTCAAAAGAAGACAGAGTAATGGCCAACAAACATATGAAAAAATGCTCAACATTTCTAATCATCAGGGAAATGCAAATCAAAACGACAAAGAGATATCACTTAACTCCAGTGAGAATGGCTTTTACCAAAAAGTCCCAAAACAACAAATGTTGGCATGGATGCGCAGAGATAGGAACTTCCATACACTGTTGGTGGGGCTGCAAACTAGTACATTCTCTATGAAGATACCTCAAAGAGCTAAAAGTAGAACTACCATTTGATCCAGCAATGCCACAACTGGGCATGTACCCAAAGGAATAAAAGACATTCTATAATAAAGACATTCACACTCAAATGCTTATAGCAGCACAATTCATAATTGCAAAGATGTGGAAACACTCCATGTGCCCATCAATACATGACTGGATTAACAAAATGTGGTATATGTATACCATGGAGTATTCTCAGCTACAAAAAACAATGGTGAACTACCACTTCTTGTATTATCCTGAATAGAGCTGGAACCCATTCTTCGAAGTGAAGTATCACAAGAATGGAAAAACAAGCACCATAGGTACTCCCCATAAAATTGGTACTAATTGATCAACACTTATGTGCACATATAGTAGTAACATTCATCGGCTGTTCGGCAGGTGGGAGGGAGAAGGTGGGGACAGGTATATTCACACTTAATGGATGCAATGTGCACCGTCTGGGGGATGGCCACGCTTGTAGCTCTGACTCAGATGGGGCAAAGGCAATAAATGTAACCTAAACACTTGTACCCTCATGATATTCTGAAATTTAAAAAAATAAATAAATAAAAATAAAGGTGACAGGTAAGTATGAAAAAAATAAAAAAAAAATAGACTGAAGTTTCCCCATTCTCTTCATTATACCACATAGCTCCTTCAGAGTTCATTCTTTTTAAAGTATACTCATACCCTCAAACAGAACTTGGAATTTAAAATGGCTTTCAAAAATTCAACCTATTTAATTAATGTAAAATAAATGATTTGTTAAAAAGGGGAAAATTCCAAGAGGCTGAGTCATGACAAGAAGCCTTCAATCCTATTGGTTTATTTTGATTGCATTTGCAAGTATCTGATGAAAATGTGCAAATCACCCCATCTCTGTGTTTCAGGCTTCCTGTTGATTGTGTGACAGAGTTGCCAGGCACATAACACATTTGTTTTACAGCACTGCATGATGAACTCACAGTGTTTTACCTCCAGGACTGAAAGTCCCTAATTTGTTCTTTGAGGAACAGTCTGTTTTCATCAAGAGACACGCTTTCGTTGATCAAGCAATTCTACAGAGAGTGACATTAAAGAAAAAGAATCCGGGGATAAGGGTTAGCAGGGAAGTATCTGGCCAGTGCCCATGAAAACATAGCAGTTCTTATTTTCCAATTAAACACATTTATTAATTTTTAAATGAAGTTTCTAGAATATGCCTACCTCTAGCACAATAGCAATCTCCAGGGCAAAGAAAAATGAAACAAAAGCAATGAAAAGAAAATGCTAAGTGAATTTGTAGCAAGTGTTTTGTGCTGTGTTTGAAGGAAGTAATATAAGTGTCAAGGAATATATATAACACATTTAAAATATGCTTTTTGTAAAATATTACTGTCTGCTTAAGAATCTATTATAATTTTTCTAAATCCAGTTTAAATATGTGGTGGAATGAGAGAAATATATGTACAATAGGCATTGCTTTTCTAATTGGTATGAGAATTCCTCTTAGGAATTACCTTTATGTATTCATTCAATATATATTTATTGTTTATCCACTAATGTGGCAGCCACCAGCCTCCCCCCTGCCACCTCCAGACACTGGAGACACAGGGATGAGATGACAGACACTCTCCCTCCCCACCTGGAGGCTATATTCTAGTCTGAGCCCATCTTGACAAACCACTGGGGTGAAAATGAGGTTCTGGGGGCTTGGGTGAAAAAAAAAAAAAAGCAAAACAAAAGAGATTCCTAATGTAATTGCTCAGCATAGGAAAGGGACAGGAGTTTAGAGATGGGGTGAGCAGAAAAGCAAGTGGAAGTTTAAGAGGACAGAAAGGACCAAGAAATAAGGTGAAAAGTTTAAGCTTGAGGTACTGAAATGACTAAAAAATACTGAAAAATCAGATTGTCTAATATCCAATTTAAAAATATCTGTTAAGCAGCATTATGTGCAAAGACTTTTACCATTACACAAGAGTGACCAGAACAATCCACTGCAGGGGGGAGCAACCAGAGGCATGGAGTGGAGGACTGACATTCAGGCAGAAACTAGAAACTGGAGCAGAGATGTCTAGGTAAACATTATCTTCAAGGGAACTTAGGCGTCTTGGGTAGGGCAGAATTTAAATTAAAAGCTGAGTTGATTTTAAAGGGTGCAGCAGGGCCTGCAATGCAATCCATGTTAGATCTCTCTCTTTCTCTCTCTTTTTCACACCCTTCTCTGTCCTCTCTCCTCTCTCACTCCCTGTGTGTATTTATTTGCCATTCACAAATAATCAAATTTAAATGAGAATATAAATTTGAATCCCAAATTCAGAAGCCAAGAATTTCTATTCATTTTTTTAAGCTGTAAAATTGATCATGCCTGGCCCTACTCCACCTGACCCCACAGAACTTCAGTGTTCCCATCTGTGCAAATGGGGGTTTCTCTTTCTACTCTATGGAGCAGTTCTAAAAAGCAAATTAAACTATACACATTAAAGTAATTTGTAGATTGCCACCTGCTAAGCAAGTAATGATGGTGATAACTTTGTATTCGTACAGCTCTGAACTCTTTATAAAACGCTTTCTCATATATCATCTCATTTTCTATTCACAACCCCTCTGCAAAATAGGCCTTATCGATGGATCCTATTGAAACACAATAAAACTAAGTTCTGAGAAGCAAAACGGGTCTCCCAATGCCACACAGCAAGTAATGGCAGAGAGGCCACTTCCTATCTCAAGAACAGCACTTTTCCACAACATACATTTCCTTTTAGTCATTTAAGGAGAAATCAGATAATCTGCAGTAGCCTCAGCTGAACCCATCTTTCCTTTCTGGTCAAAATGAGCCAGCTTTGTAAAACGACCTAGTGTCAGAGATCTTTCTATTTTGTTAAAAACAAATATCCAGAGGTATGGAGAAGATAAAGGAAAAAGAGGAAGGAAACTGGAGAAAATGTTGAAGTTGAAAACAGAGCTCCTACCATGCTGGGTAATTGCTTTGCATAGTTTTTTTTTTTTTTTTTTTAAGCAGAAATTATAGATCTATAATATGCTAATGAACATTCACACTCACAGCGTGCACTGTAATGACTCCAAAAGAAAAGCACACAGCTTCCATTCAGTTCTGAATAGACTGCCAAATGAAAGCATACCTAGTTTCAGGCAATCCCAGGTTAAATAATACTTTATTCTTATTATTAGCTTACTTTAAAATACACACACATATGCATGCCACTACCATAAAATAATATTTTAAATTACAATAAAATAGAAATATAATCAGAGAGGGGAAAAAGGAATCTTTAGAGCAAATTGTGAGTATAACCAAAAAATTAAATATTTTAAAGGTTAAACAAATCAAAACTAAATTAGAAATCTGATGGAAACCTCATTCTCATCCAAGTTCACTGGCAATCACAATTCTTAGAAATGTCAAGGCCTGGGAGATACAACATCAATTAAAAAAAAATTGTAGTGACATTAAGCACAGGACAGTCCTCTTAACACTTTCCTTAGACCAGTACAGCTTATCTTCTCCTCAATATGGATATGTTTGGGTGTGGGTGTGTTTTACATAGGAGTGAATAGACTACCCAGTTCAGCCCCTGCCACCCATTCCCCCACAATAACATTTCAGATCTGAGCACATCAGACTTAATCTACTAATTGTCTTCCTACATTATTTTGCCAACTGATGGGAGAGAACCCAGAGTCCGTAAGTAGCAGATCATATTCACCATTCATCTCTCTTTTTGGTGTGCAGCTGCAACATGGTATAGCCATGCCTTTGTGCAATGTGTCACCCTTTCATATCCCCACTTTCTCTCTTTAGGAATAAATTGATTTTGGTTTGAAATTATCATATCTTGAATCTGTTAGTGCCCTTTCTTAAGATGAAATCCAATCTACTCCCATCAATCTCCTTCTGAGGAATTCTTATTATGCAAGTCTGAGGCAATACTGTCTCGGTCCCAGATACTTTATTTCTTCAGTTTCAGGTAGTTTTATATTTATGTGTGCATGGATGTACAGGTGAATTTACAGGTGTGTCTTAGTTTGAGTTCCTACAGAAGACAACCCCACAATAAGGATTTGAGTGCAAATAGTTAATTTAGGATCTTATCACAAGAAACACTGGTGAAAGAGGATAAGCAAAAGCTGCACTAATTCTCTTGTACTTCTGGACTGTTGTGCAAGGGGGCAGACCTGTCTCTAGCTATCAAAAGAGCCACTGGGCAAAGAGATGCAAAGTCTGGTAGTCAGAAATCAGAACTCCGCGCATGACATGGTAAGGCCCTAGGGAAGAGGGCAGGGAACCAGCATTTCCTGGTACAGGATGAATGCAACCCACATGGGATAATAATAGAATCTATATCATCAGAGTGCTGTTAGGATGAAACGGATACATACACATAAACAACATAGGATCTCATGTGTAATAAGTATTCCACAGGCTTTATTATTATATATTATGCCCATTAGTATTATGATTATGACAAGATATATTTTATTAGCCAGATGTATATTCTTTATTTTTTTCACTCAGTAATCAGTTATCTCTGGGCTTTTTAATGTATGCTTTGCCTAGTCCAGAAGTTTCTTTGAGGATTTACAATAATATATAGAATGTATAAAATTAAAAATGTGGAAAATGGAGAGAGACCCACATTGTAATCATAGGATGGAGTAATGAATAAGCCTAAAAACACATCACAATGACCTACACATTTATCATGACTAGCTGTATATTTCTCTATAAGCTATTTAGTGGACAATGTACAAAGGGCACAATTTTAACCCAGAGCTAGTTGCATGTTTGATCTGAGCAAAGATGCCAAGAAAATAATTGGAAACCTCTTCTGAAGTTAAGGGCCCTGGGTCTTTTGAGGCCCAAAGACAATATGGGGATAACTTTGGTCGCATTTTTCATAAAAATTATATTCTGTTACCAGAAGTATAAACACATCAACATATGACATGTATTTACCATATATAGAAATGCACGGTGCACATAGTCATGTGAGATTTCTCCTGCTTCTGAAATTTCAAATTACTTTGATCTACAGAAGAGAGGCCTGTTCTTATAAATTCATACAATCCACAGACATTATCCATGGAAAAGTTGATCTTACAAGGGAACACAAATTTTAAAGGAAGAGAAAGATAGGCTAGAGGTTCTCAAACTTTCTTGATTCATAGCACCCTTGGTATTTAATATTTCCATGGCACCTAGACCAAAATTAATACCTTACAGTTCTGCTTATTAAGTAATTAGGCCCAAACACTGAAAAAAAGTATTTAAGTTCAAATAATGTAGTCATCAGTGAAAAATAAAATGATACACAAAAATTTAAAGAAAAAATAATATTTTATTAATTTCTTAAATAATACTTATAACAGGACGTGCTTTCCATGGGACTGTGCATGCTAATCTTACTTCCAGCTGTCAACATTTGTATTTTTTTGAGAAGTATCTCTGCCCTCTGGAGCCCATGTTTCTCACCTGCAGAACAGGTGAGAAGTGCCAGGGAATTAATATCCCCTAGGAGTACTCCCAACCCACCACCAATAAGAGCTGTGCATGCTATGGTTAGAATGTTTGTGTTCCCTTAGAACCTATATGTTGAAGTCCTAATCCCCAAGGTGATGGTATTAGGAGAAGAGGCTTTTTGGAGGTGATTAGGTCATAAAGGCAGAGCCCTTATGAATGGGATCAATACGTTATAAAACAAACCCAAGAGAGACCTCTCGTCCATTCTGCCATGTGAGGGCACAGTGAAAAGAGGGCTGTCTATGAACAAGGAAGGGGACGTTCACCAGACACCAAATCTTCCTGTGTCTTGATCTTTGGCTTTTTAGCCTCCAGAACTGTGAGGAATAATTTTCTGTGGTTTGTAAGCCACCCACTTTATGCTATTTTCTTAAAGCAGCCTGAACAGACTAAGACAATGTGTAAATATTCCGGCTCCCTTACCCACTTGGTGACATAACTCTGAGGTGTTTGTTCTAGTCTGCCTCCCAGAGGTCCCCATTGGGATTAAACTCCAGTTACCCATAGTGGAAGCTTGCTCGATAGGATAGTGTATGCTTTTATTGGCTGCATTCCCCTTTCTGTCTAATTCTCCTACTCCCCTTCTGGTCTTTTTTGGAATCACCTCCGAGTCAATATACTACTGTACTTGAACCCCTGTCTCCGGGTCTTCTACTGAAGGAGATCAAACTAAGACAAATGAATTAATGATTCCTCAGCCATACCCCATATTCTAGCAATCTATCCTTTTCCCACTTCTTTCCCTTGATTTTTATCCCCTATATCAACCAGAAGTGCTATTTATATGATAGGCACTGAGCTAATCATTGTATTCTTACAGTGCCCAATCGCACTACTATTTATTCAAGTGAAATGCGTCAAGCCTCCATTTTTACATACTGTGTTCAGTGCTGAGAATATCAATATGAATAAATATAAATAAGGTATACATTCCTGCTTTCAAAAACTCGTAGTCTCCAGAGGAGAAAGATTTATGAACTGCTAACTGATGATACATAGTAAATGCTTAAAAGTCCTCAATAAATAGTTTCTTAATACTCAAATAAATTGGCATCCTTCTTGTCCCCATAACCATCTTTACTTTTTTTCCTGTGTCCTTATTTCTCTCTTTATACAGCATTGCTAGTATACAGCAAAAGCAGTGGGTATAGGCCATAAGTCACATGTTAGGGCAATTGTCCTCTGTCATCCTTGCAATCAGAGCAGGGGCTATTTGGTCCATTTGTTTAGTATAATGTGTTATGAGACCAAGATTACAAGTCTTACCTTAGGCAGACACATGGAAAAAAGAACAGGAAAGGAATTAGCACAAATCCATCACCACTGCTAAGGAAACAGCTCAAAATTGGCATCCCACTTGTCATGGGGTAATAGCATCACACTTATTAGTAAAAGAGATTGATTCATGAAAGGAATGATATGGAAATCTTCCCTTTTTTCTAACTTTTCTCCACTAATTAATAATAAAGGTCTCTAGGGAAAGTCTTCTTCAGTAATCAGGGATCAGGAAAGTGCTATGTCCATATGTGTTAAAGTGAGGAGTCCCTTGCCAGATTAGCCATGGTTCTTCATGTGTAATGAAGTTAAATAATTAGATAGATAGAACAATAGGCAGATATAGATATATATATTGAAGGATATAATGAATTTGTAATTCCTTGCCCACCATTAACAACAAAAAATAAAATAAGAATTACTCTAAAACAATTAGGAATTATTTCCAATGTAGCTATATTTTCACTATCTATCGTAGGTCTAGTCAGGGGAATAGAAGAAAGAAAATTCTATTGTTAGATATAATGTTGTAAGGTTATTATTAAATATCATTAAATATGAAATGTTTGATTTCAAATCAAATGTGTACTTTATTATATCTCAAACAAGAAGCGGTACAATTAATCAAAGTATGCACCTAAACTATTGACACAGTTTTGCCATCTTAACGGTAGCTTGTTTATGTCAGCAGTAAAGAAGCCTAGAGAGTGAGTGGTGATGAAATCACAAAAGGTGTTTCCACAGCTTGTTGAGAATTCAATAGTTTTCCTGGCAAGAAGTGGTCCAAAGCCTGGAAGACATGACAGTCAGTTGGTGCAAAGTCTGGTGAATACAGTGGATGACAGAGAGTTTCCAAATCCAGCCTCTGTAGTTTGTGTGACATGTGGTTGAGCGTTGTCTTGGAAGAGTATTGGCTTGTCTCTGTTGACCAATTTTGGCTGCTTAATCACAAGCATCCTCATCATTTCATCCAATTGGTTGCAGTAGACATCCGCTGTAATCGATTGACCAGGTTTCATGAAGCTATAGTGCATGATACCAGTGCTGGGCTACCAAACACATACCATTAGCTTTTTTTGAGGAATATTCGGTTTTGGACTGCGTTTTGGCACTTCATCTTTATCCAACCATGTGCCAAATGCTTGCAATTGTCAAAAAGAATCAATTTTTCATCACACGTAACAATAATAGTGTAGAAATAGTTCACCTTTATGTCATGACAGCAAAGAAAGGCAAGCTTCGAGATGATTTCTCTTCCGATGTTCGTTTAATTCATGCGTAACCCATCTATACAGCTTCTTTATCTTGCCAATTTGTTTCCAATGGTCTAATATCTTTGGAATAGTAACTTCTACCCTTGCTGCTAATTCACACATAGGTTGAGATGGATTCACTTCCACTACAGCTTTCAACTCATCATTATCCGCCTTGCTCTCAGGTTGCCCACATGGCTCATTTTCAAGATTAAAATCACCTGAACAGAACTTTTCAAACCATTGACATACAGTGCATTCATTAGCCAAATCCTTCCCAAACACTTCATTGATATTTTGAGCTGTCTGCTCAGCATTGGTTCCATGACAGAACTCATATTTAAAAATAACATGACTTATTCATGGTTTCGCAAAATTTGCTCTAAAAATAATTGAAAGATAATCAGAAGCCAAAACGTGCATTTGAAAGACTGAGGATGTACCTTCACAATAAACATAAAACAAGAAGTGTCAAAGTGAAATGTCAGAGATAGCAACTGTCGAACTTAGTACTTAAGGAAATCAGACATTTCATACTTAATAACCAATGCTAGCATGCCCATGACCACAGTTAGTGATTATAATTTAAAGACATCAGATACCAGCAGCCAAAAAAAAATGGGGGTAGACAAAGTTGCTGCCACTATGTTGTCTTGAAAGGAATGTCATATTTCCCTTGAACAGTTTAGTAACCTGTTAGTCAGACATAAGCTACAATTTGTGCCACTGGGGTTAAGGGTTGGAGGAGAGGAAATTTAAAATTCAACTAGGGGTGCCTGGAATGAGTCACTGATAAGGAGATATTGTGCTTATGTGGTTGTGGTTAGCATGTGGCTATGGGTAACAGGAAACTCATCATTGCTCTCCCATTTCATTCATCTTCAGAAAGAACATTGAGTTATTTACACCCATGCACATGTTTACACACACACACACACACAAATAAACATACACATATACACACAAAAAACAGGCAAGAACATTTTAAATGCCTATACAAAGCCAGGCATGGTACCTATGCCCCTGATAGTTTATAAAGCCTGCCATTGGTTAAATACAAGAAATTGATGAATGAAGATGAAGTTTGTATTACAATATATTCTATTTCTAATGCATCATTGCCACAAATAAAATAATGGGAATCAATTTAGAAAAGGATGTTTTGATTTTTTCTTCATTACTTGCAACAATCTTTTAGAAAGTACTAATAAAGTAACCATGCCATTCACACATTTGTTAGAGTCAATATACCAAAACTCATAAATACTACACATTTTCTATTTTGTAGCATCTTCTAACAGTATCTCTTTTAAAAAAATTAGGGTTTTATATGTTTGCATAATTTTGAGGATTCTAATTGGGTTGGGGCAGGGGGAAATAAGTAAGAGGTTTGGCAGATTTCCCTATTTTGAACTAAAAAGGAAGTAGTATGAATAAGTGACTATGTTGAAGTCATTGCCATCTTTTTCCCTCCTGAGTATGTTCAGTACCTCACACTAGACTAATAAAATGTTGCTAGAAGCAGTCATTAGAGAAACTACTTTACCAAATAATAATGTAAATAAGAACGAGTCACAATTTGTAGTGTATCATTTGTTTTAAGGCAATATTCCATGGTACAATTTACATAAACCAATTAAAGACAACCCCAACAAACTTGTTTATATGATAAAATCAAGCCATGGGCTCCTATAACTAGAGAACTAATAGTCCAAAGGTTTGTAGACATTTACATAGCATATCTAATACAAATGTTTCACTGCAATAAATACTATAGATTCATGATTCTGATAATATACCCATTTTACTTATATTGTCCACATAAAAGAAGCATTGGCAATTCTCTACACACAAATATATACATACTACTGCCCTTTGTTAATATTTAGTGCGGAAAAAATAAATACCTTATGCATAATTTTGTTCTAGCTAACTAAACCTACAAGAATATTATAGATGGCAAAAAGAAGAACTTCTTGAAAAAAAAAAAAATCAGCATGCTGATCACAAACTAATGGCCTCTCTGGAAATGAAACAAAATAACAAAACAATAGTCTTTTTGTCTCCCAGGGAATAATTTTAAATACATTTTTGTTTTTAAGATATAAAAATAATGACATCAGAGGCAAAAAAAAAATCCTGGTGCAATTATAGTTATGGTCAAATGCTGATGCATCAATTCAAGGTAGGTCAGAGATGAGGTGCGAATTAAGACAGCACCTTTAAAAACATGATTCTACTAATCAAACTAGGAGACCAGACAGCAGACAAATGCCAAGAAATAAGGGCCTGATGTCTGCCCTTTTCAGGACATTTGTGCTAAAGAGCAAGGCAATTTTTAAAATTTGGGAGACAACAGTGCCCACTCAAAGAAAACAGAGCATTTAAAGCACATAGTGACAAATTTTTCCTTGACAGGTATGCATAGTAAATACTGTTATTGGACACATTCAGGGTAACATATCACTAATTCTGTAAAAGCAATTTTCAAAATCATTTTAAAAAGTAGTTCTCTGTATCAGCTTCACTCAACTTCTATTCATTACTTTTCAGTTAGAAAAACATTTGAATTATTTTTGTTATATTTAATATATTAAAAAAAACACTTATGTTTCCTCTACTTTGGTCCCTTTATCATTTTAATTTTAATTTCAGAGGCTCTTATACAGCATCAAGGCCAACATCAAAGACACAAGAGGTGAAATGATTTGTTCAGTCTCATAAATATTTAGAAACCAAACTTCAAATAGAATGGGCTATCCTGATTGCATCTCTAACAGAACTTAGTCAACTGACTTTTTTGGGGTGTACAGCTAGAACAATAGCTGACAGATACAACAGCAGTTCACATTTACATTTTTTTCCCTCATCAGTGTCACAGAATTATCAGCAATTAAATGTTCTAGTACAAACTATATTAAAATAAACAGCATGCCAACAAAATGGGTCTTTTACTAAGATGCAGAGTCTGATGAGAGTGTATTTTGAACATTTATATGTAGTTAGTCTTTGGCTTCTCTGCTAGGATGGTAAAGAAGAGAGTCAGGCTACATTAATGTCAACTCTAGCAAAATTGTCAGTGACATGGGCACTTCAATTGTTAAGAAGTGTATTGAGTCTACCAATTCTTTTTAAACCAATATTTAACGAAGCTTTCTGAAAATATTACATATGGCATGTATCAACCTATGACATGTGGCCAATAACAACAGATACAAATTTAACTTGGGAAATTAGATATGAAGGGCATACTAACCCATTAATAATTTGTATTATTCAACTCTAGCAACAGTACACAAGTAATTAGGCATGACACAATCAGGGGACAGTTTTGACCACCACTGCTGTCATGATCAGTGGTGCAATGCAGGAATTTACAGTGGGAGAGGTGGAAGTGTACCTTTTGAGTTGTTGGGGAAGTGTTGGAGAGGGATATTCCAAAGGACTTGATATTGAAAGGAAGACTTCCTACATACAGGTCAAAGCCACATAGGAATGAAGATGGTGGCAGCAAGGGAGATATAGAGCTGCATTTCTGCAGAGAGATACATTTTTATTAGAGAAGTCAGTCAACACTGGTTGAATAACATTATTGAGGGAGCAACAATGTTGTCATCTGCTAGAACTGGTTATCACTGTGGGCAACAGCCCAGCAGTGGACAACATAGAGGGAAGGCATAGAAGTAACGATGACAATCCTTTCATCAAGAAACTTATATTCAACTTTAAACATCTGAAAACAAAAGAGCCAATAAGAATAAACAGTGGTATACATAAGATAGTTATGAAAAATGTGCTGAAGATAATTATCACTATTGTTTAGAAAAAAAAGTTTGGTATTAATAACAGAAGAGAAGAGTTACAATAAGAGCTGGACAACTGGATGTGAAAATGACATTCAAAAGAGAGAAATACATGCGAGTGTGAGGGAAAAGTATGCATAGGCAGGAAAGATCACAATCTTTTAGAGGGATTTTGAGTAAATAGATTGGCCTGAAGCATTAAATTCTAGACTGTGAAATTCTTGATTGCCAGGTCGAAACTGACATTATTCTCTGGAACATTATGCTGCACAATAGAACTTTCTGTGATGAGGGAAATGCTCTACAGCTATACTGTCCAATATTGCAGACACTCATGGCTATGGAGCACTTGAAATGTGGCTAGTGCAAGTAAGAAAGTGAATTTTAATTTTACTTAATTTTAATTAATTAAAATTTAAATTTAAGTGGCCACATGAGGCTAGTGGTATCAGTATTAAACAGCACAGCTCTAGAGACTAGGGAATCATTATAGGTTTTAAGCAGGGAATGACAAGATAAAACCGTATTTTAGGCAGATTAATTTGGCAGCTGTCTATAGGAAAGTTTGGGGGGGGGAATGAGAAGTTCTCTTGAGATTGTATTGAATTTATAAATTGATCTAGGAGAATTGACATCTTTAAAATAAGAGTCTTCCAATCACGAACATGCTGTATTATTTCATTTACCTATATTTTTCAATTTTTAAATATCTCTCAACCAGGTTTTATAAACATAGTTCATAATAATAAAAATATGGGTACAACCAAAATGTTCATCAAAAATGTAATGTTGATGGAAAATTGTATTGCAAGAAAAGTGAAAAAAACTATAGCTCTATGCAACATTATGAATAATATTAAATAAATGAAGACACAAAATGATACATATAGTATTATTCTTTTCAAAAAAGATATGATAACAGGCAAAACAAAATACTATTACTTATATACATAGTAAAACCATACAGTAAAACAAATAAATGATTTACTATACAAGCCAGGATGATGGTTTCCTCTACACAGAAGGGATGAGGTTGCAACAGGATTATTATTAACCCAGTTATTTCTTGATTTGGGTGCTGGTGCTACAGGCATTCACTTTATAACTATTCATTAAACTATAAATACATGTTTTATGTACTCCTCAGTATGTGTGTCACTATAACCAAAGAAAAAGATTAAATAAGTTTAAGACCAAGTAAAAACAAAAGTGAAATAATCAAAATGAAGTTGAGATGATAGAGCTCATAAGCAAGACCGCAAATCCTTTGTAGCTCTTCTCATTCAAGGGATAGAGTCAGTCTCCTATTCAACCCATTGAATCTAAGCTTTGTGACTTACTTTGGCTATTGAGTCATTAGCAAATGTGATGCAAGCAAAGGTTTGGAAAGAGCTTTCACACTGGGGTTCGTCTTTTCTTGCTGCTTTTGGAACACAGCTGCCATTTGCAAAGCCTCAGGCTGGTCTACTAGGTATTGGAGACTCATGGCTTGGTACTTCTCATCATCTCGGCCAAACATCAGACATGTGAGTGAAGCCATCTGGGACCAAGAAGTCCCAGTTGTCCTATTAGCTGACTGCAGCTGCATGAGGGAGCCAAGGTCAGACAACGAGAGGAACTGTCGGCTAAGCATAGCCCAAATTTCCAAACCACAGAATCACGAGCTAAAAATAAATCTTTTAAGCCACTAAGTTTTGGGTGGTTTGCTTTCAGTTATCAAAACAGCAGTATATTTAGATATTCCAAGGTACCAAAACAGAGAACCTTAGTAGAATTGGTCAGTGATTCTGAATCCATGCATTTTCACACTAAAAGGAAAAGAGAAAACACACTGAAGTACATAGTTCAACGTATACCAACAAAAGGCAAAGCACATTTTTTGTGCTGTACAAACTTATCGGTTTTCTTTAACATTATCTACAATGATGTCAAAGACTATACATGTCTTGCTTACATGTTAAAAATCATAGCATTATGAAAATTTACTATACATTGGTTATAATTTGACCAGCTTGACAGTCTTTTATTATCTTATTTCATGAATATGTAATTTCATATTGATGATGAGTCTACTCGTACTGGCCAATATTGTCCAATATTGATAGGATTCTGAAACTAGGTAAGCTTGCTAAAGCAAAGGTAGTAATACTCACAGAGTATCTGACTCTTGATTAGTAAAAGGAGCCCCCTATTTCCCTCAAAAATAAAAAAAAAAACCCTCAAAATAGATATATGTATTTATACAAAAAGAATGCTAACTTGAGTCAATGTTCATAGTTTCCTGTATTTTATAAACTTCTGAAGAATATGATTCCATATGAAATTAACATTGGCAAATGTAACCTAGATGGCTTAGGAAATAGTATAGCAATTAAAAGAGAGATTAAGATTTTTAAGAGTTACAGAATTTGAATACAATAATTTCTGGGACAGATACAGGAATTAGAAGTGAAACCTTGCCTGCATTTAGAAGCTTTTCCATATTTGCTATTTATTCACTCTCTGATTCCTAAAAATGCTTTTCAGTGAAAGACTTAAAACCGAAGATTGTTCTATAGGATTGTTTTGGGGTGACAGAATGATGGGGTGGGAAAGCTGCTGCATCTTGGCAAAGAGAAAGATAGGATCCCAAGGAATTGGGGAAGAAGTGATTTGTACAAACTATAGAAAGAAAATAAAAACGCTTTCTGAATATCAGAGGCCCGAGCAAAGTAAACCTTGGGGAGCTTTTGTAGACCTGCAAAGGAAATTTAGGGCTGAAAAGTCAACATCCTTGTGTGCAATTTCCTGACATGTTAGAAAACTGCAATGAGAGCCCACAAAATAATTAATCATAAGTGAGGAGAAATATATACACCAGAAGTACTTATCTTTGATTTATTCTAAATTTTGAATCTCAGTAGTTCATGGTTAACAAAAATATCTTTCTTTTTAGTCAGTAACACTTAGCACACACCCAAAATGTTTAGCTACTTTCTGTTTATATAGTTATGAATGTGTCACATGCATCTTTGCATAATTAAAAAAAACTTACCTTTATTTTAAATATTTTTAAAAGAACCCATATTGTCTCCTAATTAATTTTTCTACCACCATTAATAAATTTAAATTGAATTTATAAAGACTCAGTAGTGTAAAATTTAGGCACGAGAGAATGGTATAGCTAGGCCCTCCGTGAAACCTCTTTTTTCTCCCTGCCCCCACTAATAAATGCAAGATGATTAAATTGCAAAAGGCAAGGCACGACAGAAAGGTGATGTTTTGACAAAATGAGCTTGGTTGTTTGGAAGCAGCCCTGAAGCAGTAGCTCAGAATTGGTGGCCTTATGGATTTCTCCATAATGCAGATAGAACTTCATGATATATTTAAATCCTTTTCCGCAAACATTTCCCTGATTTGTTGCCAAGCCGTCACTGAATTTAGTAATCCAGACAGATTACCATAGGGGTCCTATTTTTAGGGTCCTTCTGTTGCTGTGGCAGTTGCAGCTGATCGGATTACGGCTCTATCCTACCCATGTAAAATGCTTTGATGCTTCAGAAGAAACCTGCACTCCACTCCCGTAATTACAATGTCAGACTCATAGCTGGGTATTTCTCTCTGAATTTATTTTGTAGCTCCATTGTGGCCAATCCATTATTAACTCATGAGACGGTCTGTTGTCTTTTAGTTTTGCTCTGTGTCTTTCAAACTAGCTCACTATTACGTGTATGTGTATGTTGGGGGGGAGGGTGGGTGATAGTAAATGCATGCTGTGGGTCACAGAGGACATATATAATTTCTCTGATTCTGAGGGCAGAAAAAATATAAAAAGCTGACATTACTTTCTCCTATAAATGACAATATCGCCATCTAGTGGCGAAAACGACATTAATCATTATATTATCTTTTGCAATCCAAAAGGAAAAAGGCTTTACAAATTCGCCTCAGGAGGTAACTTGTGTTTTACTTTTATAATATAAATGTTTTCCCAAGAGGAAGAGATGTTCATCAAATCAAATTGGACCCTATCCCACAGTATGTGCAAGGAAAAAAATGATTCCATTTACTTCAGAGGAAGTTTGTTCTCTGTCACCTGATCGGGTGCCCGAAGTTTTTCAATAATCTCTTTCATGGTTTTGTACAAGACATTCAGAGAAAGGTTGTTAAACGTGTAATGAAGTAACAAACTGAATTAATTTTATATGGATTCTTATATTTGGTCTAAGAAGTAAATTATCCAACAAATTTCTCATCTCCCATAAAACTATCTCTTTTATCAATTTCATAGCTATGACACACCAGTGAGCTAAAATATATACATATAAGCAAACAAATAACACTTTTTACTTGAAGAAATAAAGGCGAAAGCAGACTATTAAGATTTTTCCTACTTGGTAACTTGTTGCAACCTCAATCAAAAAGCTCTTACAATATGAAGCCAGTAATTTAAGGCTGCCTTTAACAAATGTTCTTGATTACATCATGTAATGTTACTTGTTAATTCAAGTGTGAGATTGTTTTAACTAATGTTCCATCTCATATTCAATTATATAGCTTGTACTACGAAATAATTTACGTAAGTGTAATAAATATGTGGTCATCAGGTAGAAAACAAGATAGTGAAGACGGCCACTGGGCTCACAGCAGAATCCACCAGGTGGCAGCACTTGCACGAGCTCGGCATAATCCCAGCTATGTTGCTTGTGCAGCACGAGAATTTGGTCTTTCTAGAGAAACTGAGTTTAGTAACACAATGCAAAAGAGGCAGATATTTCAGCACAGAATTCCAATTCATTAATGTAAAATTGAAGGTCGTCCTTTTCTGATACTGTAATATTGAAATGTGCTACCCAAACAAACTCGTATCAGGGTATCAAAAAATGATATTTTTTTCTGTTCACCACTTTCTTCTCTCCCTCCTTCCCTCCCTCCTTCCCTCTCTTTCCTGTTTTTTTTTTCTTTTTTCCTTCCTTTTTCTCTGCTTTCTCTCTTTCATCCCTTCCTTTTTCCTGCCTTCTTTCTTTCTTTATTCCTTCCTTCACATATTCTTTCCATCCTCCCTCCTAGTACACTTGCCTGGCTTCCTTCTCTTAATAATACAACACTAATAATATTAATAGCAATGACAGTGCAATAAAAATAAAAGGAAAATTAACAATAATATTTGTTTTTATGTGCTGGCCTCAATTCTAAGTACTTACTGAGATTATCTCATTTAATCCTAACCTCACTATTATTAATACCTGTATGTACACATGAGAAAACTGAGGGATAATATGATGAAGTAAATTATTCAATGCATTCATTTAGAAAATATTTATTGAGCACTTACTATGTAATCAGGATACAACAGTGATCAAATCAGATACAGGTTCCCATGGGTTTGCATTCTAGACAGAAAGGAAATGAACAGATTGGCAAAAGAATTACAGCTTGTGGTGTTATGAAGGAAATAAAAGGAGTATTATGGTTAGACAAAAAATAGAGATCTCTTTTAAATAGTGTGGTAAATATAAATTGTACATTTCATGTAGGTATGCACATATCTGAGTTATGAAGTCATTGCATTCTCAAGATCTGGGGTCTTGCTTACATGGGCAGGTTTTGAGTCATGCTTTTTTAGACTTCTTGCACATTATAGTCTTTCTTACGTGGTATAGTCTTTTTGTTTACATTGTCCTCAGTCTTTCTTTACGTTCTGAAAAGGTTATGCTTTATTCATCTTAGGTAAAATACGTCAATCATACTTCCCTGAACTACCCCTTATTGGACAAAAATAGTCTCATCCATTATGTATTAATTTGTACTTTAATTCTAAATTATAAGGATTTTCCTGCATCTTTCTGAACTTAATATTTATGTGTATGCACAAATTAAATTTTTAAAAAGTTTTTTTTTTAATTTGTTTTTTTAAAACTACCACGATAGTGCCCAGATGTGTTTTTTCTTTAATATATTTTTAACCACTTTAGAAAATATGCAATCTGAAGTGTAACCATTTTTATACTTTTACATAATCTAAAATATTTGGAATATTATTTCTGTGCAAAGTTTTAACCCTTTGGTGCCCAAAATCACTATCCTCAATTGATATGATATAAATAAATAAACAATACACATTACAAATGTGGGGATATTTGAAATAGTGGCAAAAGAAGGAAGGTAGATAAAATCTAGGTTTAAATCACAATATTCAAACTGAATGAAAGAGTTCTGTTTTTTCCCTTGGAGCATAGTTAAAACTTTAAAGATGTTCTTGAAAAGAGACTCGCAGCTTTAAAATAGTCAATGCCTTCATTTATTTTCTGTACCACTAATACTTAAGAATGCCTATCATATTGAAATTTCTCAGTAAATAAAAACATAATATTTTCCATACCATCACACTAATAAGGGCTTATTAGAAACAGTCAAATTATCTGATATAGAGAGCTCAAGTTTGATGTTCATTGTATAAAAACCACAAGGATAACACTGTCTAAGGAATAAATGGATTTTCTGACCCCAAGGACACAGTGCCTAGTTCATATTAGCTGTTAAATAAATATTGCTTGAATGTGTTAATAAATAAATGGAAATCAAAATTTCTCAGATGGACATAGGTATAATAGTTTCAGAACAAGGAATTTCCACATTCAGTGTATTCATTCAACAATATTTATATATGCAGGTATAAATTATATACAATAAATATGTAGTATTAAAAATATAACAATAAATGTGAATATAAAAAGAATATAATAAATGATTTTAAAATAACAAATATATATACAAATATTGCCCTTTCTATCTTCTAGGAACTACATTAGATTCTGGAGGTTCAGTTTTAAGAAATAGAGCTTTCATTTTTAACAGAGAAGATATATTAATAAGTTATTACAAATTAAACAATTTAATTTTAATTATCATAAGCTCTAAAAGAATTTCAGGAAACTAGGAGAATATAATAATGGGGGTGATTCACTGTTGGGAAACCATTGGTCTAAAGTAATAAAAAGCTAATGAGTTATCAAAGGCCTAAAATGCTTTTAACATGTCTCCAAGAATCAATTTAGGCCCTGGTGAGGCCCACATTTTCAGGATATGTTTATTCATGTCTTATATTCATATAAAAGCAAAAAGCAAAGCTCGAACTAATAAACTAATCTTAATAATGCTTTAAGAATTAAAAAGATACTGCACTCTCCCCTCTCACCCAAGTAGCATCGGAATTAAACCCTTAAGATTCTACTATAAAGTAGGTCTACAGATTAGATAGCAGTATTGTGTCACTGTTATTTTTTTATTTTGATAATTTTACTATAGTTTTGTAAGAAAATATCCTGTTTTCAGGAAACCCATGTTGAAGTATTTAGTGGCAAAGGGGAATCATGTCTAAAAGTTACTTTTCAATAGTTAAAAAAAAAAAAAAGTGTGTGTGTATTTAGAAAAAGAGAGAGGACAGAAAAGAGGTAAAATCTTAAAATTAAAAGATCAGAGCAAAAGGTATATTAGAATTCTTTGTTTTTTTCTTACAATTTTTCTGTGTGAAATTCTTCAAAATAATAAAAATTACAAACACTGTGTTTAGAAGATGACACTAAATACAGTTCCTGGCACATATAACCTTCATAAATATAAAGCATAGATTCATGGATTTCACTGAACATTATTCATCACTTGAAGTATGACAAACTAAAGTAAGTAAGTCCCTGCCATTCAACTTTTAACTCACAACATGAACTTTTAATTCATAAAGTAAAAAGAAAATTATGTGTGTGTTATATTTAGGTTAGTGGGTACACTTCAAAATGATGCTTATAAGCTTCTAGTTCAAAAAACTGACCTAGAACACAGGATCTTTTTCCCCTCCTTTTTACAATCTCCCTGAAATAATAGTAAACATACTCAAAAAGAATAAATTATTTATAATGATAAAAGTGAAAAAAGATACCAAGAACCAGCCACAAAAATGTGGAATTTCTATAATGTAGGAAGATGGTAAAATTCTATTGATGGATAAATTAGAATATAGAAAACAACTCAAAACATGCAGGAGAAGGCTGAAAAAAAAGATGGGAGCCCTTTCTTTCTGTGGAATCCCAAAGGGCCAAGCTCAAAGTGGACAGACACAGAGTGTCGGGAGGAAGGAGTGGGAGTATTGTGAGAGTAATTAGTAAACGGCTGACTGTAGAATGGTTGAACCTCCATGTTTGCTGCCAACTGTAATATATACCCCAAATAATGGCACAAAAGGAGGAGGTGATGTTATGGATGTCTATTTAGCCATAGAAGGGAAGGCCAAAAGATTGTGGAGCTGCTGTCCAGAGGCCTTGACAATCCTACAGCCATGCACCTCTAGAGCTCTTGTTATGAGCGGGAAATAAATCCTTATCTTTATAACATATTGACTGCCATGCTAGGAGAAAAACAATTTTTCCTTGGGGCCACGGTGTTTTATTACGAAAATGGAATAAAACCTTTGAAAACAAAACAATCCTTTCTAATTTAAAGGAAAAAATGTTATTTTAATTGTTTTCCATGGGTGAAGTTATATGCAGCTTGAAAAATAGTTCTCACAGCTCCTAAGGTGAAGAGACATGTGAATTACAAGTGCTTCATGAGGCCCCGGGCTCAAAACTAGCATGAGTTAAATACAACTCACATGGCAGTTAATGTGTTAAGCCATAATGGTAATCAGATCTTCTCTTATCTAGAGCCAAAAATATTTCAAAACTGTTCCAACATTTAAAGATGTAAATGAAATTATTAGAAAAACTCAAAATGATGATATAAACATTTTTAGGACTAGTTAGGACCAAGAAGTAAGAAAAATATTATCTTCATCTTTTATAATATACTTTCAAAAGTTAATACATTAAGAAAGAGATTTATATGTTTATAGTAAGAATTATTAAGGTAAGCTACATAAAGAAGCAAAAATATGAATTTTTCAAATGGATTTACTTGTGGAGCATGGTGCTTTCTCAGACAATGTAAAAAAAATTAGAAAAAATGACTTAAATGTATTTCAAATAAAAATAATACAAAATTATATTACTGTATGTTGAGAATATGAGATGAGGGAATATATCATATAATGTCTTATGTCATCTTCTTAATTTATGTAACATCCATATTTACTCATGTAAATAAAAAGTATTAATATATAAAGAAATATGTATAATGACTTAAGGAATTTTTCAGGTGTCTGTTTTGCAATTTGGCTTAAAACAGACAAAAGAAAGTCAAAATATTTTTCTTTTTTTCTTCACACAGCTGAGAAAGAATAAAATGTTCACACTGTAAAGAAAATACATGGTCTTTGGGGACAGATTTCAAAGATCCCTGGGAAGAGATAATCAAATAATTATCTGACTTCATATGCTACTAACAGATGCCTTTTTCTCTTCCTTATATTTTCATTTTCAATGATCACTTTTCAAGTCTTCTCACTTCTCTTGTGTCAGGTACATACCCTCAATTTGATGCTAAAGGTCTGAAACATTTGAAAATCTTGAGGATGTGAGTTGGCTTTCGGCAATTTGCAATAAATCCAAGAGGCATAGTGCCAGGAGACAAGAAGCAAAGAGTATTTAAAAGCAAGAATCATTCATCCAAGGATTGGGATGTTTTCTGCCAGACTTCTGTCTTCAAATTACTGAGTTCTAAATGAAGTTATTAATTCTAATTGATAGCTTCTGTTGTTAAAAGCCAGCAAAAAGACCCTGCTGGTAAACATCAGTTTTCTTTTGTTAATTTCCATCCCCAGTGATAAACATTGGCAGCAATCAGTGCCCTCACTACATTTTTATTTGTTACCAGTGCAGGTGATGATTCTGGTAAGAGATTGCCATGCTTTAACCATTTCTCACAGGGATATTCATGTCTTCAACAGGCTCCAAATTCACCTTCAGATAGAAAGAGTGACATAGTGAGCTTTAGTTTTCTGGGTACTTCCAAGGGTTCAACAGGTCACTAGATGTGCAGGGTTAGGGCTCTGGGAAATCAATCATGCATTAGATTTGAAGGGAATCAAAATTCAAATGGAAGATAAAAACATACATGTGGATGATTTCATGTGACCATGATAAGGCAAACAGATCACCCTGAAAAATATCAGTGACACTCAGAAAGTAGTCAAAGGAAGCAGAACCCAGGAAAAAAGAGGAATAGCCAGAGAACCAGAAAAGAACCAGAGGATAGAAGTCATGGGAGGAGGAGGAAATGTAAGAGAACATGTCAAATGGAGCAAAGGAAAATAAGGACTAAAAATGGTTATTACATTACTTTATAAGGTATTTAATGATTGGATGAGGTCATTTCAGCAGAGTAGAGAGGAGTAAACAGGAATGAAGAAGTGAAAGTCGTCACTGAGACATACTCTTTTAGGAAGTATGAGTGAGAAAGAAGGCAGAAATTATTTGTGTGGTTTCTAAAAATCTATGCTCCATTAGTTTTTTATTGATACATAACAATTCCACATATGTTCGGGTACATGTGATCTTGTGATACATGCATAGAATGTGTAATGGTCACATTAGAGTATTTAGCATATCCATCACCTGAAACATTTTTTTGTGTGTGCATGTTGGGAACATTTCAAATCTTCTCTTGTTGCTCTTTTGAAATATATAATAAATTGTTAATTATAGTCAACTTACTCTGCCATTAAACATTAGAACTTATTTCTTCTAGTTATCTGAATGTTTGTACCCATTAACCAACCTCTATTTATCCCCCTGCCTACCCTTCCCAGCCTCTGACAACTATCATTCTACTCTACACCTCCATGAGATCCACTTTTCACCTAGCACATATGAATACATGTGATATTGTCTTTTTGTACCTACCTGATTTTACTTAACATAATGACCTCCAGTTCCATCTATGTTGCTTCAAAAGAGAGGATTTTATTCATTTTTATAAATAGCATCCCATCATGTATATATGGTACATTTTCTTTATCCATTTATCGATTGATGGACACTTAGATTGATTCCATATCTTGGATGCTGTGAATAGTGCTGTAATAAACATGGGGGTGCAGATATCCCTTTGATGTACTGATTTTCTTTTCTTTGGATAAATATACCCCATAGTGAAATTGCTGGATGGTATGGTAGTTCTATTTTTAGTTTTTTGAGAAACCTCCATACTGTTTTCTGTAAGGGATATACTAATTTGCATTTTCACTAACAGTGTACAAGAGTTCCCTTTTCTTCACATCCTCACAAGCATTTATTTTTTTGTCTTTTTGATAATAGTCATTTTAGCTGGAGTGAAAAACTCATTGTGGTTTTGATTTGCATTTCCCTGATGGTTAGTGATGTTGAGCATTTTTTCATATACCTGTTGGCTGTTTGTATGTCTTCTGTTGAGAAATGTCTGTTTAGATCCTTTGATAACTTTTTAATGGGATTATTTGGATTTTTGCTATTGAGTTGTATATTCTGGGTATTAGTCCCTTGTCAGATGTACAGTTTGCAAATATTTTCTTTTATTCTACAGGTTGCTTCTTCACTCTGCTCATTGTTTCCTTTGCTGTGCAGAAGCTTTTTAGTTTAATATAGTCAGTCCCTTTGTTTATTTTCGATTTTGTTGTCTGTGCTTTTGAAGTCTTAGCCTTAAAATATTTTTATAACAATGTTTCAAAGAATTTCTTCTATTTTTTCTTTTAGAATTTTTATAGTTTGAGGTCTTATGCTTGTCTTTAATCTATTTTTATTTGATTTTTGTATATGGTAAAAGATAAGGTTCTAGTTTCATTCTTCTCCTATGGACATCCAGTTTTCCAAGCACCATGTATTGAAGAGGCTGTCCTTTCCTTGATGTGTGTTTTTGGCACTTTTATTGGAAATGAGTTGACGACTGTAAATACTTGGATTTATTTGTGAATTCTCTATCCTGTGCCATTGGTCTATATGTCTGTTTTTAGACCAATACCATGCTGTTTTTGTTACTATAGCTTTGTAGTATACTTTGAAGTCAGGTAGTGAGATGCCTCTGACTTTGTTCTTTTTGCTCAGTATTGCTTTGACTATTCAGCGTCTTTTGTGGTTCCATAGGCATTTTAGGATTGATTTTCTACTTCTGTGAGGATGCCATTGGTATTATGATAGGGATTGTATTGAATCTGTAGATCTTTTTGGATAGTATGGTTATTTTAACAATATTAATTCTACCAATCCATAAGCATAGAATGTCTTTCCATTTGTTTGTTTCCTCTTAAATTTCTATCATCACTGTTTTTGTAGTTTTTCTTTAAGAGATCTTTCACCTTCTTGGTTAAATTTATTCCTAGGTATTTTTTGTAGCAATTATAAATGGAATTGCTTTCTTGATTTCTTTTTCACCTAGTTTGTTATTGGTGTACAAAAATACTACTAATTTTGGTATGTTGATTTTGTATCCTGCAATTTTACTGAATTATATATCAGTTTTAAAAGTTTTTTGCTGGTGTTTTTAAGTTTTTCTAAATGTAAGATCATGTCATTTGCAAAGGGGCAATTTGACTTCCTCGTTTCCAATTTGGATGCCTTTTATTCCTTTCTCTTGACCAATTGCTCTTGGGGACTTCTAGGACTATGTTGCATAAGAGTGGTGAAAATGAGCATTTTTATCTTGTTCCAGTTGTTAAAGGTAAGGCTTTCAGATTTTTCCTAT
Organism: Varecia variegata; assembly: GCA_028533085.1. Classification (NCBI taxonomy): domain Eukaryota; kingdom Metazoa; phylum Chordata; class Mammalia; order Primates; family Lemuridae; genus Varecia; species Varecia variegata. The sequence goes on from CM052443.1 coordinate 70,109,055, forward strand.
CCAGTGTAATGTGAGCTGTGGGTTTGTCATATATGGCCTATATTATGTTGAGATATGTTTCTTCTATGCCTAATTTGGTGAGAGTTTGTATCATGAAGCAATGTTGAAGTTTATTAAATGGTTTTTTTTTTTTGCATCTATTTAGCTAATCGCATGGCTTTTGTCCTTCATTCAGTTAACATGATGTATCACATTTATTGATTTGCATATGTTGAATCATTCTTTCATCCCTGGGATAAATCCCACTTGACCATGATATATTATCTTTTGATGTGCTGTTGGATTCTGTTTGCTAGTATTTTCTTGAGGATTTTTGTGGCTATATTCATCAGGGATATTGGCCTGTAGATTTCTTTTGTTGTTGTTGTTGTGTCCCTGTCTGGTTTTGGTAAGAGGGTAATGCTAGCCCAATAGAAATACTTCCCTCATCTTCAATTTTCTTGCAATAGTTTGAGAAGAATTATTATTAGCTCTTCTTTATAAGTTTGGTAGAATTCTGCAGTAAAGCCATCAAGTCCTGAACTTTTTTTTGTTAGAAGACTTTTTATTACTTATTCAATATTACTGATTCAATCTCATCACTCATCACTGGACCTTTCAGGTTTTCTATTTCTTCTTGGTTTAATTTTGGTAGGTTTGTCCAAAAATATATTCATTTCCTCTAGATTTCCCAAATTGTTGGAGTATCGTTGTTCATAATAATGAAAATCCCCAAATTCAAATATTTGGTTACCTTATGGTGTCACATATGTCATCTAGGCTTTGTTCATTCTTTTAAATTTGTTCTTCTTTTTTATTTTGTCTGACTTAGTTATATCAAAAGACCTGTCTTCAAGTTCAGAAATTCTTTCTTCTGCTTAATCTAGTTTATTGTTGAAACTATTGATTGTATTTTTACTTCATACATTGAACTCTTCAGTTCCAGGATTTCTGTTTGTTTTTTTTTTGTTTGTTTTTTTTTTTGATGACACCTATCTTTTTTGTTGATTTTCTTATTCATAAATTGTTTTTCTGATTTCCCTGTATTGTTTATCTATGTTCAGTTTCTTTAATATCATTATTTTGAATTCTTTTTCAGGAACTTCATATATTTTCCTTTTGTTGGTATCTATTATTGGAGAATTATTATGTTCCTTTGGAGGTATTATGTTTCCTTGTTTTTTCATGTTTGTGTCCTTACAATGGTATCTGTACATCTGATGTAACAGTCACTTCTACCAATTTTATTGAATGACTTTCATAAAAACTAGATGTCTCTATAGTGTTGGTTGGGACAGTGCTTTGGCTTTGATTCTGGGTAAATGCAGTATTGTATTCTCTGTTTGATTTATTTGGCTGTAATCATTTTTAGTGGTGTCTGTGAGTTCCTCAGTGGCTTAGGCTGTGGTTGTTGGTGTAGGCTGTAGTGAGGCTTTGCTGGGGATGAAGACACCAGGGCAGCCAGCCCTCAGGCATCAGTGGTGGCAGTGACAGGACAGGTGTGCTGTTTCCCAGGCGCCCAGGCAGCATACTTGGATGCCAGCAGTGGCAGATCCAGGCAGGCCGTTCCTTAGGCTTCCAGGCAGCTTTCTCAGATACTTGCAGTGGCAGCAATCAGATAGGAAGGAGGGTGAGTCCTCGGGTTCCCAGAAGGCATATGTGGGGCTAGTGGTAGGCAGCGTGGGCCTGTTGTCAGGTCTTTCAGTGGTCTGCAAGGGTGCTGGCAGTGGTGGGTGGGCCAGGTTAATCCCCAGGCCTCAGGATTGTTCTTGAGTGAGCCAGTTTCCAGGCCCCATGAAGGCATGCACAGTTGTGCAGTGGCCCTCCCTTTGGAAGGGGCAAGGTTGTTGTCAGTGACTCTTAGGCTCTGGGTAGCATATACTTCAGATCACTTTGTCCTGGGGTCAGCCTTGCCAGTGTGCTGCACCATCCATTCCCCAGGATGTAGGACATTTTATGGGCTAGAGTTGTGAGGACCCTGTTGCACTGCTGAGTCCAACCAGTGTCATAGCTGCAGCCATCTGGGTGGATGGAGGGGTGATGTCAGTGGGCCTCTAAGGACGTGAAGATGTGAGGGCTGTTGGGCCTCAAGGCAGGATGCAGTCTAGTAGGGGATGGTATCTCAAATTGGTGCTATGCTGCAGTTGCCTGGGTCTCAGGGTGTGTGTAGGACCCAGCATGAATTCACTCTCCAGAAAAATGTCATTGTGTGCACTCCAGGCAGCTACCTATACTAGCTAGTCTCAGGGCCCACAAGGGCCAAGGGTCTCTCCTGTGGATAGAATTATAGGAGTCCATGGTGGGAATGTGAACCACTAGGAATCTCTAGGTTACCTTTTCCCCTCAGTGTGGAGTTCCTCCTGGCTTCCAGCCAATTCCAGCCAGGCTGGCTGCTTTGCTTCCTTCTCCTTCCACGCCTCAGTGACGCCTTCTCACTTTCCTGGTGAACTCCAGTGTTCTCTCTTAGATGCTTTATTTGAAGTGTGATTATTTACTTACTTTTTTGGCCTTTTGGGGAGGAGGTGAGTGCTGGGAAGCCCTAGTCAGCCATGTTAAAGTCCCCTCTGCTCCATTGATCCTATACAATGTAAAACTGAATTGGGGAAATGAATATTATCTTTCTAATACTTATTTCAAATAAAAATAATAAATATATAAAAACATTATTCTGTGTTTTCATAGTACATATATAGTTGATAATTTTTGTTCTTTTATATTCTTTTAAGAATGTGTTCTCAGACTTTTAATTCCTAGAGCTTATGTGTTCTGGGCTAGATTGCAAATCCTATGAAGAAACAGAGTATGTTTTCTAAGCACTTTTACATTTTATTATACGTTCTTTGTACACACTTGGGAAGAAGTTTTAAAATATGGTCGCTAGATGGCAGTAAAGATCAAAAGTTGGATGAAAAGGGGGAGGAATTTCCAACGAGTCATAATTTTGAAATAAATTATTATTTCTTATTTTATTTTATTTTTAATATAAACTGAAAATTATAATTGTATACATTTGTGGAGTACAAAGTGATATTATAATTTATAAATGAAATGTGAAATAGTTAAACTAGTTAATAACAAAAACAATAAATAAAAACAAAAAAAGGAAAAAATATATTTCTCTTGTCTGAGATTTTGTAGCCTTTGACCATCATCTCCCCATTCCCCACTTCAGTCTCTATAACCATTAGTATACTCTCTGCTTCTGAGTTTAGTTGTTTTAGATTCCACATATTGGTGAGAACATGTGGCATCTATCTTTCTGTGTCTGGCTTAGCATAATGTTTTTCATTTCCATCTATATTGTCTCAAATGAAAGAATTTCCTTCTCTTTAAAGTTGAGTAGTATTTGATTGTGTATATATACCACATTTTCTTTATTTATCCATTTGTGGACACTGAGGTTGATTCCATCATTTGGCTATTGTGACTAGTGCCGCAATGAACACAGGAGGGCAGACATCTCTTTGGCAAACTGGTTTCAAATCTTTTGAATAAATACCCAGAAGTGGGATTGCTGGATCATATGACAATTTTATTTTTAATTTTCTGAGGAACCTCTGTACAGTTTTCCATAACAGTTGTACTAATTTACATTTCCATCAACAGTGTACGAGGGTTGAAATTGTACATCTGAAATCAATATAAAAATATATTGCTAAATACTACAGCTAATACATATCTAAAATTATGCTGACATACTGTTAAGTTTAGGCCGGGCGTGGTGGCTCACGCCTGTAATCCTAGCACTTGGGAGGCCGAGGCGGGCAGATTGTTTGAGCCCAGGAGTTCGAGACCAGCCTGAGCAGGAGGGAGACCCCGTCTCTACTAAAAATAGAAAGAAATTATCTGGCCAACTAAGTATATATATAGAAAAAATTAGCCGGGCATGGTGGCGCATGCCTGTAGTCCCAGGTGCTCGGGAGGCTGAGGCAGGAGGATCGCTTAAGCCCAGGAGTTTGAGGTTGCTGTGAGCTAGGCTGACACCATGGCACTCACTCTAGCCTGGGCAACAAAGCAAGACTCTGTCTCAAAAAAAAAAAAAAAAAAGAAAAAAAAAGTTTAGAAAGAGATTCTTTGGGGGAAAGCTATAGAAATACTGAAGGCAAAGGGTTAATGATCACGACTTACTAATGTTATGCCTGTTTGTATGACTAATGATATACTTGTTTGTGCCTTCCACAACTCTCTAGAGACAAACTTACAAGCTTTTTTACATAAGAGAGTCATGCCTAACATATTACAGTTCAATTCTGTGCTTTCTGTCAGAAAGCATGAATTTTCCCCACAAGTAATTTCTTCATTTAGTATCTTAACATTCTTTATTCTAGCACTTTTCTCATTTTTTGTAACAATTGACTAATCTCCAACAATATTAGGATAGCACATAATAATTCTCACATCATAATTCTATACTAAATATATTTAATAGCAAGTTTTATAATTTAGAATAATGTAAATGAAATTCCTAATTTTTGTGAGTGCATTTTATTTTAGAAAGGTTATAACATTCTTTGCCATCAAATGTGAGTAGTTATGATAAGACATTTTAGATATTCAGCCTTTGCACTCTAAACAACATTATATGTGCTCTTTGATCAAAACTCAAGGGAGCCTCCAACACCTACATGGATGTATTCACCTCTAAGAAAGAATCACAAACACAGGATGGTTTAGTGAATAGCCTAGTGGATCAGAAATTCCTTCTCTCGGTTCTGTTTTGATGTCATTTCCCACTAAACAGCCCTTGTGATGATTTACCTGTTACCTAACTGAAGTGGGTATGGTGACATCAGAAGCCATGGGCATATATTAGACTAGATGTTATTTCATATTGTTTTTATTTTTATTTTTATTTTTTGAAGATGAAAAGTTCTTAAATCTTTTACATGAAGATGGGAAAGAACCAGTAGAGAGAAAGACTTAAAGAATAAATGAGCCCCCTCAATTTTTTTCCCAATAAATCCATCAAAACAAAACACAGAAACAAGGAGAAACAATGGGCAAAATGTATTCACATTTTTAAAATCGTCACTTAATAAATGGTTTTACCACACTGTTCCTTTATACAGGAAGTAAAGTTTGTGATTTTAAACGTAAGTATGGTTTTTTGTTTGATTTTTTTGTCTCAGAAATTTTCACAAAATTCACTTAAAAGGTAAATCAAGATTTACTTGTAAATTAAAAGAAAATCTTAGAAAAACTATCATATATGACTTAATTCTTATGACAAAATTTCTTATGGATCACAGCTTATATGTAGAGCAAGTATACAGCCCCTTCATTTTGTCTTTGGTTAATCTGGTCTCTCTCCCAAGTTTTCACAGACTAGAAGAAAAAATTAACTTTGTGTTCTACTATGATTTGGATATCTGGCCTGTTCAAACCTCATTGAAATTTAATCCCCAATGTTGGAGGTGGGGCCTAATGGGAGGTGTCTGGGTTATGGGATCAGCTTCCTCATGAATGGCTTGGTCATATCCTCACAGTAATGAGTGAGTTCTCACTCTGTTAGTTCCTGGGAGGACTGATTGTTGAAAAGAGTCTGGCACCTCCTCCCTTCTCTCTCTTGCTTTTTGTCTCTTGCCATGTGATTTCTGCACAGGCAGCTCCCCTTCACCTTCCACAATGGGTGGAAACAGCCTGAAGCCCTCATCAAGCTGGCACCATGATTCTTGCACAGCCTGCAGAACCGTGAGTCAAATAAGCCTCTTATCTTTATAAATTACCCATCTTCAGGTATTCTTTCATAGCAATAGAAACGGACTAAGATGCCTACCTTGTTTAAAATTCAATGACAGTCCCTGTTTGAAGGAATGGCAGCCTCTCACATCCCAGTTAACCAGCTGTAGACTTTGGCCTCCAATATCAAGTATTCCCCCTATGAGCAAGAGATGTTAACCAGCAAGCAGAAGGACAGGAGGATACTAAGCCAGAGACCTCTATTTTTGTATTCTACAATGAACTTCCCCCTAGTACACTCAAGAATTAATTAGAGTAGGCCAGGCGTGGTGGCTCACACCTATAATCCTAGCACTCTGGGAGGCCGAGGCAGGCGGATCATTTGAGCTCAGGAGTTTGAAACCAGCCTGAGCAAGAGCGAGACCCCGTCTCTACTAAAAATAGAAAGAAATTATCTGGCCAACTAAAAATATATAGAAAAAAAATTAGCCGGGCATGGTGGCGCCATGCCTGTAGTCCCAGCTACTCGGGAGGCTGAGACAGAAGGATTGCTTGAGCCCAAGAGTTTGAGGTTGCTGTGAGCTAGGCTGACACCACGGCACTCTAGTCCGGGCAGAGCGAAGACTCTGTCTCAAAAAAAAAAAAAAAAAAAAAAAGAATTAATTAGAGTAGCCAGAGGAAGAAGAGGTAGAAGAAAAATTGAGAGACTAAGCTCTTTTTATCTAGACAAATAGAGCAGTATTTAAAAGTAAATTTTCAGATCAGACTAATAGTCACACCAGATGACACTAAAAGTTAACATCTCCCTTTTTTAAGCTGAGTATAAGGATTCATCAAGTAAAATATATTATTTGTAGACAAAATAAAGAAGCTGTATTCGGGGCCATCTTTGTATACAACCTGTGAAGCCACACAAAGCCCCATACTCATAGGAGCCTCATATTTGGTTTAATGGCCTGTTCTCACCTTCTTGAAATTCTTAGTAATTTTTGAACAAGGACCACCACATTTTCATTTTTCACTGGCACCACAAGTTATGTAGCCATGCTTGACCATATTTTCTTTGCCCTTTCAAACATGATTTCAATTTGTCTTCCCACTACTGACAAATCAGTTACTAATCTTCTTTCTTTTTTTTATTTTATTTTTTCCTTCAGAAATTTAATGTAAAAAAGACAATTTTTCTATGACTGTGTAGTGTTTTTTGATATTTTTCTTCTATAGTAAGAGATTTATAAAGACTAAAGTAGAGAACTGAATGTGGAGAATCTAAAAGGAAGATATACAGATACTAGATAAACCAGGACACAAATATTTAAAATATAAAAACTGAGGCATTTGAAATCAATAGCTGGTTTGCATTCTGCCAACACAAACTTTCCAGTGATCACAATCTCCATGAAAATGGAACGATAATAATTGTTTCCAGTTAGAGGCAAGAGACTGGAATTTTCCAATTTCCATCAGACTGTCCAAAACCAGTCTTCTTTCCAGATGGGTTGTTTGGTCGATGACTCACCAAGGGAATAGCTTGAGTTTCTACAGACTCCACTGCTGGGGCATAAAAAAAAGTAAAATTCTTAGTATGCAGATATATTCATGGCATTTTCATTTCCCTTTCTTTTTCTCATATCTAACATTTTGCATTCTACTCTGCTCCTTTTCACACTTTCCCTACTCCTATATTACATTCATTTGTAGTTACATAGTCACCAAAAAGGACAGTCTATAAATAAGCTTTCTACTACAGAAAAAACTGACACTATTAAATTTAATAATCTTCAGTGAGACAAGAATATAAAGAATATAATATTAATATATAACTTAAATTACTACATGTGAGAAATCTCATTACATTTATCTTTGCAGTAGCTGGAAATGATCTAATGTTTCTGATATTATAGGACATTTCACAATGCATTATCATATTAAAGGTTTCTTTGTTAGAAATGTGCTATAGCTTCTTATAGTGACAGCAGCTAAGACACCTTAATATTTACTGAGTGTTTTCTGTGTGCTAGATGCTGATTCTCTCATTTAGTTTTCATCATGGCCATCAATATCTTTATTTTACTGATGAGCAAACCAAGATATAGAGAGGATAAAAAAAACTTGGCCAAGGCCTACAGTCAGTAAGTGGTTGGGCTGGGATGTGAATCACCCAGCTTTGCTGACACTGGATCAGGGTTGTGAAGACACTGACCTCCTCTGAGTCAGTCTTCAGAGTCAAAAAGTAAACAGTGATAATAATCATAAGCAGGCACTTTGTGTATACATTGAAAGCAAAGAAAGAATTTGAAAGGCTACTTTGGCTACTCAGTCAACATCCCAGATCTTTACCACTAAAGTTAAGGCAAAAAGATCATTTCCACAGGACTGCATTTTGGTTTCCAGGTAATAAAAGCCCTTTCTCTTCCTGTATTTCTTGTTCACCTGTAGTTGGTACACAAACTCCAGTACAAGAATTTCTTCTCAGACTATTCCATCTTGTAAAGTCATTTCAGTTTTGAGCTAAGAATTAGCTTAAACCAGGTTTAATTACCACATACCTAGCATTTGGAAGCATTGACTTTTTTTTCACCTTTTCTTAGTTGATTTGATATTAGGTTTTCAGCTAATTTCTTACCTACCTATTAAGTATCAATCTGTTTACTCCATTGTATCTAATCATTATAACAATTCCATATAGCAAGCTGTGGTAGTAGTAGTAGTGGTAGTAGTAGTATTTTACTGATGAAAAACTGTAGCTTAGAAAAGGCAATTACTATCTTTGGGGTCACTAAATAAGTGGTGGAGGTTTATTGGAACTCATACCTCTCTGGCTTCCAAGTCACTATCCTGTGTACCACTTTGCTCCCATATTATAGAAAACCCTTAGCAAAAATGTATAAATGTTTTTTCCTCTCCTCTTTCTTGGCTAGTGATGTTTTATGACTCTTTCAGAGATAAAAAATCATGACTAATCCCAATCCCCATTTACTGAGTATGATCTTCTGTACAATGTAGTTATGGTAATAGATTGAACATGCCTTGTCATCATCCCCAAAAAATATTTCCCAAGGTTTTTTATCTATTTCTTATGCTAAAATAATCAAAATAGGAGAACCATGACTTTCTTTTTTTTTAAGTAATGACAATCTGTGAACTTTCATAGCCCCTCTGTGCAGAATATTGCAAACGGAGTTCCATGGAATGGATAAAATATTATTAACCCACATACGGCAAATTGTGTTTCTTCAAAATGTCTGCAACAATATCTCTGTTCTTCCCCAAATTATCTAGAATCTTTCCACTTGCCATTTGAGAGGTGGAGTCTAATTATGCTCTCCTTGAAACTTAGCGGGCTTATGACTGGCTTATTACCAAAATAACATGGCCTAATTTATGCTATGTGACTTCTGAGACTAGGTCACAGGAGGTGATGCAGCTTCTGCTTTGGTAGCTAGAACACTTATGTCGGAGATCTGGGCTGCTGTTTCAGCAGGCTTGCTTCCCTGAGGCTGCCATGCTGTGAGGAAGCTCAATCTAGTCTACTTGGAGAAGCCCCAAGATTATCATATGCCTGGCCAGCCTTCATATGCTCCATCCCCCATTTTTCCAAATTCAGCCACCACCTGACTGCAATTGCAAGTGATTCCTCTAGCCAGAGCCACCTGTCAGGAAAAGAGAGGTTTGGACATATTTCCCTGCAGAGGTTTTGATGACAGCAGAATGGTGGTCTCTTGGTCAGCATGTGTGAGCAATGAGAAGGTTGCTGTGATTCATTTTTTCCAGCTTTTTGTACCTTCACAACTTCTGTGTTTCTTGTCTAGTTCTAAACCTGGCTTCCCAATCTTCCACCATTCTTAGTCCCTTACTCCAACACACCCATATGCTTTTAGAAATTCTCTCTCATAAGAGCAAATCAGTTTCTCTTGCTTGCAACCAAGGAGCCAACTGATAACTTCTGATGTTTCAGCTTATAGAGGTCAATTGCTTCATACCAGCACATTCACACATAGTCATCTAGTTTCATTTCCAAGTAAAAGGATTAGTCTAGAAAACTACTTAGCCACCACTTTAAAACTGTATAAAATCCTTGGCTAAGTACCTAAATTATTTTCTCAAAGTGTGAGGTATCCTATGAGAGATAATTTTTTAATGTTTTTTATAGAATTAACTATGTTTCTATAAATTAAGAGATAACAGGTTGCAATTAGGTATCATTAGATTAAAAAAGGACACATGTTATTCAATGAATAGAGAATGAAATAGCTTTTCTTAGATAATGTTCATTCCTAGAGCTGTTTGTGTGTCATAATTAATACATAAATTAACAATATAACCCTCCTAACTGGGAAGTTATGAAAGCGTCATCTTTTATTTGTGAATGGGGAAGAGCTAATGAATGTATACTAGATCGCAAGTGTAGGTAAGACCTGGTCTTAAAGAAGTTGTAGGAATAATGTTAGATTAGTGAGTCTTTAAACCTATTGTCCCAGTGAATGTAAGAGTGATGTTCCAAGGGACCAGAAGAGAGCTGTGTGCATGATGTTCGCACAGTGCTCTCCCAATCTCTCTAATGATAATTTGCTCTCAATCTGTCTCAGATCTGCCTGGATCTTGTCCATGCCCATTGCTTCAAGAGCATTTAGCAATGATGTTCATTCAGCCCATCTTAAGATTATTTTTTAAAAAAAACACTAAAAATAAAATGCCTCCTGTCAATTGGGGCTAATTTGAAGCAGTAGAATCACTCTATCCCTAAAGGATCTTACCAGAAGTGTGCCAGTCCCCACTGTAAAGCAACTTTGCTGATGAAGTTTTGGCCATAATAGCTTCTTCAGAATGGATCCTTTCCTCAACATGCTGGAGTGACCCAGAAAAGAGAACCTGAGAGAGATTTGGCATTTGAGTACAATCGCTGATGCCCACCCACCGAATGCCTTAGAAGTAAAAAATAAGCACTTTGAGGTTTTCCCTTAGTGCCAGATATTTTGCCAGACAATAGCAATACAAGGAAAAGTCAAAAAAGAAAAAAAAAAGAAATGAAGAAAATAAATAATTTCTGCCAAGTATGTTATGTTCTGGAGGAGGTGACTAATATTAGCTAAGAAATCATTAAATGTTTAGTTACCACCCTGGCATGACTATTGTGCAGAGGTATATAGTGTTAAAAATGCCTATTGGGTATTTGATCCAGTAATTGTAGGATTAGTAAAGTTAACAAGGATAAGATGAGGAAAAACAGTGTTTAGGCTGGGGAAGTACAAAGCTGTTGAGTCAAGAGAAAGCGTAGAAATAAGTAGGGATTGTAGGAGGCCAATGTAGGTGGAACACAGAAAGTGCCAGAGATCATGCTGTCCAAAAAAGATGCAGAGTTGCTGGAAACCAAGCCATGCCAAATTTTATTTGTCTCCTTAAGAAGCTTAGCCTTTGTTCTAAAAGCAATGGAAAGCCATTGAAGGAGTTTTAACTTGTGTGTGTGTGTGTGTGTGTGTGTGTGTGTGTGGTGTGGTGGGGGTTATGGTGATGATCAGATTTACATTTTGATAAGGTGAGCATTTATATATTTTCATTTTAATATTTTGTATAATCGTGCCATTATGATTTTATGCAAAAGAGTGCAAAGTGGAAAAAATGAAATGCAGCTTCTAGAGGTAAAAAGTATGGAACTCATAAACTTAATCCAATGGAAATCAAAATCCTTAATTTAGTCCAAAGTAACACATCTTTGAGTTCGACCACATTCTTGTAGAGCTAAAGGCAGTTGACTCTGCCTTTAGCAGAGTGTTCAATTCTGATAATAAACAGAGAATTAAAGAATGTGTGAAAAATATGTAACTACAGATAAGCATTAAATGCATGACGATGGTTGGTTGCCTATGAGGATGGAGAAAAAAGGGAGTGAGATGTGGGGATAAGAGTAGATAAACAAAAATCCTGTAACTAACATGGAGAATAATTAGGAATATTTTTATAACAGAATTAGCTCTGTAGGATTAGATCCTTTCAAAATATAGTAAGTATAATCTATTGTTTGAGTTTTCCCTCACTGAATGACACAGAACATAAAATGGGTGAAAATCTTATGTGCACTAACTTTGAGTGAGAAGTCCTAGAAGGTACAGTTACTTTCTAACCTTGAAACTCTGATCAAACCAATTAATTCCTCTGAATCTCAGTTTCCTCATATAGAAAATAAAGATAATAATCCTTCCCCACCTCTAGGATAACTAGAACTAATATCTGAAAGGCTTTGAAAATATTACAGGTGTGGTTTTCCCAGGTATCCAAATAGAAGAGTCATCATTATATGTGTGTAATTTTTAAAAATGTATTTAAAATCTTCAATTTTCATTTATTATTGTAGGAGCATAGTCTCAAAGACTGATGATAAAGGGGTAAAAAACTTGTACAACTATGAGAAGAGATACTGAGCCTCAAGGAAATTAATGATTTGAATTAGGAAGTAATTTTATGTTTCTAATTAATATAAATATAATCTCAGTGTTTATTCCATGTTTATGTAAAATAGAAATATTAATAGGTATTCACTTTATAATGAAGTATAAAGTGGATCAAGTGGCTAGGCTGGATAATTGTTAAAATATTTTCCAAAACTTTTATCTTTTCCTAATTAACAACATACACACCAGCTGAAAATCAGGTCCACTGTTTTCAAACATTCTGCCTTAAATAGACCCTAAGCCTGAGAAACGTTTTGAATATTTTGGGAGAAGATCTGAACATATGGTGGTAAACACCATTAGTTTTGTACTGATCCTTCTTGCCTTGAATTCTGACATGGTGTCTGGAGTCCTGGCAGTCACTTTGAGACCATGAAATAACTAACATAAGGGAAATACCAAAAGATCCCAGGATTTCCTGTTGTCATTCAATCTCTAACCCAGTGCAAGCATCATTCTTCCCTCGGATTTTTTTTGTGGAAAAAAATTGTATTTATTTAGCCACTATTAGTCATCTTTTCTGTTACTTACAGAGGACCACAAAGTAAATTGATATATGCATAGAAACTGTCCCTGTTCATTCTACATTAAGCATAGAGGGACAAGGAGATTAGAGGCAGAAGGCAGTCAAAGGGAATGGTGTTTGAAGAGCTTAACCTAGAAACTCTGGGGGCAGAGGTGTTGCCTGAGGTATCACATATGATAAGAAGAACAGAGGCGGGTCATTGTAATGGGTATTTCATTTATTATGCAATAAGAAAAACAAACAAATGAGGATAGATAAAACTAACAAAGAGGCAAGAAGCAAATAGCTTGTGAGACATTTTAGACATTGGTAGAGCACATGTGTGCTAAGCCTAAATAGAAAGAGATGAAAGACAAATTATTAATACATGTAGCACGCATGGTTTTGCAGTGTTAAATATTTTCTCTTATGTACTGTTTCTAGATTTGTGTAGATTGCTGTGGATATGATTACTATTTTGTCAAAGAGATTTATCATTGACAGCATAACTCCCCTATGCCTCTAAGCCAAAACCAACAAGTAATCTCTGTGTGTATGTGTTCGCATGTGTGTATGAGTGTGTGTTAACTAAATCACCTTAGGCTTGAAAAAAATCATGCATCAGGCAAAAATGGCAGGATAAAAAGTTTTTCTGCAAATGTAAACTGTTGACACCCTGCTTCCTGTGTTTGTTCATTCATTAATGTACTTAAAATTGTAGTGTAGGTTATCTGCCAGGAACTAGGTTAGGTACTGAAAACAGAGAAATGAATAAAACAAATACATTCCCTACCCTTAGGAAACCTAGAGTAGAATAAGGACAATTGATCAGGAAATTATAACACAATATAATGGGAACACATAGGTTGAAGATCTAACCCAGATTTGGGGTGTCAAAGAAGACTTTTTGGAAGAACTAATGTCTTAACACAGTTAGAAAGGCAAATGGAAAGAATGAAGAGTTTCCCTAGAGTTGAACCATTTTATGCACAGGATTGTCACAAGTTGAACCTACACAACAGTTTCCCAAGAGAAATGTCTCATGTACAGGGAAAATCTTTCTTAGCATCATGTGTAATTTTAATATCTTGTTATAAAACCTGAGACTATAGTCTGTTTCTTCCTCTTTTTCTCCCAAATCTTGACAATAAATACATTCATTTCTAATAGTTGACATTTATACCTCTAAAGTATTTTTCTTTCAAATCTGGCCATTAAAGGAAAATAATGCTATCAAAAAAGAAAAATTTACAACATAAAACTGTCTTTCATGGCCTTGTTTATTAGAGTCACCAAAAAGAAGTCACTGTATCTGTAAGCAAAAGAGAACATTTTGATTTTTACTTTTTGGGTACTTAATATAATAAGTTATACTATCCTGTCACAGGACCTGCATCTAAAGCAGTTTCTCATTCAGCCTCATTCCTTCCTCATACTTTCTTCCCATAACTTTTGTGAAGTGGACCTGGTTCAGAAGGCCTGTGTTTAAATTTCTGTTCATTCATTCGCTCAGTGTGTGAACTTGAACAAGTCAAGTGAAATATCCAGGAGCTTTGGATTTCTCATTTGTATAAAGCAGATAACACCTCCCTCCCAGGTGTATTTGAGGGCTCAATAAATTATTTTATAAACAGCATCTAAGAATAGTTCTTAATTTTCAATACCCAAATTAATTCATTCAATCATTCAACAGACAAAATACCACTAATCCCTCAGGTTTTCTCCATTTTGTAACTTTTCCTGATTTCATTAATCTTTCTTGTTTTATCAAAGTATTGCATATGTGTCTGTATTATATGACCCTTATTACATTATGCTATCATTTTCTGCATGGTTCTTTCTCTTTGGATATATTATAATCTTCAGAAGTAGAGAACTATTTTTAATAGATTTTATAGAGCAGTTTTAGATTTACAGAAAAATTGTACAGAAAGTGCAGAGAGTTTGCATACACTCCTTCTCTCTCTCCCTCATTGATATCTTGCATTGATATCCCTTATTGATATCTTGCATTAGTTGGTACATTTCTTATAATTGATGAACCATTATTGATACATTATTATTAAAGAAAATTCATGGTTTGCAGCACTCTTTGTGTTGTACAGTTCTATAGGTTTTGATAAATGAGTAATGCTATACATCACCCATCACAGTGTCATACAGAATAATTTCATTGACCTAACGATGTTCTGTTCACCTATTCAACCGTCCCTCCTCCTAGCACTTGGCAACCACTGATTTTTTTTTTTTTTTTTTTTTTGAGACAGAGTCTCACTCTGTTGCCCGGGCTAGAGTGAGTGTCGTGGCATCAGCCTAGCTCATAGCAACCTCACACTCCTGGGCTCAAGAGATCCTTCTGCCTCAGCCTCCCGAGTAGCTGGGACTACAGGCATGCGCCACCATGCCCGGCTAATTTTTTCTATATATATTTTTAGTTGGCCAGATAATTTGTTTCTATTTTTGGTAGAGACGGGGTCTCGCTCTTGCTCAGGCTGGTCTCGAACTCCTGAGCTCAAACAATCCGCCCGCCCCGGCCTCCCAGAGTGCTAGGATTACAGGCATGAGCCACCGTGCCTGGCCGTGATCTTTTTACTGTCTCCATAGTTTTGCCATTTTCGGGATGTCATATAAGTGGAATCATACTGTATATAGTTTTTTAGACTTCCTCTTTCACTCAGCAATTTGTGTTTAAGATTCTTCCATATCTTTTTATGATTTGATAGCTCATTTATTTGTCATTGAATAATATTCCATTATATGAATCTCCAGTTTGTATATTCATTCATCTTTTGAAAGACTTCTACATTGTTTCCAAGTTTTGGAAGTTATGAATAATCCTGTTCTAATCATTTTAATTTAATTTAATTTAATTTTTTGAGACAGAGTCTTGCTCTTTTGCCCCAGATAGAGTACAGTGGAGTCATCATAGCTCACAGCAACCTCAAACTCCTGGACTCAAACAATCCTCCTGCCTCAGCCTCCTGAGTAACTGGGACTGTGGAGAGTGCCACTGAGCCTGGTTAATTTTTCTATTTTTAGTAGAGACGGGGTCTCACTTTTTCTCAGACTGGTCTGGAACTTCTGAGCTCAAGGGATCCTCCCCCCTCAGCCTCCCAAAGCACTAGGATTACAGGTGTGAGCCACCACACCCAGCCTGTTCTAATCACTTGTGTGCAGGTTTTTTGGGGCATGAATTTTCAATTCATTTGGGTAAATACCTATTAATAGGAGTGTGATTGCTGGATCACATAGTAAGACTATGTTTAACTTTGTAAAAAAAACCTGCCAAACTATCTACCTTCCAAAGTGTCCATGCCATTTTGCATTTCCACCAGCAATGAATGAGAGTTCATGTTGCTTGACTTGAAATGAATTTTAGCCATTCTAATAGGTATGTAGTGGTATCTCATTATTTTAATTTATAATTCCTTAATGACATAGGATGTTAAACATCTTTTTATATGCATATTTTCTACATTTGTATCTATTTTGGTGAGGTTGGTAAGGTACCTGTTCATATCTTTTGTTTATTTTTTAATTGGGTTGAGTCTTAAGAGTTTTTTGTATATTTTGTATACCAGTCCTCTATCAAATATTTGTTTTTCAAAGATTTTCTCCAAGTCTATGGCTTTGAGACCTAGGGTTAGGTGAAGAATTTGTAGATGTAACATCAAAAGCATAATTTATGAAAGGAAAAAAAATTAATAAATTGGACCTCATTAAAATTTTGAACTTTTACTCTGCAAAATATCCTGTTAAGAAAATGAAAAGATAAATGACAGGCTAAGAAAAAATATTTTCAAACTACCTATGCGACAAAGGACTAACATCTAGAATATATAAAGAATTCTCTAGACTCAAAGAATGACAAAAAATAAACAATGCTAAAATACAAAATAGTGACAACACTAAATGCTGGCGAGGATGTGGAGGAAACTGGACCACTGTTAAATTTATGGTAGGAAAGTGGATTGGTATTACCATTCTGGAAAACAATTTGGCAGTTTCTTAGAAAGACTAACCATGCAATTACTAGCAAACAAACAAGAGGAGTTTTTACTGATGCTGTCATTTCATCTTTATACTAGTTCATGAAATACAGCCAATGTCAAATTGTCATAATGGTAGTGCAATAAATTCTTATTATACAGAGATACTCTCTCAATAATCTGTAACTAGACAATAAAATGTAGAGTCCATTTTCTAAATCTATAAATATTTTCTTCAATTCAGTCACTAAATAATTGTAATTTAGAATGCAAGCTCCTGTTCCTTGATGTCAAATTAAGCCACGAGTTACATATAAAAGAAAATCAAAACAGAAGAGCCAATGACACATGAATTGTCTTATAACATTATTTTATTTTCAGCTACATAGACATCTTCCTCAAGTAATGTTACTAGAACAACTTGTTTACGGGATTTTATGGTTTGGGGTAAACATGTTTTTACAAAAACTAGCTTATCTCTATTATACAGAGTTGTGATATAAAAATGATTTATAGGCTGTATTTTTCAGAAATCAGGTAGCTAGACTATAATCCTGCTGAAGAAACTTTCCTATTAAGCCTATGTTATAGAAAAAAGGGTATAATTAAAATAATTAAAATGTCTTCTAATCATAATGCTGAGACCATGAAAGGAATGTTTAGTTTCCTCCACAAAGAGCCACCAGGATTTTTTCATAATCTCCCTTGGTTTCATCCTGTTGATTCAAAAATAGAGTATACTTAATATTATTCAAAACCATAATCAATATAAGATTTTTTTTTAATTATAGAAGAATTATTTTACTTATAGGCTTAGTTGTAGATGAGAACATACATTACAGTGCATCAGTTTCCTGGGATCTTTGATAAACATACCATTCATTTAATTAAATAATATATAGAGTAGATAACTGATGTTTCTTGATTACTGTATAAAATTCAGTGGCTTTCAAGATTCTGACTACAGATTTCTATGAATCAATTAAGTTTCATATTAATTTCATTCTTTTCTAAGAATGAAATATCACACAGAATTGAATAATTAGAATCTTATATCATACATGAGGAAATGCCTGATTCACTAATAAGAAAGTTATAGGTTTGTGATTTTTCTCACTTTTAGTAAGAATATCCAATATAAATAATAAATTGAATTTAGTAGTTATCTTTCAATTCACTCAAAACAGTTGCCTTTTCTTTCTGTCTCATTTTCCAACATTCTAATGAGATAACTTGAATATAATTTTTAACAATTTGTATATGATAAAATTAAGATAAATATTTTGAATAATTTCTAACCTTCTGATCAATATCCATTATAAAATAAACCATAATATCTAGCCACACTAGCAGAAACTCTAAAATATTTTGATTGATAAATTTATGCATGGAAAAGCCAAACATTTCCATGACTTTGGTTGAAAAATGTATCTAGTAGCTTGGTAGAGAACTCACTAGTAGATTTCACCAGCGAAAGCTCAATTTACTTATGAAATATGTACCCTAATATATTGAATTCATCTTACATATAAAATTTACAGATACTGTAAGTCAGCTCTTCTCTTTGAAGATATTGTAAATAGAATTTTCATTATGGGGATGGCATTATGAAAATCACAACATACCAGGATGGCTTGGCAAAGAGAGATACCATACATCTTCTGATAGTATGCTTTGATATCGTTCATGTCAATTTCAGAACGGGAAACCATGATCCTGATCAATTCCTTATGACGAGTTCCAACACCCTGGCCAAAACAGATGATAGTAAGGATTTCATATTCAGAAAATACTCTCATTAAAGAATGTGGATTTGAAGGTGAAGGCTTTTTTACTCTTTGACGTAATTTCTGTAGAGAAACTATCTCCACATTCACACACACACATTACACAAGTGGTGATAAAATGACAAGAAACAAGCTGCTACCTTAGCAGTAGGTACAGAGAGCTTTTATCACCTCCTAACTGGTCTCCTGCCACCCAGTCTTTCCTCTGACTATCTAATAATGACAAATAAATTGAACTTCCAAAATTGTAAATCTGATTATCTAATCCATCTATTTAAAACATTTTAATAGCCTTCTGTTGCTCTTAGGATAAAAACAAATCATTTTATCAGGGCTTACCATGTCCTGCCTAATTTTATATTCTCTTCCACTGTACACCATCACTCTGATTATTCTTGTTGCCTTGAAAGTGTCCTGTTACCTTTTGCTGTCAAGCCTGTGTATCTGTTGCTTCCTCCTCTTGGCCCACCATTGCTTTATGCCCCATTTCTTCTACTGTCACCCTCACCTGGCTCATTTCTACTCAAACTTAGCTGTGAGCAAGGCTACATTGATTTCCACAGTCTAGAGCACTTACCCCTCTTTGCTCTTTCATAGTACCAGGTGTTCATCATTAACCATCTAAATACCACACTAGACAACAGCAGATATGAGGCAGCAACTCTGCTAACCACTACATAACAGTACCTAGCATCCTTATCAGTTCATAGAGGCCCCTTAATATTATTTGATTGGTTAGACCTCTCTTTCTGTAAAAACCTTTTTGTTTTGGAGTTGCAAAGGCAAAACAAAGATAACTTTATAACTATTCATTTGGGGGCTCAAAATATAAATATAGAAGTGGTATCCTATATAATACCATGTGTGTTAGACAGTAAAGCTAAATAGTTGAAGATGTATCTCAAATATATCTTAATAACAATGTCTACTTCTCTAGTCATGCAATGACATTTTTAAAAGATTTAACTATTAATCCATGGCATGAAAGACAGATTGATAATAAAAACAAGTGAAACTCAGAAAGTGGAAGATTATAAAACACAACCTTGGTGGAAGTAAGCTAGTAAAATCACACATTAAAAGAGAAAGTATGTCACCCTTCCTGTGATGACTCAAGTTTTAAGCAAATCACAAGTAAGCCATAAATCACATAAAGGCTCACTTTATAACTCACCTATAAAATAAAATGCACACAATCTAACAGAAGTTTATTCTAATAAGGTTGTGTATTACCTCTTGCATAGAATAGAACAATGATGTTCTTTAATGGGAAGATATTAAACGTGTGATTCTCAATCAACATAAAATTTTCTGTCTCTCTACAAATAATTCTTCCCCTAAGCAAAGCGTATAAGTAGCATGGTACCTACCTTCATGGCATGATGAAGCTTCTCAGCAAAGAAAGCTGGTTTGCTTGTGGCACACTTCACTGTAAGAAATTTTAGAAAGGCAAATTTTAGTTGACATATTCACCACAAAAGAAGAAAGATGCACATGAAAGAAACAGGAAATGTAGAGTTTTGCCAACAGGATTCTATCTCCCATCACTATTCCTCTCCCTCCTCCTCCCAGTAGGGACATTTGGATTATGAGAAGATATTTGTGACTCTCTATATGGTGGTTTTGAATATTCTTTCCCCTCACAACCATCACCAACTTCCTGTTACCTTAACTGCACCTTCAATAGTCAGTGCTATCCTGAATATATTGCCCTTGGAAATGGGAAAACCAGTAGGTGTTAAAGGCTATACAAATAAATACTTTCTTCATGTTATAATAAGAACATTTAAAAAACTACCCTGGGATAGGACAGGCTTACATAAAAAGCAGCACTCATATAAAATTCTAACACATGTCAATTTATGGGCTTCTTTATCTTGTTACTTGAAGTGGGATCCATGACACCAACTGGGAACTTATTAGAAATGCAGAACCCAGGCCCCACCCCAGACCTACCGAATCAGAATTTGCACTTTAGCAAGATTTCCAGGGGATTAATGTGCATGGTAATGCTTGAAAAACACTGTTTGAGAACATACATTCCCCAACTTTGATGGTCATCTGAATAACCTGGGAAATCTTTAAAAAGTATAGATTTTCAGAAGCCAACCTGGACCTACTGAATCAGAGAATCTCCTGGACTTGCCCAAAATCATAAAATTAACAAGTGGCAGACCAGGACCTGAAGTTACATTTGTCTAATTTCAAATCCCATGCTCTTAATGACCATTCTGAATTGCCTCTGTGGTATGCCCAGCTTGGCATAAGTAGGTGCTCAATAACTATATTTCTCCTCACCATATTTTTGAAAAGGGGAATAATATCTGTTGTTATGAAGAAGGTTATCATACTTCTTTGCCAATCTTACCTGTTGCTTCTACCTGAAACATAGATGCACCATCTCTGATAGATAGATAGAGATATAGATATATGGGGCAGCATTGAAAACACAATTTCTAGTTAAAAAACTCTCCCAGCTCCAAGACTACATACCAATGGCTGTGAGGCATTTCTCAATGTCACCTTTCATCTCCAGGTCCAGAACTTTGTTCATGTCATGCTTACTGTACTTGGTATATTTCTGAAACACTGAATATTAAATTTAAAATGAGAGATGTATGAAACATTCTATTCTTTAGCAAGCTTTAGCAAAATTTGGGCAACTGACTCAAAGAATTCCTTGGGATAATAAATTCAGTTATACTTTTTAAAGCTATTTATACAACTTTTTAAAGCTATTTATACAACTAAGCATAATATGGATACTTCATCTTCTCCTAAGAATGTAACTCGTGGCCATTTTGGTGTTCCTGTGCATTTTGGGGAAATGTTTGCAAGTGTTGTTGACAGTTATTAGAAATGGCATGTGATTAACAACTATAGCACATACTACAGCAGTGCTAAGTGCCATAGCAAATGGATATTCCCTTATATAAAGATCTGTGCATTAAATTTATCTTAACTTTAGCATTAGAAACCAGTGTACTATTGTACAATAATGGACTTTAGGTAATCATCATGACGTTTGCTTTGCCTTTGCTTCCAAGAGGCTCAGAGCTAAATATTGTGGTCAAACGTCAGAACACTTGAATTTTTTTT
Organism: Varecia variegata; assembly: GCA_028533085.1. NCBI lineage: Eukaryota > Metazoa > Chordata > Mammalia > Primates > Lemuridae > Varecia > Varecia variegata. Next base: position 70,130,542 of record CM052443.1, read on the forward strand.
GTTTTGTTTTTGTGTTTTTGTTCTGGAGTACCTACATACTCTTTACTTCATTTAGCTCTGATTTTGTTTGTTTGTTTTTCTTCCTTGTAATTTCATTTGTTCTGTCATATGTGTCTTTTTTTTACATCTATTCCAGATCCTTTGGAGGAATAAAAACAGTGAAAATAATGAAACTATGTCCCACACGCCAGTCACAAAATGTGTTTCAAAATTTATAAAATGATGGCTCTACGCAGTTAGACAAATGGACAAATAACAGGAATGGGTCAGGAGTACTACACCCATTTGATGTAAGAGTGACACTGATAAAAACTTCTCTCTTCCCTTTCTCTTATTTGTCCTTGAAAAAGAAAATTCCATCTTCTATAAACAGGTTCTAGAAAAAAATTTTTTTGTGTTACCTCTGCGAAGATGGGGATAGCTCCTGGTGGTAAGAATGGTAACGAACACATTCACATCTGTCCCCTTTCTCCTTTCTCCTGCTTCATACAAGGCCTGTCAATGAACATAAAAATAAACACTTGATTAACTGGTTGAAATGATATCTGCACAAGAATGTTAGATCTTGTCAAAGATTTTCTAGGCAGCTCTTCTGTGCCCAATACAATCAGAGTAAGCAACAATAAGATTACAAGTTCTTTAAAGATAGGGACCTTATTTTGTTTATCAAGTATCTTCCAAGGTAACTCTCAAGGTGCCTTGTAAACACTGGAGACTGAATATGTGTTTGCAGAATAAATGTTTGTAGGACTAAATTGCTTTAAGATTATGCTATATATACAGACAACTCCAAGAGAATCTCTAAAAAAAGATTTTTTACTCTTTATTGTTTAAAGTAAGTATCAGCAAATGGTACTAATAAATAAATAATTCAACCATAAACTAGATCTTGCATTTTGATGTTAGAATTTCTGGATTCAAATTCTGATTTGCAACTTCCAAACTGTGTAATCTTAGACAAATAATTTAACCTTACTAAACTACAGATTTTTCTCTTTTGTAAATGAGCAGGATAATCCCTGTCCTATTGTTGCAAGCATGCTCTGTTGACTTTGAAATGTTAATTACCACCTTTCTCCTGGGTCAAACTAATCTTTGTAGCCTCCATAGATATATATGTCTTACAATGGAAAGAAAATTCAGAAATGTCACAAGTAAATATATTTTATTATGGGCAATTATTCAAATGTTAATTCTTGTTCTTTAATATGTTTGCATAATTTCTATTAAAATGATCTAACTTCCAGTGTATATAAAATGTCATTTTGGACTTTTCAAGCAAATTCATCTGATATAAATGCATTTATTCAACAAAATATTAATAAATGCCTATTATGTCATGATAATACACTGATATAGTGAAGTGGATAGTAGTGGACAAATAAATTTCCATCCTTACTGAATCATTGTGATGAATTTATCCAGAAAATACTGCTCTATGAGGAAGACATAGTGCAAATAATAGTTGTCTGGTTTTGTTATTAATAAAAATTCCAGGCCAAGTGTGGTGGTTCACACATGTAATCCTAGCACTCTGAGAGGCCAAGGTAGGAGGACTGCTTGAGCTCAGGAGTTCGAGACCAGCCTGACCAAGAGCGAGACCCTGTCTCTACTAAAAATAGAAAAATTAGCCAGCCATCGTGGTTCATGCTTATACTCCCAGCTACTCGGGAGGCTGAGGCAAGAGGATTGCTTGAGCCCAGGAGTTCGAGGTTACAGTGACCTACGATAATTGTACCCAGGGCAACAGAGTGAGACTCTGTCAAAAAAAAAAAAGAAAAAAAGAAAAGAAACAAAAAGAAATTCCAGGCCTTAAAATGGCATGATTTTTCCGATGTTGATAATGGATTGGTATATTATATAACATTTAAATGTGTTATTATAATTTATATAACATTGCAATAATATTTTTACAATATAAATTGACATCTATAAACCATTCCAATGTTCACTGTTAATGGAATGTTAGATGTGCTCATTCTTTCCAATGCACTTCATAAAAAAATTACTTTTCCTTTTCTTATACCTGGTAAAATGAAAATTCAGAGTTTTTTCAACAAAACAATTCTTGGGAATGACAAACCAAATTCTCATGGTTCTCTTTTAATCCCCTATGGTTTTATGATTAATGAGAGCCATTGAAAACTTGAAGACTATGTTTTTCTCTCTTGGGCTACAGAAAGGTATGCCTCATTCAGGAAATGAACATTAAGGAGTCATTAAGGAGTCTCTCAGAAGATCTTAGATTTGCTTCCACATGGAGGGTACCAAGTGGTAACTCCACCCAGGGTAGAAAGATGGACTGCAGTAACATTTTGTTAGCACTTGCTTACCCTGGCATCCGAATCAGCCAAGTCCTCATTCACACCAAGATCCTCACTTCGGTCACCCTGAAAGAAATCCCATCTATTGTAAGCTTTTCTCTAGCAGGTAATCACAGGACTTACTTAATTCCCTTAAAGTCAAATAAATAATATTCTTTGAGAAAAAGGGAGTCAATTATACATTTCTAGGGAGAGTTCACATTCAAGATTTTACTTGCAATGGTTTGGATGTTTGTCCCCTCCAGATCTCGTGTTGAAAGTGGGACCCAATGGGAAGTGTTTGGGTTGTGGGGTGGATCCTTCATGAATAGATTAATGCCCTCCCTCCAGATGAGTGAGTTCTCACGCTGTCCGTGCCCACAAGAGCATGTTGTTCAGAAGAGCCTGGCACCTCCCCCATCTCTCTCTTGCTTTCTCTCACGCCTTATGATCTCTGCACAGGCTGCTGCCCTTCACCTTCCACTATGAGTGGAAGCAGCCTGTGGCCCTCACGGGATGTGGTTGCCCAATCTTGAACATTCCAGCCATCAGAATCGTGATCCAAATGAACCTTTTTTCTTTATAAATTTTCCAGCCACAAGTATTCCTCTATAGCAACACAAAACAAAGACACCTCATATGCCTCATATGCCACCTTTATGCCTCATAAAAGAGGAGGCATTTCCTAAAGTCTTTGAGTTGTACCTTAGCAAGAGAAAGCAAAGCCTTCTGGAAATCTCCAGATGTGTCTGAGGTTATATCTTTGGCCAGATCTCTCTTCAGTTCTGAGAAAAAAAGAAAAATAGATTTTGCAGCAAACTAGTGATAAATAATGATGAAAATAATAACATCTGACACTCTATATTGGCTTATAATTCACAATGTCACAATGTTCAATGACTTATGGAACACATTTCAAAATATGATCATTTTTAAATAAAAATTAGAGAAATTAGCACAGGTGAATTTTCTATAGGGCAATGGGAGAAATTTAGATGATACTGTGAATGAAAACTTATAAGGCTTTTGCTAATAAGATAAATTGCATAGCTATATATTACCAGATAATTAATTCTGAAATACAACATGCCAGAATTTAAGCAATAGGATGAAGAAAACAATTGTTTAAAAGAATAAAACAGACGTACTTGCTTGAGCACAAATTATTTATTTACCTTAATAACTGAAGGTATCTTATATGTAATATAGTTCACTGACAGATGTGTCTGTGCATGTGTCTCTAACACTCCTACTTAGCTATGTAAAATAACGCTATAATATAAAACAGTTAACTGAATTTATAATCGACTAGTGCTATGGATATTTGGCCTAGCCAAGTCTGATGTTGAAATTTGATCCCCAATGTTGGAGGTAGGCCCAGGTGGGAGGTGTTTGAAACATGGGAGAGGATGCCTCACTCATGGCCTGGGGCCATTCTTGCAGGAGTGAGTTCTTACTTTTAGTTCCCAAGAGAAGCGGTTATTGGAAAGAGCCTGGCACCTCCTCTGCTCTCTCTCTTGCTTCCCCTCTCTCACCATGTGACCTCTGCACACACCTGCTCCTGTTTGCTTTCTGCCACGGCTGAGAGCAGTCTGAGGCCCTCACCAGAAGCAGATGGCAGGGCCATGCTTCTTGAACAGTACTTCTGCAGAACCATGAGCCACGTACACTTCTTTTCTTTACAAATTACCCAGCCTCGGGTATTCTTTTGTAACAACACAAATGGACTAAGACAACTTTAAACAGGGGAATTTAATAAGCTATCACTAGACTATATCTTGATATAATGAAGAAATATGGACATTTACTTTTGTAAATGATGTTTTATCAAACAGAAAACCAATAATAATGCCCCTTTTGATTATCATCACTGATATGATTCTAAGATAAACACTGGTAATGAAATAAGAATTGCAGAAAATGAGGTTAAAAATCTTCTTTATTTTCATTCCTTTACTAAATTACTCTGAAAACAATATAATATTCTCCAGGCGTGGCATGAGAATCAAGTGGAAAGATCCTCTATGGTGTCATATATTGGGTTGGGAAAGCAAACAGGCCAGGTGGCTCAGGGAAATTAGAGAATAAAAATGGTAAAAGACTTGCAATTACCCTCTTGTCAGCATTGAGCATATTATTTAAATGAGATGTTTCACTAAATAGATAAAATGAGCCATGTCTGGTCTTTCATCCCATGGATCTTACTGGAGATAAAGAGTGAGTCCTGTATGTTCGTAATGGTGAAGTTGAGGTTTCCAACAGAGAATTATAAGCACCTAATTTTTTACCTTTTCAAGGACAAATGGAAACTGTTTTGTTTGGAGATTTTTTTTTTTTTTGTTATATACTCTTTTCGAAATAAAAGACAATGGAACATTTTTATGAAATAAATTTTAAAATAATAGAAAATGTTTGTAGAAAAATTCTTTAAATTCAACGCTCTGAATTGAGGTTTCCATTACAAAAATATGTAGCCATTTGTCCTAGAAGAATATTTTCTATTAAAGTGAAAGCTTGATGAGGATTGGGACACAATCTCCCTTGTCGGCACCTTGGCAACTTGAATCTCCCCTGGTAACAGTGTGTGCGCTAAATAGACAATTGCCAACCAATAAACATTTTAATATGTAGGAATGCCAAAGCCCCCATAATTAACATCCACATTCGATTTTAAGAAAGTATATCAAATTTCCTCTCCAACTGAGGCACTTGTACTGTTGGATGTTACAACTTACCCTCTCTGTAGACTCTGTTAATTTCTCTGATTTCTTTGTTATTTCTTGATGCCAAAATTTCAATTAGAGTATCTTCATCAGTTCCAAGGCCCTGAATTGAAAGAGAAGAAGAAATGAAGAAAAATCTTCACTCAAGAGGATCAACTAGTTTTTGTGTCCCCAAATTTGTTTGAATCTGTCATTTAGTATATTTCACCTATAATATTTAATAATCACGATAAACTTTATTATATATTACTCTAAAAATAGGTTTATAGCCAATATTTGCAGTAAAGATATAAAAATGCAGATGTATGATTCATACAGTGACATGATAAGGAGGGTGTTATGTTTTCATGCATTTATTAATTAATTCATTGAATTATTGGTTCATTCATTCTTTGAATTTCCACTGACAGGCACTGCAACTGATTTTGAAGATACCAAGTAGGCATAAGCAACTTGCCCTATACATTCTCTTGAGGAAAGGAGTTTTGCTTAAATCGGGTGATTTACCTTCATGGCAGCACGGAGTTCATCAGCGTCAAACCGTGCTGGAGTTTTTAGCAGAGCTAAAGCAACTTCCTCGAGGTGACCCGTAAGGGCTTTCTTCAGAGCTTCATCCAGGGGCTGTACGAAAAAGAACAGAACCAGGCCTTCTAATAAGTAATGTGCTAGGTTATACAACATGGTATTACCTGAATTTTTAGGTCATTTTACTACTGATCCCTAAACCCAACCATCTTTTAGAGCTTCTCCCCTTCACATACAAAAGTATACCAGATATTTAAGAATGTTATCTTAATCTTTTAGATCTAGAGGGAATAGAATAAAATGTAGTGAATTCGTTGATAACTTCTTAAAGGATAGAGTTCTTTATCTTTCACAGAGGGGGAAAAAACAAAGATCAAAACACAGGGGGATGTGTGTTAACAGAAAACAGTAGTAAAATTACTTTTAAAATAATATATTCATAATGTTTCCAATCTTTGAAGTTTGCACTTATCAAATAAGCAGTGTAATCAGACATTGACATTATATAGTTTTCTAACTACACTGCTTAAAAAAAAACAACTACCTATATTTAGTATAAAAGCACTTATTTTTAAAGTCAAATTATATATAAACTTTATATTTAGGCATTAAAAAGCTCAATTTAAATTTTAGTAGAAGATATATTTCAATCAGAACATATTCTTTATTGCCAATAGCAATCTTGATGTTTATGTTCAAATCAAAGATTTGTTTCCAGAATACCACATCTGCAAAGAACTTATGCCAAGACAACCAATGTATGAAACTAGTAAATTTGGTAAAATTGATTCAATTACAACAAAGTGGATAAATACTGTAATCCCAGTCTTAGGTGTAATGGGAAAACAGTGGTTATAAACTGAAAGAATTGGATAACTGTGCTTCAGAATCCATGTTTAAGCATAAATATGACTGAAATTAAATATTTAAATTTACCATTCTAACCTACCTTTCCTTTTTCCTGGAGATATGCTGCTTTGATCTGTTGACGCTGTGCATTGTTTCTCTTAGTTAATATGTCAATGATGGTTGCTTCATCCACACCTAAAAATAAAGGGACACTAGCCTTTAATATCAATTTTCTTTATCATCTATTGATATATAAAACGATTCATTATTGAGATGCTCCAAATGAACTTCTTAATAAACTAAGAAATATATTTAATAAATTATTTCAGCCTAGGAAATAGATGCTATACTACATGTCAAAGAAACACTTAGGATTATATTTCATTTATTTGAATGAGAAATGAAGAGACAATTATCTTTTCCTGGCCTTCAGTGCTGCAGCGTTTGATCCTAATTCAAACTCTAAATGTGAGCAGTGATGTTGATTTCAGCACTGAGTTTCTGCTAGAAATGAGAGCTGATAAGGATGCCTGTTGTAGTAACAGAGATTCCATTTATTTGACCAAAATTTTCTGAGTGCTGAGGAGGGAAATATATTTTCATTTGACCAAAAAAAAAAAAAAAAATCTTTTTATCTTCAAAATGAAACAGACTTTCCATTGCTCACATCTGATTTTTATTTTTTACTTTCTCTTTTAATTCTGGGATCATGTCTGATTTTTGATAACCATTCAAATGGCCATTCTGAAGTGTCCAAGAGTTATCTGTTTTGAGGAAACAAAATTACCTTTAACTGTTATGGCTTTGTGCAATGCAGCAACATCTGCAGATGGATCGAAGGTAGGATAGGGGCTCACTGCTGACCCAGGCCCACCTTTGGATGATTTCACAGTTTTCTAAGGATCAGAGAGAAAGAAATTAATGTCCATTCATTCATAGCAATTTCTATTTTAATACTGTAATAATTGAATCATTTTATTATCACTCTACTTACAACGTATTCCTGCTCTACGTTGTCGATAAACCAGGCCTGCTTGAGGAATTCTGATACCATTGCCATTTTTACGAAAGTGTCTGGAAAGAAAATTAGTAGATGCTTTACAAAACTAACGCACCCCGCACAAACACCCTCCGCTTACACACACAGGACGCAGCATTATAAAACAGCCTTGCCCTTACTTTCCAGGGTTACATTTAGGAGCATAAAAAACTACAAGACGTCAGTTTTTTAAAAGGAATGTCTTACCCCTAAAAAGAAACACAGAGCCTCGGCTCAGAAACTGAGCTCCTTCTTGGCATATTCAGTCCTAAACTTTAGGGATCAGACAAGGACTGCAAGTAAGCACATATGCTAAAGAGAGGAGCTGGTCTTCCTTCACTTCATTGTTCTAAGTTTACAGACCACCCACTATATGCAAAGCCCTGAGGGTACAAAAACAGTGAATTATCATCCTTTGCCTTGGGAACTCAGAGCAAGTGTGTGCTCTTCAGAGAAAACACAAAGGCTAAGGAAACTTCTTAGAGGAGGCCCGGGCTGAGGGAAGCCTCCCTTGAAATGAGTCAAGGTTAAGCTGGCGGAAAAGTTAAAAGAGAACAAAATGGAAAGAAGTTTGTCATATTTGAGAATCTCTTGCTGGAGCAAGAGATGTTGGCAGAAGCTGGAACCTTTGGGAAAACATTAATGGCTTTTTAAAAAGAAAGCAGCATGATTTGATTTACATTTCAGAAGGATCATTCCTGCTGTATCACGGAGAATTGCTAAGAGATAGGCAAGATGGAAGATTACAGCCCATTCAGCAGCCATTATGGAATCTATGCAGCATTAATGAGGGCCTGAAGAAAACTAATGGCTAGAGAAAAAGCATAACATTTGTCTATATAGGCAAAATAGTTGCTGACAATCTGCAGGAGGGATTCAGATTCAAAACTTTTTCTGTAAAATGGTATCTGGGTGATAGCTCTCCACAAATAATTCAGTTTCCTTTTCTATTTCTTAGTATAAAATTATTTCAGCACTTGGAGTAATTTCTATTCTCACATTTCTTCCTATTTGAGCTGTCTAACTACTAGTCCTACATGTTTTTCTACCCAAAACCAAAAAAAAAAAAAAAAAAAAAAGAAAACGGGAAAAGGATAATTTGATACCAGGTTTTTTGTTCTAACAGGAAGCATTGGGGTGAAATTGTAATATGTACACCCTTCTGGCAAACTCTATCTTAAAGGAAATTTCTTAAGTTGGTTTGACAATATTTTTATTTAATGAGACACATATTTTTTTAAAACCTGAAGTATATTAAAAATTAATGTGTTGTCTGTTTTCTACAGACTCACTCACACACACACACACAAAGCCATCAGTGGTCCTTTTTATCTGGGGAGGTGTTGCTCTGAGCCTGTATTCAAGGTCCACATAGATCTCTCCCTCCATATCCTTTTGTTTCATCCCTCTACTGTCATGAATACTTGTGAGGGAGGTTGGAAAGATAATGTTGCGGTTTTAAATTCTTGATGCGAACCTAAATGACTCACGAGGAGGAGTAGTAAAACCCATAACCTGATTCCTTAGCAATATGTTCAGACAAAATATCTCAATTCACACCTGCTAAAAAATAACTTCAGTTCCAAGTAATAAGATTAAATGCATGAGGTAAATTATAGCCAAAGCAGAAACTATCTCCACTTAATTATCACAGGGATTGTTCAAATTACTATTCTGTCATCTGTGAGAAGAACCAATATTTTGAGCATTCATTTAAAGTGATCTCTCTCCCTCCAGTAATGCATAAATTTAAAGTTGTTTCCTGAGGTAAAATCATGATGTGCAATTTTGCACAAAGTTTTATTTCTCATTAGGGTCTGATCTGGTGCAACTGCTGTTGCCACATGGAGTTTCATATTCCAGCTGCTTAATTGCTACACCCAAAACTTCAAAGCAATTCTGGCAAAGTTTCAGGTATTCAAAATTGCCATTTTCATCATCTCATCCATGCCCTTGATAAGTAGAATCTTCAAAATGAGTGATATAATGGGTCACTTGGCAAAATACTACTCCCTCACTTATAAAAACATGTTGAATAATTAATTTCACTGTTTTCAATTAGCAAAGAAAAACTTCAAATGAGAGCAAAGCAAATACTAAAGATATTGCCAAATACAATATTAAAAGTGAGTCCTACATCTTCAAAATAAAGTTTAGGAAAATTTTCTGTACTTCCCTAGTGTTTTAGTTCTAAAAAGCACTTGTATAATGAGCAATTTCTTTAAAAAAAAAAACCTGAGAAAGCCTAGGATAATAATGATATTGTTATATTAATTACGTAACACAAAAAACAAAAAATAAGGAAGTTGAGCCATTTATTTGACACAAGAGAGTGTCCTTTTCTAAGACAGCTTTGTGACTTACATCTTCTGAGTTCCTGCATTTTAGTCTGAATTATTTGGATGGCCTAAAAGCATAATCTGGTAAGGAAAAGCAGCCAGTATAGAACCTTCCGCAGGAAATCAATTAGAGAAAAATGGACTTGGAATTCAGCCAAATTCACCACTAACTCTTAGCAAAGTTTAACGACACAAGCATCATCGTGGCAGGATGTAAGAAATTGCTCTACAGGAAACAGATTTTATCATGTCTTGCTAGTTAAGTGCCCAAAACTAACTGCATGTATTAGCAGAACTGCTGAATAGTTGTAACACATACCACAGCAAAAAAAAAATATTTTGGACAAATTTTATTTCTAAACCATTCTGATTCTTTAATATCTACACTCGGCAGGAAAACCAGACTAACACAGTGAGTACACAAAAGGTTTTCTTTTCTTCCGACTTTTTCTTAATGATTAAAGCTTGCACTAGGTTTTTAGGAGCCTATTCCTTTGACTTACTTTAGCTCAATATTTCAACTACCTACCACTGAGCTCTAAAACCAAGTTTATCTCAGTGCTTATCAGCTAATTTGAAGATGAAATTGGACATTTATAAATAGGCTGACATATGGAAATTAACAATATTCCCCCTTTCTTTCCTTTTTTTTTTTTTTTTTTTTTTGAGACAGAGTCTCACTCTGTTGCCCGGGCTAGAGTGAGTGCCGTGGTATCAGCCTAGCTCACAGCAACCTCACACTCCTGGGCTCAAGCGATCCTTCTGCCTCAGCCTCCAGAGTAGCTGGGACTACAGGCATTCGCCACCATGCCCGGCTAATTTTTTCTATATATGTTTTTAGTTGGCCAGATAATTTGTTTCTATTTTTTAGTAGAGACGGGGTGTTGCTCTTGCTCAGGCTGGTCTTGAACTTCTGACCTTGAGGGATCCACTCACCTCGGCCTCCCAGAGTGGTAGGATTACAGGCGTGAGCCACCGCGCCCGGCCCACATTCCTTTTAATTAACTATCTTTTTATAAACATTCATTGCCTATCAATCTCAGTTTATCTGTGAATTGAATATGTGGCTTTCTAAAGATTTACAGTTTTTGTGTATTTATGTCTTAAGAGAGCCCTCTTTAATTTTTCCATCTCTGTCAGCCTTATGAAAGGCTACTTCCAGAATTTGCAACAGAGGAAGCTGAGTTTTGTAGTTTATTATACCTTCCACTTACAATCTAGAACTATGAGAGTTTTACAATTATGGTAGCAGCAACTGCTAGCCCTTGCGTAGAACAACAGCCTATCGTCATCATGCCCCTTTTCTATTTGGAAAAACTGAGTGTAACTTTTATGCAGTCTCCCAGCTAGTAGTGGCAAGAAGCAAGACATAAATCCACGCCTTCTGATGCCAAAGTATTACATAGTCTTTTAAATTAGTGACCAAAATGACAATGACAAGATCAATGTTATTTTTAACAACTTACACGTGAGAATCAAATTCGTTAATAGTCAACCCATGAAGACTATGGCAGGTTTCACCCTAGCCCTAGGTAGTTTATTTTTCAATGCTTTGCCTTGTACATAGTTTTTCCTTAATACGCATTTCACAAGTCCTTCCCACACCTTCCCTTGTGGGAGTAGACAATTAGACTATAGGATAATATGACTTATAAAGTAGCAATCAATTTATGGGAGGTAGCCTCACTAATGTTTTGCTTCTAGGCTTTTGGACAGGGCGTTCCCGTTGCCGGGAATGCTCGTGTCTTCTCCACTCTCACTTCTCATTGCCTCACTAATTGCTGCTTCTAAGTGAGGTCTCAGCATAGATCTCATCACATCTCCCAGAAAGCCTTCATTAGTTCCTCAGCACCGGATCTGGTGACCTTCCATGCTCTCCCACAGCATCCTGACTTGACCCCTACACCAGCCCCATCATTCTGTATTATCACTTGCTATTCCCGTATTTCTATCCCCAGGAGCATTGCACGAGAGCAGTGCTAATATACTATTCATTATATACCTTCAATCCCTGGTTAAATGCCTTGTGTTTAGTATGTTAATAAGGATTATTGAATTAATAACTAGTGTATCATTGCTACTATTTTAGAAAATATATCTGTACTAATTTAATAAACATGCCACAACTATGGGATATAAAAATAAGAATTTAACTGTTGTGGACCTTACTTTGATTCTCTTTCTCTGGTGATCTGACCTCAAGAAAACACTTAACTTCTCCAGAGGGTCTTCAGTTATAAAATAAAAATGTTGAAGTAAATAGTGTCTAAGATCCATTGCAACTGTGAAGTACCAATCTTAAATTTCACCTCAAGTAGATGAAGATGAAGAAAATTGGCATAATGGAGGAAGGCATTATATGCATTAGATCTGTTCTGATCTTCCTGATAAAAATCTATTTGATTTTAAAGGAACAGGAAATAGTTAACTTCAAAAACTGTTTATGGTTTATAATAGGTACATTGATTTAGCTCTCATTTTAAATGTGTCATAAATTAATCAGTCTAGGGAAAATGAAGAACAACCAGCTCAGCCAACTAATGTCATATACAAAACTCAACCTTTGTGGACCTTTTGGTTTAAAAAGTATTTAATAAGTGTGAAACTCTGACAGGTTCCTTAGTAATGTCACTGTTAATTATTTTGTCAACAGCAGTCAAATATTGGCTGTCTGCCAGATGTGGTTGAGACTGGGGCTAGGCTGGTAAATAACTTCTGGGGAAGAGGCCATTGCAGAATTATGAAACCAGCATTTTACCACATTTGACTCATTTGCAATAAGCCTTATATTACAGCTGCCAAAATGGGTTCCTGTGGAAACAGGGGAACATTGCTTTTTTGAAGTCCACACAGACTTTCAGGCATAAACAAGACAAGAAAAAGCACATCTTCATTAGCTAGCATTAAACTTTAGAAATCAATTTAATGTTTAATTAACATTTAAAAAGGACTAAGAGAAAAATCCATGGAAGAACATTTGTAATGAACAATAATAGCCAGATATATGGTTATGGTTCATAATCTCTCACTTTTGCAAATGTATCCATCCAACACCAGTAAAAACTCTTCTGTAGATTTGTTTTGTGCTTTTCTAAGGAGTTTTATGGCCATTAGTCCAATCAAGTAGAAAAGTTTTTAGAGGGCCCCACTGGCATTCCCATGGGATAACATATCAGACATCACCCAGGAAATATTTCTTTTCCCTTTAGATTTTCAAATAAGCACTTGCAAAGCCTGTCTATGACACAGAGCCTACAGGAAAAGGAATGCGGTCACACCCTCCTTAAATGAAACAAGTAATAAGCGGATCTTCTTATTTTAAATGGCATGAGTAAACATAACATTAATTTCAAAATGTTAATTAAAAGGGCATGATTACCACTATGAGGTCTGAATCTATTTAGTTTTCCTTACAGAGGAAAATAAATTCAGAAAGTCCTGCTATTTTGAAACAGTTCCTTGCCACCCACCTCTGCCACTTCTGTTTTCCTGGTCCCCCACAAGCACCCACCCTCCCATCCTGATCTCCCTGTAAGACACACACAGCTCTTGGAAACTCACACTCCAAGGAGGAGGAAAGGAAAGGAAAAACACATTCTTTTAAGGCCACCAGAAGAAAAGCACATTCTTTCCTTCTTTTCCATGGTAACTCACCAACAGTGCAATAAGCTAGTATTAAGCAAACTCGCCATATTTTAAAAATTCTATTTCTTTACTAAGTAAAACAAAAGATTACAATTTGTAAATCCTAAAATTTAAAATATTTAGTGTAATTCTACAGAAAGATTTATCAAAGCATAATATATGCAACTAGCCATAAATGCTATAGAAGCAGTAACATTTAACATAGTGATGAGAAAAGTTTTCAAAACAACCAAAACTAACTAAAAGGAAACCCAAGTCTTACCTGCGTTTCTACCTTCTTCCAGAGAACTAAAGAGAGATTGTTCTCTGAAGGTTTCACTCTAGCAGTGCTGGGACTTCTGATTTTATAGAAGTTGAAGGGAGGCCACACCTAGCAACCAGAAGTTAGTCATTGGCTGCCTTCTGTTTGAAGTACAAGGCTCAGCTTTGTCCAAAAACAAAGTGAAACAAGTCTTGCACAACTACTCACTAAACCAACTCAGCCTGTAGCACAAAGGAAAAGAAACGGAAGGACAGATTTTTGCCCACTCTTTATTTAGCACATTTTTTTCCCCAGAGGTGATAGAATACAATAGATTTTTAAGTATAACTCACAAGGAGTAAAACCCATAACCTGATTCCTCTTCACTATCAGATTCTACACTACAGTAGCAGAAATAAATATGGAGTGAAAATGTAGCATACAGTGATTGCTTTTAACTGTCTTTTTTTTTTTTTCCCCTTTCCTTCTCTTTCTTTAGTTTATGTTCTCTCTCTATTTGTAAAGTCAGGAAAGCCGATGAATCATCGTCTTCTAGAAACAGCAAGAATGGTGAGTCATATCTCTGGAGTTGCAGTATGTGGCGTTTCACTCACACAAAGCCTTTAACCCGTGATGATCCCTTGTTATTAATGATAATATATTTTCTGTATTCTTTTATTTCCACAAATCTACTTGACACTATTATTGTGGGGGGAAGAAAATGCCAACAGATCATTCACAGTAATATTCCTATATTATTAGTGACTTTCTTTTCTTTTTATGTTTGGGAGTTTCACTTGCCTTTAGAGTTACATCTGGAAGTTAATTTTGGAAAAATATTCTTTTAACTTTGTTTTTCCCTTAATTCCTCCGCAAGTACCATGTTTATTGTTGCTCTTATAGGTTTGCCCATGCATTACAGATCCAAATATATAAAGCAATTCCACTCAGTTTATACTACTGGTAACAACAAAAACACCAAAATGAGACTATATGTATATATAGATAGATAGATAGATACACACACAACGTACATATATACACATATATATACATATATATATTTAGGATTTTATATTTTATAAAAAGTACATGGATTTTTTTCTATATTTCACAAGAGTATCACTGTGCAGGAATGTTCCAATATTTCCATTATCAAACTTAGGGATACAAATGCAAATAGAAAGAAAAGAAAAAAAACAGATTTTGTATAATTATCTTTTCCCTTCTCAGCTGACAACGTACATACTATGGTATTAGAAAGTCTACATCTTTAGATAGATGTGGACTTTAGATAGTCTACATCTATCAGGATCAAATTGTAATAATTTCCATCAAATTTACTAGTTAGTAGATAATTAATTTTCAACACATACCTATGGTAGGTGCCAAAAACATAGATTGACATTTTCTTAAATATTTAGATTAGATTGTTATCTTACTTCAGGGTATGTTGACTTCACTGAATTTGGCCTTGAGAATTTGGAATGTGTAACAAATACTGCAAATCTTTAAAAAAGCATTTTTATTAATTTTTCTAAACCTGATATATAATTACCTGAGATATCTATGAGGAATGGGGGAAAAGAACAAACCACTAAAGTACAGCATAAACTGAACCATAGTGCTGTGATAGAGTTCACCTTTGTATATAGTTTAATGAAAACGTCATATAGTATTTTGTAAGGTTTCATGAAGAATAAAAATGAATCACTATTGAGGTTACCAGAACAAATTTCCCTTCCTTACATGGGGTGGGAAATTTCTTGCAGTACCTGTTTCCTAATAGTTGCTACTCCATTAATCTTTTCAATTTATAGCTCTAGTTCCTTTTTCATTGTTCAACTAGTCTACAATGGCAAGAATCTATTCGTATCAAAGTTTATATATAACTGATTTTATTTAAAAGAAATTAATGTAGATAGGCCTTCCTGTAATGCCAATGCTTTTATTGAATGTCATAATGATCAAATTTTTAGCATTAACTTTGTTCAAAATTTCGAGCCAAACTGGAGTTTTATTTCTTTTATATTTCTTATTTATAGCCACAATCTATATGCTGACAAAAATGTCTTTTATTTTATTTTGAAAGCAGGAAAAAATGTTGGTGAAATATAAATAGAAAATTATTCAGCACTGCATAATGTTAAAATTTACAAATATATGTTATTTCTCAATTGTCACAGGAATTACAGTGGGTAGACAGCCTAGATAATATTATATTATTCCTATATAACAAAGTAGAAACAGGCCACCTGGTGGCTCACACCTATAATCTTAGCACTCTGGGAGGCTGAGGTGGGAGGATTGCCTGAGGACAGGAATTTGAGACCAGCCTGAGGCAGAGGGAGACACCATCTCTACAAAAAGTAGAAAAATTAGCTGAGGTGTGCCTGTAGTCCCAGCTACTCAGGAGACTGAGGCAGGAGAATTGCTTGAGCCCAGGGGTTTGAGGCTGCAGTGAGCTATGACGATGCCACTGCACTCCAGCCCCAGCAACAACAACAACAACAAAAAAAATATTTAAAAAGTTGAAATAGATTCAGGGAAATTAAATATGTCTGCAAGATCATATAGTATTTATAGTAGGTGGTGGAGCTGGAATTCAAGCCTAAGGTTTTTTGCTTGTTTATTTGAAAGGAATATACTTTCTGTCCTACAAACTACTGAACTAAAAATGTATGCAGATCATTGGCATTAGTTTTCGTCTGAGTTTTCATTCAATATCCTGTTTACAGGATTCATCCATATTATTGTGTATATCATTATTGTGCATGTTATTATGTTTTCATTATTCTCATTGCTCTATGGTATTCCACTGTATAAATATATTACCATTTTTTATCCACTTCCTCTAGTCAAATATTAAGATGTCCCTATAGAGACTGTGCTGCTATAAGCATCCGTATGCCTATCTTTAGTACTTTTGCTAAACCATGGGTTATGAATACATTCAACTTTAGTCAATACCACCACATAGCTTTCCAAAGCTGTTGTGTACCAAGTTACACTTCCAAAGAGCAGTAAGTGAGAAATTCAGTTATTCTTCATCCTTGTCAATATTCAGTATGTTTTTTCACGTCAGCAGTTCTGGTGTTGTGAAGTAGTTGTATGGTGGTTTTCATTTGCCTTTCTCCAACAACAGATGAAGTAGAGCACCTTTCTACATGTATATTGGTCTTTAGATACGTTCTTTCTTGAACTGCCAGTTCAAGTTTTTGGCCCATTTATCTAATGGGTTATCTGCTTTTACTTTGTTGATTTTTATCAATATAGCTATTTTTATGTTCTAGATTCTTTATGCCATGTTCACAAACAGGCAAAACTTTTCTGTGGTATTAGAAATAAAGATGGGAATTGCCCTTGTTGGCACTAAGGCAATTCCGTGGCTCTGGTAACGTTTTGGTTTTTAATATAGGTCCTATTTACACAAGCATATACACTTTGTGAAAATGTACTGATCTGTATAGTTATGATATTTCTACATTCTATCCTTCAATTCTGTTCATATTTAAAATAAAAAGAGATACAGCAGGTCTTAGTCTTAAAGTGGACAACAATATCAAATAGGAATTTGTTTCCAATTTGTTCATTTTTAATACCTTCTACTTATGGCAAGCAATGCTAGTTTTCTATTTATGACAGTGATATTTCTTTTTAAAATAAATTTATTTGTGCACACGCACACACACACACACACACACACACACAGGCACACTCCATATGCACAAAGTAATTGATCTGATCCAATCAAGGGGCGGTTGCAATCTTGGGCCTAAGAGGAGGAATAGCACTGTGCGCTCTCCAGAGTATACACAGTGCTATTCTTGTGAATCTGCTCAAAAGCCTCCATGTCAGCATGATCACAGAAGGGACTGTGTTCAGGGAGTGTGAGAACAGTCAGCACCGACTGCCATGGTCTTGGGCCTTAATGCAGGTCTCACTGCTGCCATGGTCATCAGGAATTGAGATCACCTTGAATCAAGGATAATATAGCGCCTTTTCCCATTTTTTTAGATTTTTTGAAAGCTTGTATTCTGGTATGACCCAAGGATAAGAGAAAAAGTGCTGAAAGCTCACTCATATTGAACTTACTGCTATTCCCAGAGTTTAAGTTTTGAAGTATATTTTTATTTGATTGATAACTTAAAGGAATGTTACATTTTTTTCCATCCTAGTGTTATACTACAAATAGCTACCAAACATAAACAGCTAAGAGACTTGTGCTAAAATCTCATCTTTCTACCTCTTTATATTTGCTTTTGTGGGTGAAAAATCTTAGAGAAGATAAAAACTCAAATTCAGTGATGGCTTAGTATCTATTACTGTGTGACTTAGGAAAAATAAATGAAGATATGGTCCTAAAATTAGTATACTTCTATGAGCAATGAGCAGGGTGATGCTAGGATTAGTAATTTTGTATTTCACAAGTCCTTTTTATGCCTAAATGGTATCCTCATTTCTCTCTACATTATTATAAAGAAAGAAAATAAGACTTTCCCACATTCAATATTATCACAAATTTTATTCCAATACATTTTCAAGAAGCTTTAGGGCAGGAACATTAAGATGTGTGTTAAGGGCAAGAGGTCAAACTCTGCTTTCAGGTTCAAGCTGTTTAAAATCATCTGGCAGTTTCTTACAAAGTTAAACATAGTCTTACCATGCAATTCAGCAATAGTCCTCCTAGATATTTACCCAGATAAGTTGGGAAACATATGAACATAAAACCCTGCACATGAATGTTTATAGCAGTTTATTCATAGTTATCTAAAATTCTTCAAGAGGTGAATGAATGAACAAACTAGTACAGTCTCATACAATGAAATATTATTCAACAATAAAAGAAATGTTACGAAACCAGGAAAAGACATTTAGGAATTATAAATACATATTGCTAAGTAAAAGAAGACAGTATCACAAGGCTGTATCTGTATCTTTCCCACAATATGAAAGCTCAATGGTTGCCAGAAGTTGATAGAAAGGGGCAGGAATGAACAAGTGGAGCACAGGGGATTTTTAGGGAAGTAAAACTATTCTGTAGTTTTACTACAGCTACTGTAATGGTATATACATACATTATGCATTTAGCATAAACCCATAGAACTGCACAACATGAAAAGTGAACTCTAATGAAAACTATGGCAGCTAACTAATATTGATGCATTAATATTGGTTCACCAAGATAACGAATGTAACACACCAATACAAGATGTTAAAATAGGAGACGTTGAGAACAGAGGGAAATAAAGTATGTAAGAACTTTGTGTATTTTCTTCTCAAGTTTTCTGTAAACCTAAAACTTCTCTAAAAACTAGAATCTACTAATAAAAAGGAAAGTTTAGTTGACTATATAATCCATGTAATTCCTAAGATATATTAGGACTGTATAATTCCAAATATAATAATTTAAAAATCATTATATAATTAGAACCAGAAAAAGCCACATGTGTATTTTAACATACTGCAAGTCTTCACATAATCATTGCCAATTCTCTGGGCAATGATTATGACATGAACAAGAAATTCAAATCCTTAAATTTAGTAATGATGTCTATTTCAATTTATATTTTAACTTAATAGCTCAAAAAGTAATTTAAAACTATTATTTAAACCAGGACAGTTAAAAGAAATGGGGTCCCCATATTATAGCATATGAAAAAATACAGATCTAGATGGATCTAAGATAAAATGGAAGTAAATATATAAAAAAACAAACAAAAAACTTTTCGAGATATTCTGGAAATAACACATAATCTCTGGGTTGAGAGATTGTTTTCCATGGCTGGAAACCTAATATTATAAAAGGAGTAAGAGATGTCCTCAATATAGGCAAAAATATCCTCATGTGGAAAAATATAAATTAAAAAATCAGTAGATTCTCACTGAAACTTCAAAAATTTTTTCATGCATTAACAAAGGGCAAATATCTACAATATACCAAGAGTGCTTATAAATTGTTGAGGATAAAAAGCAAAGCAACTCAATCAGCAAGAAAAATGGGTGAAACACGAATATTCAGAGATGCATATTCAAATGGCCAAAAAGTCATTCAAATTTACAGTAGTAAGGGAAATACTGTTTAAGAAAACAGTGAGATATGGGTACATACATACCCATCAGACTGGTAATGATCTCAAACTTTCTATAACACCTTTACTGGCAAGACTATTAGAAAAGGATAATCTAATACATGCTGGTGCTTGTTTGTTTGAAAGCACTTTGGCAATAACTATGAAAATAAAATACACACAGAAGAGAATAGTTCAGAGGAGAAGGAGGCAAACCAGGAGAAATAAATTCTGAACAAGCAACAGAAGAAAATATCAGGAAGGAGGATGTGAAAAACTCTGTGAAAGCATGCAGAATGTTCATTTAGAAAGAGGCTTTAAAATGCGCCTTGTATTTGTAAATTAAGAAGGATATGGTGGTTCTAAAGATAAGAGATTTAGAAGCATAGTAGAGGAAAAATAGCTTGAGAAGAACATAGGAGCTGAGGATGTGAAGTCAGGTGTAAGCAACTCAGACATACACACACGCTTTTACTAAATAGTGGGAAGACAAACGAGCACCAAAGTACTAAATTTGAGGTAGGATTGGGAAATATGAGTATGTTTCAGGTGGAAGGTAAGGAGCTATTAAAGAGAGAGAGTGAAGATACAAGAACAAACAGCACAGTTGGAACAAGCTTCCAAAAGTTTTCAGAGAACAGACGAACCAGTATGGAGAAAGAGTTACTACACTTAGAGATGAGCGATATCCCTTCCACCGAGGATCTGCTCATATCCTCCCTTCTTAGTTGAAATTTTGATGGGAGGAAGGAGAAGAGCACCTACCTAGTCCTCTAATGGGACAAATACAGTAATGCTGAGGGGCAGAGACTGAGAAATAGCCCTGACAAGAATTCTCAAAGAGAAGACAATATGAAGAAACAAGAAGACACCCATCCACAAGCCAAGGACACAGACCCAGAATAAATCCAGCCCTCGGAAGGAAGCAAGAGTGCTGACTCCTTAATATTGGACTTCTAGCATTCAGAACTGTGAGAAAATAAATTTCTGTTGAGCAAGCAAGCCACCTGGTATGTAGAGTCGGGTCTAGATTCTCCCATAGTCTTAGGAGAGGTGATGAATGGTTTAGAAATGTCTCCCCCATAAAGCAGTTGCCCTGCCATGCCGGCAAAACTATGGCTAAAGATTGCCAGCAAATCCCTTCACGTGTACCCCCAAGAGTGTGCAGGCCCAGAACTGCTTGCAGTTGAAAAAGAAATTTATCTCACTAATGAAAAGACAAATTTTTGTACTATTTGCAATAAAGAATTAAGTGGACAGTAGAGTAACTCTTTTGACTGATCTTTGTCTCTTGATGTCTTGAAGCATTGATTATTTTGAAGAGTTTTTAAGACTTTGCCTAGAGTATACAGTTATCTCTGATTTTGACAAGGTCCTGAAGCAACCTGTTTTACTTCCATGTTGCAAGACAGATGTTACTGGAGTTTAAGGGTGAGAGCTAATGCCTAAGTTTTGCAACAACACATACGTTATTATCTACATGCTTAATGATGGCAAGGGACATAAGACCAATTTTAATAACTGAATAATTCAAAATTTTGTGCAATGCCATAATTGTACAGGAATATTGGAAGTGACTTATACATAGGTAGTACATAAAAATCATTCTCTTAACTTTTAAGGTATTTAAATTTTTTACACATCTCTACAAATATAGAGGGTCATGAAATTGCCATAAAATAAGTGTCAAAATATAAGAAGGGGGAGGGGAATCTGCACACTTTTTATAACTATGGTCATCTTTAAGCTCAAAGCCAAACATGCAAATTCTAACATTTTCCCTAAATCTGATACATAAACAGAAGTCTTTTGGAGAGACTAAAAATAAGCAAAATGTGAAAAAGAAACAATTCTAAATTCCACGTGTGATAGGCAGGTTCAGAAGAACCCCAAGAAATTTAAATTCAACTACTGGGTTTACAGTGGGCAATCCAGAGAATTAAAGATCCTTACTCTCTGTAAGAATCCCCTCTTCCTATTTGAAATTGTATCCTGTTGCCTGGTTAAGGTTTTGCATTTTTAACAGGCTGTGGCAGGTGCTTGCAATATACACATTGTAGTTTTATTTCCATCTGGGTGAACAAGAAGTCAGCTGCCTAGAGCTAAGGCTTATTTGCTTGTGGACACAGGTAAATTTGCTTAAAATACTCTAAGTGTAAAGAGAATAAAGGCTTAGCTGGGTGAAGAGGGAGCACAAAAAAAACCTCACTGGGATTAGAAACGATGGGTTAGGCAAATATTTGTGTAGCATTTGATATTTGCAATATGGAAATGAAATGCACATCAGAAGAACTGCCTTATGGACTTCTTAAAACACACTGTCTTCTAAACTTTCTTTAAACTGAAACATCTAACTTACATTTCTATGTAACTTGAATGTACTAAGTCTAATATAACCATGAGATATTTTTTAAAAAGCTCTATAGACAGGGTTTTGTTGAAAAAAAGTACTGCATTGAAGAGAACTATTGTATAGTGACTGTCACTACCATGAAAAAGTTTGTGAGAGACTTAATGAAGAATCCATTTTGTGAGCAACTTGCTTTGCAGAAGGAGTTACAAAAGTTCAAGATGTCTAAATGCGGTTTGATGAATCATGACTTTAAAATTTGCCCTGGAGTGGGGAAGTAGGGGAGGGAGATTTGTGGAGAATTTCAAAGTCCTGTCTGAACCTAAGTAATGAGAAGATAATACCATTCCTTTTCTTGAAATTCCTGCATATTTTTAATAGGCAGTTCAATTTTAACATGACAGATGCTTAAAACTGAAATATAAGTTCTTTAGAAAATAAAGAAAACAAAGCAAGCTCTTTTCAAATTACTCATTTCACTTTAAGGAGAAGTGGTAGAAAGGCAACATTTTTTTCTCAAGGGAGTGGGGTGGGACTCAGAATTGCTTAAAGTACTTTATTAAAGGAGCTGCATTGCTTAATAAATTACAGTAAAGTTATTTCAGCTATTGAGACATATCATTCCTTTTTTCTGCTGGTCGTATGGAGCCTCAGAAGACTTTAAAAGTGATTTCAGAGCAAGGCATTCTCTGACTTTGAGCTCTCTCTATTGACCTACTCATATTTTTAAGACCTAGCTCAAAAGCCAATCCTCTACAACATAACATCATACCTCTATAGAAAGGGATCCCGCTTCTCTTGAAAGCAGACAGCACATTGGTTGGATCTTGAATACCAAATCATTTCACTTGAATTTGTAGTAAATCTGTTTTTATATTGTCTCTCTCCTGTACTGGACTAAGTTTCTTTAGGTCTCATTTTTACTCATACCCAAATTTTCCACAGAGTTTTGCACATGGTAGGTGTGCACATAAAATATACATTTATTCAATTATTTAGCAAAGTGATTCAACTCCACCCAGTAACTGGGTCTGGAAAGATTTCCAATCCTTAAGCTTAGTCTAAAATTAATTGTCTTTATTTTTTCTTGGTATAGCTAAAAAAAAATTCGTCTATACTCTATTTAGTGACTTGTGATTAATATGAAATTTTAAAAGTAGATAAAAATTTAGTATATTACTCCCATTAGGTAACAACAGACACAGAATAAAATGTTCCATTGGTACTGACTTAATCTGAAAAAAAAAAATCCCACTGGCAGCATCAATATTATCTTATGGTTATTCCAGCATGAAAGTTAATTGGTTTAATGCTTTATGTATTTGATGTTTTGCAAAAGTGGTAAATCATGTAATTACATGTCATGATCAGCTATAACAAGACAAAGTTTGAAAACTTGTATAAATAAAGCTTATTTTCTTTTTACAATATCATAAAACCTTATTTTATTGCATTTATTCTTTATCTCAGGAAACATCATGAAGATGGGCCACTATAGTCTAGCCCACGCTAATGAGCAAACATCAATGTGATCTTTTTGTGGTCCTGTCATTTTCATTATTCTGATTATAATCCTTTCCATTTGTATAGTACTTCACTATTTATAAAGTTCCAATATAATTCTCTAATTTTGTTATGGTTGACTGCCATGTACTTTCTTAACTCAGCTCAATCACAACATAACGTAAAATAGCTTTGGGCTAGATTGATAAACTTTGATATGCTTTGTTGCATAAATAGGGCTACTGAGAGTCAGAAATAAAATGAGGATTAGAACTGAATTTTCATGACCTTCCAAAAGGTGTGCATTCAACTGGATAGCCCCCCAAGGTAGCTAATTTGAGATAATGATAGCTTATTAAAATTATACTCTTTGTTAGAAATTTCATAACTGGTTTTGAGGACTTCCTTGATCTCTGCTAGCGTATTCCTTAGCTTAGAGGTCCATTTATAGTCGCAGGGGATGAGAAATGTCCACGTAAGGGTTAATATCTACCCAAAGAAGGTCCACACAGATGACGGAGACATAGGGTACTTAAGAATGTCCATCACTTTACACTTAAGAGAAGGACCCCTTCTCATATGGAATCTGAGATTCATAAGAACTTCAGCTGAGTTTTAAAACCCACATTTCAGTCAATGGTGTACTTACCAAAGGTACTAATTCAAATCACTTTGTGGTTAACTCTAAATAGCATACATATGCCATTGATGGCTCCGAAAGAAAGTTTGGTTCAGGTCCTCCTAGAGAATAAAAAGCAATTGCCCAAAGCTGTGGTAGATTGGAAAACAATATCACATTTAGATCTTCTTTAAGAGAAAAGCAAAATCTAAATCAAAACATTTATTTTGTTTTACAAAATCAGGAAGACATTGTTCCATGAAAAATAATGTATTCTTTCTCTAAAGGCTGACACCTTGCTTTTCTTTCTTTTTGTGTATTACTGAGGATATTAATGAATATCCACAATGTTAAAATCTTCTTTTTCTCCTAATAGTTGATCTTTTATTATTACTTTTTGGCTACCTGGAGTAGTGATCTTCTTTCACATACATTCATTGGGCTGGTATAAAGGAAATTTAGGGTTTCAGGTAGAAATCAGTGGAAGAAAAGTAAATGTGTGTATGTGTGTGTGTGTATTTATATTCTATCAATGCTGAGAATGCACATAAAAATATCTATACTGAACCAATAAAAATCATTCCTATTTCTAATGGACCAGTTCAAGCAACTTCCGTGTTCACTAGCAGCCTGCTGTCCTGGTTTTGTACCTATCTTCAAATAAAATCATATTGTTCAAGTACAGGGAGAAACTTTTTCCCTTAATATTATTTCTGGGGAAG
Source organism: Varecia variegata (assembly GCA_028533085.1). Classification (NCBI taxonomy): domain Eukaryota; kingdom Metazoa; phylum Chordata; class Mammalia; order Primates; family Lemuridae; genus Varecia; species Varecia variegata. The sequence goes on from CM052443.1 coordinate 70,155,471, forward strand.
AACACAGAACATAAAGTTTATAAAGTGAGAATAAAAGAATTTAACCTTTTACCTTAATGTCTACAAATAAGTGAAAATGGGCAGATAACACATTGGTTAAATACTATTTTTAAATTTTCTTTTATTTTTCCTTTCTCAACCTGCAGTTAAAAGCTAAGATGGTGCTGACTTGCTGACTCGCCTCTTCCTCTCCTTTTACATGTCCTCAGCGTCACATGCATCCTAGCCTAGTGAGACCATTTTCTACACAATGTCCCAAATACTTTTAATTCCCTCTTGTGCACATTGGTTGTTTTCAGTAAAGATGTTCCCCTTTTGTTCCATAAATTTTTGCATTCTTAAAGTCCAGTTGCAACCCACATTGTATACTCCATAACTTTCTGACTCAGTCCTTTGAGTAATGAATCGTATTCTTATTCTTATTTTATTATTTTATTGTATTTTATTTTTATTGCAGAATATTACAGGGATACAAATGCTTTGTTCACATATATTGCCTTTGCACCACCTAAGTCAGAACTATAAGCATGCCCAACCCCCAGACATAATGCACCACACCCATTAGGTGTGAATTTACCCATCCCCTCCTCCCTCTCCCACCTGCCCAACACTCTATGAATGTTACTTCCATATTTGCACATAAGTGTTGATCAATTAGTACCAATTTAATGGTGGGTACATGTGGTGCTTGTATTTCCATTCTTGTGATACTTCACTTAGAAGTATGGGCTCTAGTTCCATCCAGGATAATGCAAGTACTACTCAGACATAAAAAAAAAAAAATGATGAACAAATACCTCTTGTATTACCATATTCTTGTTTATATTAGCATTTAATGCTGCCATGGCCTTAGAAACTCCTTTAGAGCATCCACTGTGGTTTTAATGCCTATTTAATTTAAATCTCAGGACTATTGGAAATTATTACCATTTCCATTATTTGGATGATAAAAATGAGATAAAAATCACAGAATTTTAGATTTTTTTTTCCTAAAGTCTAAGTGAATTAAACAACACTATTTGAACGAAGGCCAGTTTGTTCATGACTACAAATAATGTATCCACCTACCACATGGAACTGGGTTCAATATATTATATAATAGGCATTTGAATTAATTGTTATACCTGAATTCCCATTCAGAACCAGGGGAAAAATTAAACATATAATTATGAATTAAGAGGAAGATTGTGCTGAACATTAGTTTAGTGAATATAATATGTAGTTACCTATGTAGTTATCTGTGTAATTACATGTTTGATATATCTTTTTTATTTTTAATTATTATGGATACATAACAGTCATATGTACTTATAGGGTACATGTGAGGTTTTGATATAGGCATACATTGTGAATTAATCAAATCAGGGTAATTGGGGTACCCATCACTTCAGACATTTAACGTATCTTTGTTAGAAACATTCCAATTCCACTCTCAATTATTTTTAAATATATCCTAACTTATTGTTGATTATTGTCACTTTGTTGTGCTATCAAATATTGTTAATTCTATCTATCTAACTATATTTTTGTACCCATTAACCATCCCCACTTTATTCCCCCTGCCCTACTACCCTTCGCAGCCTCTGGTAACCATGATTCTACTCTCTGTCTTCATGAGATCAATTTTTTTTAATATTTAACTCCCACCAATGAGTGAGAACATGTGACATTTGTCTTTCTATGCTTGGCTTATTTCACTTAATGTTCTCCAGTTCCATCCATGTTATTGCAAATGACAGGATTTCATTATTTTTTGTGGCTTTATAATATTCCACTGTGTATATGTACTACAATTTCTTTATCCATTCATCCTTTGATGGGCACTTAGGTTGATTCTATATCTTGGCTATTGTGAATAGTGCTGCAATAAAGATGAGATTGCAGATATCTTTTTTATATCATGAATTCCCATCCTTTGGCTATATACCTAGCAGCGGGATTGCTGGATCATATGGTAATTCTATTTTTAGTTTTTTTGAGGAACCTCCATACTGTTCTCCATAGTGGTTGCACTAATTTACATTCCCACCAACAGTATACAAGGATTCTCCTTTCTCCAGATCCTCACCAGCATTCATTATTGCCTGTTTTTTGATAAAAAACATTTTAACTGGAGTGAGATGATATCTCACTGTAGTTTTGATTTGTATTTCTCTGGTGACTAATCTTATTGAGTATTTTTTCATATACTTGCTGGAAATTTGCATGTCTTCTTTTGAGAAATGTCTATTCAGATCCTTTGCCCGTTTTTTAATCAGATTATTTGATTTTTTCCCATTGAGTAGTTGGAGCTCCTTATATATTCTAGTTATTAATCCCTTGTCAGATGGGTAGTTTGCAAGTATTTTCTCCCATTGAATGGGCTGTCTCTTCACTTTGTTGATTGTTTCCTTTGCTATGTAGAAACATTTTAGCTTGATATGATCCCCTTTGTCCAATTTTTCTTTGGTTGCCTGTGCTTTGGAGGTATTACTTAAGAAGTCCTTGGACAGACTGATGTCCTGAAGCATTTCCCCAATGTTTTCTTTTAATAGTTTCATAGTTTCAGGTCTTAGATTTAAGTCTTTAATCCATTTTGATTTGATTTTAGTATATACAGAGAGATAAGTTCCTAGTTTCATTCTACTACATATGGATATCCAGTTTTCCCAGCACTATTTCTTGAAGAGGCTGTCCTTTCCTCACTGTATGTTTTTGGCACCTTTGTCAAACATAAGTTCACTATAGATGTGTGCATTTATTTCTGGGCTCCCTATTCTGTTCCATTGGTTTGTGTCTCTGTTTTTATGCCAGTGCCATGCTGTTTTGGTTACTACAGCTCTGTAGTATAATTTGAAGTCAGGTAATGTGATTCTACCAGTTTTGTTCTTTTTGCTCAGATGGCGTTAGCTATTCTGGCTCTTTTGAGGTTCCGTATAAATGTTAGGATTATTTTTTCCATTTCTATGAGGAATGTCATTTATATTTTGATGAGTATTACATTGAATCTGTATATTTCTTTGTGTAGTATGCTTTTTGGTGTCCTTTCAACTTCTTTCATCAATGGTGTATCTTTCACTTCTTTGGTTAAGTTTTTTCTTAGGTATTTTATTTTACTGTTCAGTGCATATATATTTAGAATTAGTATATCCTTTTGCTGAATTGACCCCTTTAATACTATATAATAACCTTCTTTGTCTCTTTTTACAGTTTTTGTCTTGAAATCTATTTTATCTGATAGAACTGTGGCTACTCTTGCTCTTCTTTGGCTTTCATTTGCACGGAATATCTTTTTCCATCTCTTTATTTTCAGTCTATGTGTGTCTTTGTAGGTGAAGTGTGCTTCCTGTAGACAACATATAGTTGGCTCTTGTTTTTTCAGTCCATTCAGTGACTCTATGTCTTTTTTTTTTTTTTTTTTTTTTTTGAGATAGGGCCTTTCTCTGTCACCCCAGGCCAGAGTGCAGTAGCATCATGATAGCTCACTGCAACCTCAGACTCCTGGGTTCAAGTGATCCTCCTACCTCAGCCTCTCAAGTAGCTGGGACTACAGATGTATGCCACCATGCCCAGATAATTTTTTCTATTTTTAGTAGAGACATGTTCTCAATCTTGCTCAGGCTGGTCTCAAACTCCTGACTTCAAGGAATTCTCCCACCTCAGACTCCCAGAGTGCTAGGACTACAGGCGTGAGCCACTGCGCCTGGCCCTACTCTATATCTCTTGATTAGAGAGTTTAGTCCATTAACATTCAATGCTATTATTGATAAGTAAGGACATAGTACTGCCATGTTGTTATTTGATTTCTGATTGTTTTGTGGTTCTTTCTTTCTTTCTTCTTTCCTGTTTTCCTTTGTTAAAAGTGATTTTTTCCTGTCTTCTTTTGTTAAAAGTGATTTTCTCTGGTAGTGTCTTTTAATTTCTTGCTTTTTATTTTTTGTGTATTATCTGTTGTAGATTTTTTAATTTGAGGTTACCATGAGGCTTGCAAAAAACATTTTATAACCAATTATTTTTAACATATGACAACTCTGCTTACAAACAAATAAACAAGCAAAGAGAAATCTAAAAGAAATCCTACACTTTAACTTCAACCCCTCTATGCTTTTTAACATTTTGTTATTTCCATCCATATCTTCTTATACTATCTATCTCTCAAAAAGTTGTTGTTGTTATTTTTGATAGGTTTATTTTTTAGTCTTCCTACTCAAGACATATGTGGTTATACACTGCAATTACAGCAATAGAGTATTCTGTATTTATGTCCTTACTGTTACCAGTGAGTTCTGTGTCTTCAGAATATTTCTTATTGTCCATTAATGTCTTTTTCTTTCAGATTGAAGAACTCCTTTTAACATGTCTTGTAGGACAGGTCTGATGTTGCTGAAATCTCTCAGCTTTTGTGTCTAGGAAAGTCTTTATTTCCCCTTCATCTTTGAAGGATATTTTTGCAGGATATAATATTCTACTGTTAAGGTTGTTTTTCCTTCAGCACTTTGAATATGTCATGCCACTCTCTCCTGGCCTGTAAGGTTTCCACTGAGAAGTCTGATGTCGGATGTGCTGGAGTTCCTTTATATATTTTTTTTATTTCCTTTTTTTTTTTTTTTGGCTTCCCTTAGGACCTTTTCTTTATCCATGACCTTTGGGGTCTTGATTATTAAATATCTGATTATTAACCCTTATTTGGGTTAAATCTACTTGGTGTCCTTTGAACTTCTTGTACCTGAATATTGATATTTTTCTCTAGGTTTGGAAAGTTCTCTTATTATTTCTTTGAAGAAACTTTCCACCCCAATCTCCCTCTCTACTTTCTCTTTAAGGCTAATAACTCTTAGATTTGCTCTTTTGAGGCTATTTTCTGATCTTTTAGGTGTACTTCATTCTTATTTATTCTTTTTTTCTTTTCTGAGTGTGTATTTTCAAATAGCCTGTATTCAAGCTCACTAACTCTTTCTTCTGCTTATTCTATTCTGCTGTTGAGAGACTTTGATGCATTTCTCAGTTTGTGAATTGAATTCTTAAGCTCTAGAATTTCTGCTTTTTTAAATTATTATTTCAATCTCTTTTTTTAGATATATATCTCTCTTAACAGATATAAGTTTCTTTATTTCTTGTTAGTCTCATTTCCTAGCACAGTGCCTGACATATAATAGATGCTTAATGAATACTTGTTAAATAATCAATGATGAGGTATCTTTATATTAGAATAAGCTTATTCATCCAAGGAGTTCTTTAATAATAAATAATCAGATGGGACAATCTGGTTTGAGTTTAACATTGGAAAGCTGATAATATTTCTCTTACAACAGCTGAAATTAAATCTTCTTAGAGTGCTTGGACAAGGTAAAGGTGAGCTGATACTAATCTTCCACAATTCAACACCAGGCCCATGACTGAGCAACAGATATGGAAAATTCATATCTTTGAAATCGATTCTAGTTTCAACTTCTGCATTCTAACATTCTCCCCCCCCCGACTTTCTTCATCTTAAAATGAAATCCTTAACTGTTAATGATATGATGACAATAATGAAGAATGGCTTTCTTGTTTAATAACAGGTTGTGGACATGTTATTAACAAACAAAATTTGGAGTGACCAGAATAGAATTTAGAATGATCTCATTGTAAAGAAAAATAAATATTACTTGGGTGTAATTTTAAAAACTAACTGGCGAGTAGTGGGGGCCAGGAGAAGTGGTAAGAACATGTTAAAACTGAAGCTAAGTAAGAAAATCAAAGCAAAAGAAGCACTGTTAATACCTGCCTAACTTGGATAAATTCCTGAGTAAATATTTTACATAGGGTAATGCAGAGATATTTGAAATCAAATGAGTAGAGAGAGAATTTAATTCATCCTCATAAGCCTGAATCAGCACTCTTTGTTTCTCTAATGCTCTGGGTGTTGTCAATACAAAGTGTATTTCCCATCAATCAACAGCCTTTCTGTACCCATGACTCTGAAACTCTGAAACATAAAACTTTGCAGGGCATTGTGCCCAGGTGGGCAAGTCGTTGGGTAGTGATGTCATTGTGTTTATTTATGGTTGACTAGCTGATTCTTTGTGGTTTAAGACTGAAACTCAGCAAATCCCACCCTCCAGTATACACTAAGCCACATATTGAGATTCATCAGCCAAGCTTGAACTTCTCTGAAAAGGGCAGATGGAAACTGAAGAGAATAGAGAGGGAAGTTAGCAGCACCAAGACTATCCCTAATAACTTTCAGGGTATAAGCAACTCTCATTCTCTAAGGTTCCTACATTGAGTGATCCATTCTGCTGTAATAGAAAAGTTTTACCTTCTGTAACAGATTTTACCATTTACTTTAAAAAACTACATTGGTACTGTTCTGCTGTAGTAGAGATAAATGTATGTGTATGTGTATGTATGTGTGTGCATTCAATATTCACTCAATGACAAGGTTCCTGGATAGAAATTATTTACCTTTTAAAAATATTTTTGACTAAATGATGATTGGCTGATTCTTGCAAAGAAACTTCATTGGCACTTTGCTGAGCAATGTTGTGTAGATCTTTCCAAGAATAATAAGACAAATATTGATTCAGAAAGATGATTATAATCATGATCACTGTTCAATGTAAGACCATTTTATATGGAAAATGCAACATTAATATTGTACTTATTGGAACTAGAAAGAGTTCTTTATTAATAGCTCACTGTATTTATAAGACATCTCAAAGAGTACTTCAAACTACTTTCTTTGTTGAATGAAATATATGTATTTATAAGTGTATGCTTATTTTTGAGTGTGGATAAAGGTGTCTTAGTACCAAGAACTGGGTCACTGGTGCCAGTAAAATAAATCATTGATCACCCAGAAGTTTGTCTTTGTAACCACTTGGTTCTTGAGCTGGTACAAAACTACCCTGAGGACAGAGACATTAATGGCCTACCATTTTCTTGTCTGATAGGTAATTACAAAGTCTTTTAAATCAAAGATAAAGAAGTAAAATCCTGTCTGCTACATCAGGCAAGGGTAAAACTCTGTTGGTTTAACACTTTAGTGCTTACAAAACTCTTTCACATGTATTTATTCCATCCTCACAATTCTACTGTGGCGAAGGTTGGGTAGGTGGTATGATCACTGCACATATTACAAAACTGAAGCCCAGAGAAGCTGGGATTTAGCTAAAGTCAATGATTAGTAAATAAGGGAGTTGTGACTTGAATCCAGATATTTTACCTTAAGTACAGAGTTCTTCACACCAGATCATGGTACCTGCCTTACCTTTTGCCATTTGAAGGCATAAAACTATCTAAAATTCTACCTAGTAAGCAAAATTAGGAATTTACAATAAAACAGAATGAGGCCAGAATATGAGTACGTTAGTGACTATGAACCTATGTACAGCTACATTTTAATTCTAAAAAATCACCAGTGAACTCCCGTATCTATATTCCCATTCTCAGATTACATAGAACCACATACATCTACTTTGTTTCCCTTCTTTGGGAGGGTGTCAGAACCTCAAAAGTACATTTTTGCTTTAACTACTATGTCATTACTCTATTTCCTGTGCAATTCTTGAATAACCAGCTATTCTGGAGTTAGCATTCATAGTATGTTCATACTTTCAAAAGTTTTTTTTTCCTTTGAAAACTTTTGTTGTTCTCAGTAATTTTTCATACTTGACAGTTGAGACAAGCTTGGTGATGAAATAATGAGGCAGTTTGACTTATTCATTGTCTTCATAATGAAAGGAAAGCAATACAAAAGCATTGTGCATGCCTAGTTTTTGCCCATTTATGATCTTTTCTCTGGATTGATTACTCTTGAACCCTACTATTTTTTCATAATTTTTGATGTAGTTTTTGAAATTATTTTATTCCTTGAATTAGCTTTTATTCTTCATTTCTATGTTAAAATCTTCTTTTATTTCTTTGCTTCTATTCACTGAAGTCATTGACTATAAATAAGTGTTTAGATTCTAATTTCCTAAAAATTATTCAGAAAAATAAATAAATAAGCTGACTCTTCAGACAACTGTAGTTATATTTTTGTCTTTAAATAAGTTATAACCTCCAGAAAATTGCCAGGTGCTAGTTATATTGATTATGGCAAATGTAATACAAAATGCCATACTCCATCTTTAAAACAAATTAACAAAATACTAAAGCATTAGCTAGATAGATATTATAGTTTACTGTGATCTCACATGTTTTAGAAAGTAATCAAATTCAACAAACTTTTAAATACTCTGGCACTTTGTATTTGAAATGTATTTAAATATTGATGACACTATTGATTGAAATTCAAATTTCATCTTTCTAGATATGTAGAAAATGTGATGTAAAATGCTTTGCTTACATCAGTGATGTGAGTGATATAATTTTTGGCAAGCATTAAAAATTCTATTTTAAAGGTCTTACTAATTATTGAGGAGAAGAGTAAAAGTAAATTATTTGATTTTTTTCTTTCTCAAGTTAATGATTTTAGATTTTTAAAAATGCATCTAAATGATAGCTCTAAAAGAAAAAATAACCTTATAAATTTTTACAGGTCTGGGCTTTAAAAATACAGAAATGATTTTTTTTAAATAAAACAACAACAAAGCCTTAAGAAACACTGCATTTCTTCTTAAGGAAATAAATTTGGGAAAGAAACAACGACAACAAATCTGCCAAGAGTTCATCACTTTCAAATGAGGGGAGATTTGGAAACTTCCGGATAGGCCATCAGCAGATTTTTTTTTCCCAAAGTGTGGTCACAGGTTTATATTTCAGCACAATTTCAAGGAAAGGTGCAATGCAATTAAGAAATGTTCCAGGAAATATCCTGTGTCATTTGACTTATGATACATACCTGATTCTAGGATGACATGACTTCTCTCTGAACATATTATGGGACGTATGTGGAAACATAGGGAGTATCAGCCTGAAAGTACTTTTTGAAAGCATCTGGATTGTGGATGGTTACCTCAGGTGTCACAAACACCACACTGAAGTCTGCTTTGGTGAGGAAGAGGCAGAACATATTCTGGATACAGAAGCTAGGCCTTGGCTTGCTACAACTGGCTCATCAGGGTGGGGCCATAAGAGTCAACCAAGGAAAAAACTACATCACACACCAAATGCAAACATCAAGCCAGTTGTTGGCCAGAGTCCTGAACATCTTATTAAGAAAGAAATACTTTGGCTCACTGCAGTGTGTACAATGTGAATCACAAATCCTCATCGAGGGAGCTAATTTTTGCTGGCACTATTGTCAGTTTTATATATTGGTGATAGAGTTTTAAATACAGAGGCTACTTTGCTTCCTTACTGTTTTATTTATAGGATAGGATGTACAGAATTTATTCAGCCAGTAACTAACTTTACCTGAACTCTAGTATAATGAAACCTTGAATGATGAAGTTTTTTTTAAATTAAGTTACAATTTAAAATATTAGACAAATACTAAAAGTAGTAAGGAAAACAAAAAAAGCATTAACAAAAATAAAGATTATAATCCAATTTTACAGAATCAATCCTTGCAAAGTAAATCTACAGGTTACAGAATAACACAATGGCACTATGTCACAATTTAAAAGCCAGGATTAATTAAACTGCTTCCAAGCATACCCATCTATTTCATTCTATTTTCTTGTGTATCTTACATGTAGAACCTGAAAACATTCCACAAAGACATCCTCTTCGCCACCTAAAATCAGCACTCATATGTTTTTTTTTTTTCCCATCCAACTTTTGTTAAGCCCATCTTGAGTAATAAAACTTTCTGAAGATCTCACAGTCCCTAAATAGGAGAACTTGAACTTAAACCCAGAGCAATTATTCTCTGAAGACTATGCTCTGAAAACTATGCCATAAACAGGCCAAGCAGTTTTCTTTTTGTATTGTGTCCTTTCTTGGCTTCAGTATCAGGGAGATATTGGATTCATAGAATTAGTTGGGGAGGATTCCTTCCTTTGCCATGTTACAAAATAATTTCTGTGGTATAGGTATGAATATACATATATTCTAAATAAAATCCTATCAAGCTGAATTAAGCTGCACATCAAAAAAATTATCCACCACAATCAAATGGGCTTCATCCCAGAGATATAAAGGTCATTCAATATATACAAATCTGTATATGTGATTCACCACATAAATAGAAACAAAAACAAAGACCGCATGATCCTCTAAATATATGCAGAAAAAGCATTTGACAAAATTCAGCACACTTTTATGTTAAGAACTCTTAAGAAATTAGGTATAGATGGAACATACCTCAATATTATAAAAGTCATATATGACAAACCCACAGCCAACATCATACTGAACAGGGAAAAGTTGAAAGCATTCCCCTTTAGTACTGGAACCGTACAAGGTTGCCCACTGTCACCACTTCTGTTCAACATAGTGCTGGAAGTTCAAGCCAGAGCAATCAGACAAGAGAATGAAATCAAGGGTATCCAAATGGGGAAAGAAGAGGTAAAACTATCACTCTTTGGTAACAATATGATCATATATCTAGAAAACTCCAAAGATTCTTCCAAGAGGCTCCTGGAATAAATAAGTAAATTCAGCAAAGTCTCAGGCTAAAAAATCAATTTGCACAAATCAATAGCATTCCTATACACAAATAATAGTCAAACTGAAAATCAAATCAAAGACTCAATACCTTTCACAATAGCAACAAAGACAATAAAATACCTAGGAATATATTTAACTAAGGAGGTGAAAGACTTCTACAGGGAGAACTACAAAACGCTGAGTAAGGAAATCACAGAGGATATAAACAAGTGGAAAAACATATCATGCTCACAGATTGGCAGAATCAACATTATTAAAATGTCTATACTATCCAAAGTAGTATACCAAAGTGATTTACAGATTCAGTACAATCCCCATTAAAATACCAATATCATTTTTTGCAGATGTAGAAAAAATAATTTTATGCTTCGTATGGAACCAGAAAAGACCCTGAATAGCCAAAGCAATCTTAAACAAAAAGAAAAAATTGGGAGGCACATCCTTCCCAGACTTCAAGCTATACTACAAGGCTATAGTAACAAAAACAGCATGGTCCTGGAACAATAAAAGAGACATAGACCAATGACTCAGAACAGAGAGCCCAGAAATAAAACCAGCCTCATACTACCATCTGATCTTTGACAAAGCAAACAAAAATATACTGGCAAAATAATCCCTATTCAATAAATGGTGCTGGGAAAATAGGATAGCCACATGTAGAAGACTGAAACAGGATCCACAACTCTCACCACTCACAAAAATTAATTCACAAGGAATAACATAGACCTAACCTTAAGGCATGAACCTATATGAATTCTAGAAGAGGTCAGAAAACATTTTATAGATATTGGCCTAGGGAATGAATTTATTAAGAAGCACCCAAAGGGAATGACAGCAACATCAGAAATAATAAATGAGACCTGATTAAATTAAAAACCTTCTTTCTGCACAGCCAAAGAAACAATCAATAGAGGGAATAGTAACCTAAAAAAGGGAGAAAATATTACCATGCTATACCTCTCATATAGGGCTCATAACCAGAATCTACAAAGAACTCAAGCAAATCAGCAAGAAAACACCAAGACAACCCATTAAAAAGTGGGCAAAAGACATGAACAGAAGTTTTTCAAAAGAAGGTAGACTAATGGACAATAATCATATGAAAAAATGCTCAACATCTCTAATCATCAGGGCAATGCAAATCAAAACCACAATGAGATATAACCTAAATGCAGTGAGAATGGCTTTTATCAAAAAGTCTTAAAACAACAGATGCTGGCGTGGCTGCAGAAAGAAAGGAACTCTTATTCACTGTTGGTGGAACTGCAAAGTAGTACAACCTCTATGGAAAGTAGTATGGAGATACCACAAAGAACTAAAAGTAGAACTACCATTTGATCCAGCAATCCCACTACTAGGTATTTATCCAAAGGAAAAAGACATTTTATAAAAAATACAGTGGCACTCAAATGTTTATAGCAACACAATTCACAATCACAAAGATGTGGAAACAACCGAAATGTCCAATGCATGAATGGATCAATAAAATGTGGTATATGTATACCATGGAGTACTATTCAGCCATAAAAAATGATGAACTAGTACCTTTCACAACAACCTGGATGGAACTGGAGACTAACCTTTTAAGTGAAGTATCTCAAGGATGGAAGAACAAAAAACATATGTGCTCACTATTTAATTGAAACTTATAGATCAACACTCACATGCACATATGGTAGTAAAATTCAACAGAAATCAAGCAGGTGGGAGGGGGTACAAGAGGATGGATAAATTAAAACCTAACAGGTACAAAGCACACTATATGGGTGAAGGACACACTTAAAACTTTGACTCAAACTGTACAAAAGCAGTTCATGTAACCAAAACTTTTGTACCCCTGTAATATTCTGAAATTTAAAAAACACAGTCCAAGTGCAGACTTTTTTCCTATAAAACTACTTTAATTCCTATTTTAATATAATTTAGTGTTGTGAGCTTTAAATTTTATTAATATGAGAAAGTAAATTAAATCAGAGGAGTAAAACTGTTTAACAAACACAAACACACAATTTTTAACCATTTATTGCACAAATCCTTGGAAAATGGCTTTATGTCTGTTCTTTCATCTATAAAACTGGTATGTGGTCACTTAACTTGTATCCACGAAAATGGTGTGAAAAAATGATGTATAGTTTAAAGATAATAAGCAGTAAACATAAGAGCTACCAACAGTTTCTGGAATTTGCTGACTAAAAAATAAATGCGAATTTGGTACTTACTAGCTATGTAAGTTTTAAAAAATTTCTTCATCTCTCTGTGCCTCAATTTTCCATCCATCCATAAAATATGCATGACAATTATAGTTGTTAGTGGATTATAGAAGACAATCTGAAATGTACAAAGACATTTCTCAATAAAGATTTGTTTTTGTCTACTCACAACAAATAAAGACTAAACTCTTTAAAAATAAGAATAAAACTAGTTCCTAATTAGACCATAGTAATGAAAATATTTTTCCAAAATAAAGATGAATTTTAAAACAGGAGAAGTTTAGGTTTCCTTTTGGAAATGGTTGTTTTACTATGTTGCAGTTTTTTAATGATGAAAATGAAATTATTTGGAGGAATAGATTTTTTTTTTGTACTTCTTTGATATTCCCTGAAAATCTTTCTGTGTTTTTAAAAGCACAGGCTTGAACTTTCCTACAAAGAGTTGGCCTTTATGGAAAATAGATTAGTAGAGATTATAAGACGCTGAAAGAAAACAAATGAATTATTTATTATTCCATTTTTCCAAATTGTGTTTACAAGTTACCATTCAGAATGAACAAAATGCTTATCATTTTATCAGAAGACTGTATGTCACAAGACAGGAATGGGAAGTGTTCCTATGAAAAACACTGAAGAAAAATAAGAAGCATGTTAGAAAAAACTGCCAAAGATGCAGTAAGATCAGAAATATTACTAACACTGGAAACCAAGGAGGAGACAAAGGCAGCATCATGGACTTCTGTGCTGTAGCATTTAATACTGGAAACTCCAGGAGCTCCAAAGTCCTATGCTAAGCTCTAAGCTTGTCACAGCATGTTTTTCTTTTAAGTCTGGATGCTATCAAGGCACTTCCTTAGCTGGTTGCTATAGAAATAATCGTACTACACAACTTCGAGAATCAGAAGCAAACAGATGTTAAAGCAGCAGAAGTGTAGTCATCTTTGTGTATTTGCTCTAATAGTTTTAGGATTAAAAATGAAACAAAATTAAAAACAAAAGGTATTATTTGAATTTAAAATTTAGGAATACGGATTTCATAGTTTAACCAAGTGTTCCAGTTCAGCACAACCAAAGAGTTAATTAAGGGCTCTTTTCTGAAGTCCTCAGAGTAATCAGCAAATGCTAAAGAAAACAGGAAGTAAGGGCTCCATCAAGCAGAAGAATGTCTGATTTTAATCAAAAAATTGAGGATAAGTGTACATTTCAACGGGTGATATGCTGAAAATGATCTCTTTTTTTAAGTTTATAGTACGTGCTGGGATGTCACCACCTTGGGGAAAAAAAAAATACTCGAAAATTCAAACCCATCTTTTTATTAATCTCATATTTATTTTGATTCTTTTTTAAAATTTTTTTGGTGAGATCTGTCATATACTTTTCTGTGTGTGTATATGAATGTTTGTGTGTGTAGATATAGATCTTTCTATTCTCTCTTTTCTGTCCCATTTAACTTTTGAACTTTTTCATTGCTAGTACTACAGTATCTTAATTTCTAAAGTTTTGTAATAAATTTTGATATCTGATAGAGCAATCCTATCATCTTCTTCTTCAAGTCTCTCTGGACCAAGGCACTGATAATTTTCCATTGGGAAACAGCTAGTCCCATTTTGGCACAGTAACTTGTGGAAGAGTCCTGTGTGGCTTTTTAGTCATTATGAAGTAATAGATGACAGTGTTACAAAAGGGCCTAAACTCCAAGATGATGTATTTGTTTTACAATGGCTATTAATTTTCCTTTGAATCATCTGATGTTGAATACTTATAATTCCAGCTTTAAAAAAAAAGGCTAAATTCAATCTATCTAACTATCTATCTATCTACATATATATATACATATATATATATATATATATGTATACCTAAGTTAATCATTCCATGTTAAGTATTCCCACCTACTTAAGTTTATCTCAAGGATTTTAAGTAATTCAGTCAAGCAAGAATCTGGGGAAAATGTATTGCTATAATATTAATAATATTTGCATTTTGATGATAAGTGATAAATAGGTCCATTCCAAGTTCAATAAATGGAAAGAATTAAAAACACTAAATGGAAAATTCTAATTAAGGATTTGTTAAACAGAGTATTGTAGTAAGTTCTGAGGTACAAGATATTAATTCTGTTTGCAAGGATCTATTAATAAATGTCTAGCTGGGAAAATTGACTTTTCTTTATATAAAAATTTCAACAACCACTCAAAGCTGAATATAGTAAATGTTAAGTGAATAGGACAGCTGTCTGGAGCAAATGGTGACTACCAAGAAATGGGGTCATTGGGAGAGGTTTCCTTGAAGTCTTAATATGTAAAATATCATTCACATAGAGAGAAGGCACCAACAGATATTCCAGAGATAAGAATCATAATTAGCCAAGATAAGGAGGCTAGAATGTTCACAGTGGACTTTCTGATTGTAAATTTGAATTATAAGTGAATCATTTATAAAATATGTAAAATTATATGTACAGAAATCTCTGCTGTATTATCCTTGTTGGCATTATAGGGTCTTTCTGTGGGCCTGAGAACTGGCTCAGGTTTTTAAATTGGATAAAGAAGTGAGATTCCTTGGGCACTGATGACATGAGGCTTCTGCCCATCCAACTTCAATCATTTTTGATTATCTATATCAAGCCATGCTCTTTTTGTCTGTCCATGTATTTTTCCTTTAGAAACACCTTGGTATATCAGCTGTCACCATACATCCCAGATGGTTGAGTATACTGCCACGTGACCTCTGCTATTCTGGAATCCTGTCATTCCCACTGACAACAGGGAGCCCCAGTCTCTAACAATATTGTCGACCATTGACCCTGGTCCAGTCACCACTGAGCTTCTCAAAAATGCCAGTCCCTTCCTCACTAGCACATTCCTCACCAGCTTTGTGATGAGAATGTCCTCTAGCCCTTCCCATGAGCAGCTGGTAGGCTCTCTGGTGTTATACAATAGAATCATTCTAGCATGCTCACTTCTCTGATCCTTTTGATCCCATCCTCAAAACTCTGTTAAGGCAGTTCTGTCATTTCTACTTAATTTAATGTGAGCCTTTCTTCCCCTCCATGAGTTTTGAGCAACCATCCAAGCAGTGTATTAGGACCATTTCCAGGTGTTCTTGCCAGGGAGTTTTCAGTCATGGAAGAATGTGCCCTTGTTGACAAACGCTCCTTTGTGGAGCTTATCTCCCCGCTTGCCCAAACCCCTTCCCAGTCCAAACTTATCAAGATCTGCTCCCTGGCATGCTCTCCCGATTCCTTTTGCTATAAATTAATCGTGTCTTGAAGTTCTTTTGGTGAGTAATTCCTTTTTTCCTTCCCTGGTGGCCCATGCTGAGACTTTATCCTAGTTACAGAACTATAAGACTGAAGAAAAAATGGGGTCAGATCTTGCAGAGGACAAATATCATCTTCTAAGGCATTCATCTCAGTTGGGGTTTTGGTATGGTCTTTAGGTAAGAGAAGGCTGGTATCTTCCAGCAAAACGAAGTAGGCCACTCCTGCAGGTCCAGGAGTTCAAAGAAATCCCGGGGTCCCACGATCTTGTGCACGTTCACCCATAACTTCCTATTCAATGTCTTAGGGCCCCACACTTTCCCTATTGGGGCCTGATTTAGCACAGAAGACTTGCCAAGGCTGTGAATTTGGTCTTTGTTACAGTTCTACTACTTTTACAATAACGTTCATCATCCGATCTTCGGTTCAATCTGTATTCTAGCTGGAGAAGTTATGGGTTTCTTTAAATGCTGCCCTGGAGGCCTTCTAACTTTCACACCATGCCCTGGGGTAGTAATCGACAAATTGAAGTTTATCCATTTTCCTCTTAAGGCCAACAATGGTACTTAGCCACAATCAACCAACTTACCTGTCCTCATGATCACTGATCCTCCCATATCTCTGAAATGCTTCCACAAGTTAGTACATCTCCTTTCACCTATACTCCACCCCTACTCAACACTGGTGAAAGTTATAGCAATTGTAGTGCTAGAATTTTCAGGAAGTTTTTAACAGCTTACTTACCACCAACAGTGGGATCTAATTGCTTTCTCATTGGCAAGAGATCTAACTGCAGAATCCCATCTCAAGAGTATACTTCCTAGGACCACTTATAAAATTACATGTTTTCAGTTGAGTTTCTTCATTACTTTTCTAGGGCTGCTACAAAAAGTATCACAAACTTGATGGCATAAAACAACAGTTAATTAGTCTTTCACACTACCGGAGGCTAAAAGTCTCAGATCAGGGTGTTGGCAGAGTTGGTTCCCTCTGGGTGTTCTGAAGGAAAATGTGTCCTATGCCTCTCTCCTGGCTTTTGGTGGTTTGCTGGCAATCTTTCACATTAGATGCATCATGCCAATCTCTGCCTCTATCTTCACATGGCGCTCCCTCTTTCATGTTCCTGTAGTCATGTGACACTTTCCCTGTGTGTCTCTGTCCATGTCCAAATTTCCCTCTTCTTATAAGGATACCAGGCATAATGGATTTGGGGCCCACTCTACTGTATAATAGAATAGCATGATCTTATCTTACCTTGATTACATCTGTAATGATCCTATTTCCAAATAAAGTCACATTTGCAGGTTAAGACTTTAACATGTCTTTTTGAAGGACACAATTCAAGTCATAAGTATCCCAAAGACAAATAAAGACAAATCCTGTGATGAGAATTTGTATGTAAGTGATTCATTAGAATATATTCCCAAGAAAATACAGGAGAGCAGAGAAATGGGAATGGCAACAGAAGATGACCAATCAAAGGTGCATTATCAAGTAATTTCCAACTGAGGATAACCTTTCTTCAATCCGGCCATGGAAAAAAAGAGAGGCCTCAGAAGAAACCAAACCTGCTGACACCTTGATCTTGGACTTCTGGCCTCCAGAACTGTGAGAAAATAATATTTTTTGTTTGCTTAAACCACCCAGTCTGTGGTACTTTGTTATAGCAGCCCTAGCAAACTAATACAGTAGCCACTGACAAACATACAGGTGCTGGCTCATGGGAGCAAGAGCACACTGGGATCAGGAGCACATGGAGTAGAAAAGGAGTCTGACAAGATATGGGAAAAACACCCATGGTGTCTGTTCTGCTCCCTTTGTTCCCAGGGAACCATTTCAGAACATGTGCTCCTTGTCCCCACAATGTTAACTTTTGCTCCATTAAACATCCTAGTTTCCAGAAAGGACATACTAAGGATTCTACTGGAACCTGAAGGTGTGACTCATACTTTGTCAAAGTGGGCTCTAAAAAATTTAGACAGAATTGCTTTTCTATAACGGAGGTAGAATCAAGTCATGACCTTGGGAGATTCATTCAGGTGCATCTTAATGTTTCCATACCTGATAATAACAGTGAATGATAAAATGCAGCAACTGTGGTGGGATGAGAGCAAGGTTCCAAGAGCACAAGACCTTTAAGGTTGAAGAAATGGGTCAATCCCCAGAGCGATCAAGCTAGAGCAAGTACAACATTAACCAAGGGTGAGGGAAGTCTAGAATAACTATTGGAGGAGGAAGAAGAAACTAGTTGATTGGTTATTATTGGAGATTCTACTTAATTTAGTATATATTAAATTCTGTTTTCTTATCTGCACACACAAGGGATTTACATCACAATCTTAAAAAATAAAATTCAGGCCGGGCACGGTGGCTCACACCTATAATCTTAGCACTCTGGGAGGCCGAGGCGGGTG
This sequence comes from Varecia variegata, assembly GCA_028533085.1. Classification (NCBI taxonomy): domain Eukaryota; kingdom Metazoa; phylum Chordata; class Mammalia; order Primates; family Lemuridae; genus Varecia; species Varecia variegata. Next base: position 70,173,875 of record CM052443.1, read on the forward strand.
GATCGTTTGAGCTCAGGAGTTCGAGACCAGCCTGAGCAAGAGCGAGACCCCATCTCTATTAAAAAAATAGAAAGAAATTATCTGGACAACTAAAAATATATATATATAAAAATTAGCTGGGCATGGTGGCACATGCCTGTAGTCTCAGCTACTCAGGAGGCTGAGGCAGTAGGATCGCTTGAGCCCAGGAGTTTGAGGTTGCTGTGAGCTAGGCTGATGCCACGGCACTCTAGCCCAGGCAACAGAGTGAGACACTGTCTCAAAAAAATAAATAAATAAAAAAAATTAAAAAAATAAAATAAAATAAAAAATAAAATCCATAGCCAAGTATGAGGAATTGTTCATAGGTGGGAAAGTGCACTAAACAATCACATGAGTGGCAGAATTCTTGACTAATAATAAGACCCATGTATTTGGTTAAATCTAATTTTCATGTGCTTTTCTATTTCCAGATCTAATTGGTATAATATTCTATTGAATGACATTATATAATATAATAAAATGTTAAAGTTAATCATACTTTATTCACTCCTTATCATCTCTATTGTTTGTATGATTTTTATCTTTACCTGGGGTTATGATCTTAAGCATTCTTTGCCTGCAGAAAATATTTGCTGTGGATCTTTAACTCACAAATTAGTATATCAAATATCTTTATTATCCACTTAAAAAAATCACAGTAATGGTAACTCAGCTTTCAAACTTTTAAGAATAAAATGTAGAGATAAAGTTTTTATTTTAGAAAAATGAAACAAAATGATAAATGTGATATAGCAAGTTTTTCAAGTTAGAAATACTTTGTGTAAATATACACAAAAATAAGGTGATTATGTTTTTTTCTGTCAAATATGACAATGAATGTGAAATCATTTAGTAATTTTTTTACAGTGGAAATTGAAATTTTTGTATGTGAGTCTACAAGTGATAGGAAAAAAATAACATAAAAGGGGCTTTGGGTTATCTGTAAGGATGAATCTATTTGGAGACACTTTTTATATCCATAGAATGGAAAACATTCTAAACACAATCCAACATATAATAGAACAATCTTAAACATTTTTTCAGAGCTAAAATAAAAATGTAAATAAATATTATATGAAAAATGATGTTATCTATGGGAAACTATTTTGATGCTAGTTTCACAAATGTTTTATTCACACCCAATATTAATTACCTTTTAAATCTATTAATTAAAATAGCAAAATCTCACAAGAGAGAGACAATTTTCTTCCAGAGAGCAAAGCTGAGTTGGTATTCAGAGCCTAGAAACCAAATTTAGACAAAAATATTAACTTTCCAACTCAGCCAATCTCCAGTGAACACATGCAGGAAAAAGTGTATTTAAAAAAATTCTTAAAATGGAATAACCCCATGCTTACAGATCATAAGTTCATTATGAAAGAAGAAATACAAATTTCAAAATTTTTGCAATGTTGGACAAGATGTGAACTGATGGGGCAAACATTTTTTGAGCACACAGAACAGCATACATTATAATATTATAATTATTATCTCATTTAAACCTGTTTTTACTCGTGTATGTACCATGCTCCTAGTTTTCTCTGACCTGTAGCACCTCACCCTTATTCCTCATTCATTAATGTCTCTGAGTGTCTCCAGGAAAGCAGCACAGTTTGGTGACTGAGAATAGTGACTCGGAGGTCATGCTACTTGACTTCATTCATCTATGTAACCATAGTGTTTGATCCAGGAAGTATTTTAGGTACTGAAGATGTAGGAGTGAACAATAGTCTATCTACAGTTGACCTGGGAACAACACAGATTTAAATTGCATGGCTCCACTTATACATGGATTTTTTTCAATAAAAGTTACACCTAGTGTGCCTACCTCTCCTGCCTCCCCTACTACCTCCTCTACCTCTTCCACCTCTGCCACCACTGAAACAGCAAGACCAATTCCTCTTCCTCCTCCTCCTCAGCCTACTGAATATGAAAATGATGAGGATGAAGACCTTTATGATGATCCACTTCCACTTAATAAATAATAAATATATTTTATCTTCCTTATGATATTTTTAATAACATTTTCTTTTCTCTAGCTTACTTTATTGTAAGGATATAATATATAATACATATAACATACAAAATATGTGTTAATCAACTGTTTATTTTATAAGTAAGGCTTCCAGTCAATAGTTGGCTATTAGTAGGTAAGTTTGGGAGAAGTCAAACATTATACCCATATTTTTGACTGAGTGGAAGAAGGTATCCCATATCCTCACATTGTCCAAGGGTCAGTTGTACCTGCCTTCATCAAGGTGATTTTTTCATTGGTAATCTACATAAATAAATAAAAGATACATAAATAAGTAACTGATGATCTTAAAATTCTAAATCTTCTACTTCCTGTGCAACTTGAGAAGCTATTTAGCCTACTAAACTTCACAATATTTTTTGCCGGTAAAATGGGGATGATAAAATTGCTTACACATGGGCATAGACATATGAATATATAGTCTTAGTCTGTTTTATGCTGCTATAACAGAATACCACAAGCTGGATAATTTATAATGAACAGAAATGCATTTGGCTCACGGTTTTGGAGGCTGGGAACCCTGAGAGCATGGTGCCAGCATCTGTCGAGGGCTTTCATGCTGCATCATCCCATGGCAAAAGGCAGAAGGCAAGAGAGTGCAAAACCAACAAGAGAGGGCTGAACTCACTTACAACAACATACTCTTGCAAGACAAAACTAATTCTGTAAAAATGGCAATAATTTATTTATAAAGGCAGAACTCTCAAGGCCTAATCACCTCTTAACCGTCCCACCTCTTAATACCATTACAAAGGCAATAAAATTTCAACATTGAGTTTTGGAGGGGCATTTAAACCATAGATACATACACATACATATATATACACACATGCCTATATATACACATGTATATATATATATTATATATATTTTCTTTCTTGAGATAAATACTAGCCTTCAATAAAAGGGATGTATAAATCACAGATTGGGCAAGTAGGCACACAGACAAAAACCAAACTTATAAAACTAAACATATACTTCATTCAGATTTTTTGCTATAAATTACCTTTGTTGACATAATAAAATAGAAAGAAAATTGGAACATGCCCTGTTCTTTATCATAAGTTACAGGTTCTTTTACTATCTTTTCTGACATCCAGTGTAACAATAAACACTCTCTGATGTATAACATCATTTCACTGAAAAGATCATCATTTTGTGTTAACTCCGAAACTTAGAAATTGTTTGTTTTTTAAAAGTATTGAAATCATCATATTGTATGAAATGATGTTAGTTGATAAAGTTTGTCTTTTATTCATGACTTAGCTTGTGAATAAACTCAGAGTTGTTTTTTTTTTTTTTTTTCCTTTTCCTTTATTTGATCTTCCAACCAATCTGAAAGCCTCTTACAGGAAAGAAAGCAGTTCTCACAGTACTATCTCATCTCATGCTAGTATTAAAGGGAGGCTTTCTCTGTTTTCTGACTCTAAACACAATGCAAAGTTTCATTTCTTCCATATTACCTCCTAATCTTGTTGAGAAGTTAAAAATGAGGTAATCCATGAGAAACACCTTGCATAGCGCCCAACGTATAGTAAGTGCTCACTGGGCTTACTGCAATTTAGAATCCTACTAATTTTGCCATGTTATATTTGCAATAGTCTTCGAATAGATTTCCCTTTCTCTAATATAACTTTTCCCCTCTTCCATACATATTAAGTGTTGTCACCTGATTAAATGTCCTGATGAATAATTCTGAATCATTCAGGGTTTTGATCAAACACCTTTAATGAGTTCACACTTTAATCATTCTAGACCACCACTGTCTAGATCCACTTTCCCTTTCTAATTTTAGTTGCTCCTGTTGTGCTGTATGATAAGCCCTATATTCCAATTAAAACAACTTATTTGTTTTTCTTTTAAATGTCTCAACGTATCCACTCTACCTGAAATGCCCCACTCACTGCTTCACCCCCAACAGGCACGTAGTGACATTCCCCGTCCTTAAAACATCTCCTGGTAATCCTCTCAGCTGAAAGGATTTTTTTCTCCCTCCACTTATCTGTCTCATAGTCCTTTGTATGGAAATGGACTTTCTACCTTCTAGTTTCTAGTATTTTTATTTGTGTACATAGCTTATCTCTTCCAGTAGAGTATATGTCCTTGAGGGAAGAATTTGTATCTAGTTCATATTTTTATTCCCAAAGTATCCACACTGAATCAGTATTTGTTGACTAAATGAATGAATTACCTTTTCAAATCATTCAGAACAGGAAAGTGAGAAGGTTAAACATTAAATATGGATAATATTTTACTACAAGGCTGGTTTTATAACCAGGTAGGTGCTGACTTAATTTTTGATATGACTTCTGGAGAACAAAGACTAGTAACCCTATTCTAAAATATCTCCCAACCCTTTATATTCTACCAGTAGAAAGCCAGTAGAGGTTGATATCCCTAGTCTTCCTGATGATGGCTTTGTCACATTAGATTCAAAAGACACACACTTGCTAAACAAATTTGTTTTCTATATTATAGAACACGGAAGAGACAAAAAAGTAAAATGACACTGAAAGTAGATGCAGAATTATGCAGAAGACACACTTTGCCTACATTGAACATTTTAAATAGATGATTCTGGTTTAGTACTTGGCAGCAATCTAATTTCTTGATGGAATGTGTCATAATTTACCTAACCTGAGGCAGACTGCCAGAAAGTTTCAAGAACTTGCCTGGTGGTGGGGAAGGCAGAATGAGAGGGTGTAGCTGAATCTGAAGATAATTTGAAAGTGTTATGAATGCAGGCATGCGTCAATTTGAAGCTGAGAATTAAAGGAAATAGAAGATGGAGTTCGAGCAATTCATATTGCTTCACCTATGCAAAGTCAGAAGCTATGGCTGAGTCAAACCAGGCATGAACAGTCACCCCATACACTGAAAGAATCCAGACAAATTAAAGAAACAATTATGTTAAATCTGAAAAAGAGAGTCACTGAAGCAAACTCAAAATAGAAACAAACTTAGTCAAAGCAGGAGAAATATCTGTAGTTGTAAAGTAGCAGGACCTTGTGTTAGACATTGTATTGTTCCATCCCATTTGTATTCCTTTTTATTGCATACACCAAGGCCATCAACATGCCTTCAGAAATTCTTATAATTATGACATGTTATTCATGTTGCCCGGATATCTCATATCTGACTGACCTGAGACCATTGGAAAAGGATTCAGTAGTGTTTCATCTTAATTACTAAATCATGATGGCAACTACCACTTGACTGGTAGAAAATAATGCCTATTAAATTGTGAGGTCACTTAAAAAGCATCTCACATGCACCCAAAGTCAGTTTTCAGCTGTAATAAGGCTATGGGGTCTGAGCCAGTACTATGCTAAACTGGCTTCCTACCAGCTCCCCAGAGCCAATTGTGCCCATCTCCTCCCAAATCCATGTTCAGTTATTGTTGGTAACTTGAAATTATGGTGAAATTATGGCTATGGTAAAAAACACTACAAGTAAAGGATTTTCCCTGCAGAGCTGGTTGTTAAATATTACCAGCACACCACCAGCTATGTTCTGGTCTTCGTTTCCACCAACTCTCATTTGTTGTTTAATTACACTGTCCATGAACCATTTGGAAAACCCCTACAAGTACCACTCACTGTCATGAGTTCAATAGTTATGCCAATAGTATTGTTTCCAGGTGGTTTAGTAGCTTCCAATCTGAAGTTGCCAGAAACTTCCTGGATTCTATGCAGTCATAGGGAGAATAATCTACCTCGACTCTTCATTTTGACACCTGGGCTCTAAAAATTCTTAGTATTCCTATAGTTTCTCCATTTATCTTATTTGACTTTTCTCAAAATGAATCCATTGAACCCTGTAGGAGATAGACATTATTCCAACCCTTTTCTGATTTGTTTTACTCCTTGAGGTCCTCCGGCCAACTTCCAAAATGTTTTTCTCCTTTTCCAGGGACAAGAAAGCATAATATATACATATATCAGTAAATGCAAACAACTTGGGATATGTAAGCTATGGGAAAATAAGAGGAGAAGAAATGTTCCTTGATAATAAGAGGGGCTTGTGGAATGAATCCAGCTTAGTTAGCCAAGAATCAACCATACCATTTAAATTTATTTTTTAAAAATCTGTACTAATTGTGCTACATATTTCTATTTTGTCTTCTTTCTGAAATTAACTCTTCACACTTTTTTACCCTGCTCTGTGTTCTTGGGAATTGATATTTAGGAGATACCTTGATGGTTCTCTTTCCCCCTAGCCTCCTGTTGAATTTGGCCAAAGGAAGGCCCAAAAGTGGGATTTGGAGGTTTTTGACAGATGATCTTCTCCACATAGCTGCTCTCTCTTGGGTCTGATAACTGTTCGCTGCCCTGTCTATCTGGCCTACAGGTTAAAAAAGCTCCATGCTGTTGCTAGTTCTAGGATACAGCACTGTCCCTCATTGTTTTCTTAAAACCCCACCCTGTATCTTAACAATAAAAATTTTCTCCATTAAAATCTCATCAATTATTCAGCGTGAGTATACCATCTCTTATTACGCTGGGATCCTGGCTGACACTCCAATTAACCTAAGTCATAGCCCATGGAGCTTAATCGTCTTCTCACTAAAAGTATTTCCATTTGGTATATTTATGAATCATATACTCATGTTGTTTCAGTTATGAAAAAAGTTAACATTCATTCTTCCAAAGACAGCTGTTTATTTGCCCTAATTATTGTACATCTATCCCACCTGCAATTTTATTAGATCTTTTTGGAGTTTAGTATGTTGTTTCTGAATGAATATCTTCTCTTGACATAAACAGGTATTTGAAGAGAAAATCAAGGATAATGGAAGATCATTGAGCACACTTAATCTTATGGTACATGTAAAAATATTAGTTTGATACATATTGACATGAGAAAGAAATCCAGTAATTTTATTACTAGATTAAATATGCAATGATGAATTGGAACAAATGGGTTCCATCTCATCAATATTGTCTCTGGGTTCAGTTGAATTAAAATGGACACTTGGTGCGATTTCAGTTTAATGTACGAGGTGCTAGAAAATTCACTCTGATATCAGGAGGATCTTAAGCCTCACATTATTGGGTTAAGAAGTTTCAGAAAAAGACTTTTCTACCCACTTGTTCTCAGAAAACCAACAATTGGAATAGTTTAAATCAGGAATTAACTAGGATACATTTTAGGCTATCTAACCCTCTATTCCCCAGCAATCCTGAGTCATTCATTAAACTAAGGTGCTGCTCCAAAGCCAAAGCAATTTCCAGAGTGAGAAAGACAAGGCGCATTTGTCCTGACCTGTGACTGGAAGACTAAGAGAAAGGTCATATTACATGAGTGATTCATATGAAAATGTGGGAAGGAAACATATTATTTCATCATATCCCAGGGAATACGTAGTTTGTAATACCTATGTATTCTACTGAAATGAGGGTCATGTTAACTTAAATTTTCCTCTTCCTATGATGCAATTTCCATTATCTTGCTAATTGACTCTGAGAAATGTGATCTTGTAAATGTAACTATGTGTTTAAGCACAGTTTTAAAATATGAGTACATAAAGGGAAAGACCTTAGTTATTACCTGACCCTCCCCAATCCCCAAAGGGCCTAATGTAATGATTTGAAGATAGTAGTATCTCTACTTGTTTATTGAATTGATTGCAAAATATGGTTAAAATCATATTGACTATTTCTGAGAGCAGACCCAAATTTAAACATTTGTTTTTCTTTTCACATAATGAAAAAATAATATGCTTACAAAAACTTGGGGTCTCCAGGAAATCTGACTAATCTCTCGAAGAGCTGAAGACTACCTAAAAAGATTTGTCATCAGAGCCATGACACCCGTAGTCACTGCCCCGGATGTTCCTTCGCCTGGAATTGTTCCTTATGAAACCCAAACTTACCCACCCTGTGTGACTAAAGGCATTATAAGTGATGAAGAATATGGACAAGGTAAGCTATGATTAATTGCTTAGTGAGATGAAACTCTAATCCAAAGTATACACAATTCCTAGTATTCAATACTCACTATAAATAAAATGTGATCTCTCAGCATTTTAACGTACCTTCAAAACCACGGATTCAAATTTATTCTTTTACCTTCCTAAGAATTTCTAATCATGAGCTCTCAACTCAATGACAGCAATAATTCTAGAGGAATTAAATAATCTAACCAGGCATAAACTTTTCCACCTTGTTATATTTATCTAGCATGAACAGTTTTGATGTGTTCTGATTATTAATAAAATCCTGCTTATTGAGAGTTGCCTACAGATCAATATTTCAGCAATGAGAAAATACCTTCCTGTTGACAACTCAAAACACCAGAGAGCATGGAACCCAGAAGTGCCAGAACAGAGCCAGGATTGGAGCCAAAGTTTCTGACAAATTTTAGGGATTATTAAAGGATACAGATGGCAGAATGTGTAGTAAGATTGGTACTCTGGATAGGGAACACAGGGCAGAGGATATTTTCAGTCCAATTGTATTATTCAGCATAGGATAGGCTGTATAGTGGTAATGAAAGGAACCCTGCAATCTCACCAGCTTAACAGATAAAACTTGTTCATGCCAAGTCAGCTATGATTTACTAGCTCTCAAGGGCAGCTCCCTTCCCAGTGGGACCATAGGTAACCAGGCTATTTCCGTGTTGTAGCTCTGTCGGCATTTCTTGGTTTAAGAATCACTGTATTGAGAAAAGAGAGAGGGCCTGGGATTGTATCTGAACTCTTCATTGATGAGGCTCAAAAGTGGCAAGTGGACCGAGGCACAAACCTTAGAACTCACCAAATACCCCACGTGCTTTCCTACATTTCCCAGTCTCCATACATTTATTTTGGGACAATAAGACTACTCTGGCTAGTGGGCTATAGATGGCAATGGCGTGTCACCTCTGGAGTGAGGCATTAAATAGAGCCATTGTGAGTTCTTTCTTTCCCCTTGTCATGGTGGCTGCAGTTCCAAACAGTAGAGCTAGAAGATAAAAAACAAAAACAAGAGCCTGGATCCCCAAGTCACTGATTGGAAGGAAGCTGTCCTAGAGAGCTATTGGGCCCACAAATGACTGTGTGGACAAGAAATAAGTAAAGTTGTATGCACTAAGCCATGAGACTGGGTGGTTATTTCCACAGCGTAAGCCAGCCTATCTTTACTGATGTCTTAGTGAAGATGTGTGCTTCAGAACTAAGTTCTCCTTTGTAGCTCCTGGGATTTTAGTTCCCTTAGAATCCTACTGTGGTTGAAAAGTGGGCATTACAACTCAAGTAAAAGATCATTACATAGACAGGAATAAGACTACGTGGCTAGAAATGTATCTATCCAATTTAGAAGCAGCACTGCATTTTAAACATAACACCTAATTCTCCCAAGCACAGTCTTGATCTTACACCTAACCATTTTCCTCATTTTTCCTTCAGGATCTATAAAAACCCTGCTGAGGAGGTTTTTACCCTATTATTAATAGATGTTTTTATAATTGACCTGAGTGGCGATCTCCTCACAGTAAAGAAGAATAAACTTTCACCGACTCAGTACTTTCATTAAAATAGGTCTTCCCAATAGTGTATTGTGCCATATGGAAAATAATTTCAAATATTTTTAATTGAGCATGGTGTAGATCACACAAATTGTTGATTCATAATCTCATTTCCTACTTACAAGACACTGTTAATATTTTTTGATGTGTTTGTTCAGCTGTGTTTTCAAATGTTCCAAAGCAGAAAGGGTCTGACCTCTAAAACTGGAAACAATTCATGTTAGATATTCCTCGCAGAAGCAAGGCTCTAAAACTATGTTTAATAGCCCTGCAAATTTTAGTTTAAATATAAGTGGTACATAGTTGGAAATTACGTAAGGGGAGATGGTATCCTTGCTTCTGGGAGGGCTGACCCTCGTGACTAGGAAAAGGGTAGTCAGAGAAACCATGAGTGTACATTTATAATTTTGCTTTGAGTTTTGAATCCTGTAGTTTCAGTCAAGCTATATGAAGTCAGGTTTATGACTAAGGAAGCCACTATTTCCCTCTCAGGCAATGAATCAGAGCAAATGGGCAGTTAGCTGGAGCTAAGCATAGATTAGCAGAGAGAGAAATGCTGAGCTGTCGAATATTCTCCTTTAAAATCAATAGCAGGAAACAAAATGTCTAAGTGCTGCTTTAAATTTATAGGACTATCACAAACCTAGGAATTTTCAACACCCAAAGCAACATAAGTTTTAAAGGTATCTCTTTATAGAAGAATATAAAAAAACAGAGTCATGTTGCAAAGTGATTTATAATAATAAGATATTTCTGCCTTATTTATATTTTTTAATACTTTCTTTTAAATGCCTTGGCCTTTTTAAACACATTACCCTTGTTACTTTCCAGGGGAAAAAAAGAAGGCAGGTTAATATTCAGAACCTCTTGCATTTCTCACATATCAGGAGAGTCATTTTCTTGTTCCCATAACTTAAGGCTTGGTTGTACAGCCTGGAGCAGTGAGTGAAGAAGGAAGTAGTAGGAACTGTAATCTGAAATCAACCTGATGGATTTACACTGCTCAGAGATGGGATCTCTTTGTAGGAAAGAAAGGGTAACCAGGCAAGAGACAAGAGAAAGGCAAGAGACTAGGCTGGATTGAAGGGAGAGATTTGGAAAGATTTTTAGAAACTGTTGAAGAAGATTGGTACTAAGTTGCCATACTGTGATGACAGTTTTTCATGTGTTATAAATGAAAGTCTTTTGAAGAAGATTCAGTAAAGACTAAAGAATTTCTCTCTCTCTCACAATAAGAAATGCTTTTTCTAAAAATATTAAAATGCTGAAATGGGCCAAAGAGTGACCAGCTTTATGGGCTGTTCTGATTCAGAAAATATTTTAATTTCCTAGAAAAAATATAGTTAACCAGACATCAGTGTGCTATACTAAGCCAATGGGAAAACACCAAGCAATGATAGATATATGAGGCCATTTACTTAATGAAAATTCTCAAAATAACAAGCTGAAGTCAGGACATATTTTTCAGCAAGGAATGCTTCCACTTACAAGTAACAGAAAATATATCTACCAGGAGTTTACTAATAGGAGGATACTTTTCTTACATAGTAAGAAATCTGAAAATAGGTTTTTATTGGTATTTGTTCAGCAGTTCAATGTTGTCAGGCCTAGCACCTCTGTTATTTCTTTGTCCTTTTTTCATGATTGAAAAATGTCTGCTAATGTCCATGAGATACAAGAAAAGTTAGCTTGGTTCTTATAACTCATAGTAAAGGAAGAGGATAACATGAGAAGTGTGGTGGCCCTGAGAAGGAGGCTTGAGAAGACTGCAGAAAGCTTTTGTGTAGTTCAATGCTACCTTTAAGTTTGATGTATATGAGTGTTCTACAGAGGGCTATATTTTGGCTTTGTATGATTTTCCTGTGACTATGCTCAATACTCAAATATTGCCAATGAACCTGGTTGAAACCAGAGCTGACTTAGATAATAAGGATGTATACGGGCCCTGGGGCATAACTTATCTTTTTTATCCAATCTCTTACACAGATAAAATTCCTTTTGACAAAACAGTGTTGATACAAGCAGTTTGGAATGCGTTTGTACCACTGAAAAACCAGCTTCTTTAATTCTCATAATAGACTGCCTCTTGGATAGAAACAGAGGAGAAAGTTGTATCATCAAGGACTTTATGGGCAATAAATGTCACATCCAGTGTATTTTATAATCCCAAGATCTCTAACAGCATCAAAAATGGAAGTTCTACATACACAGATTGAGCTTTGTTTGGGTCATGATTGAAAATTTTATATTTCCACCTGAATAATGGAGATCTGAAAGCTTGGGAGGTTTCCAGCAAAACGGAAAAGTCAGCATAGCCTATGCTGCTTACTTATATATGCATCTTCAGGCATATTTTGAAATAAAGCAATAGATTAGAGCTTGCAGCATCATTAATTTTTTGCATCATCACATTTTTTCTATGCTCTATTTTGGTATAGCTGCCCTAGTGTGCCCCTATTCGATGTATAAGAACATCTTTCATCTGGGACATTAAAATTCTGGGCTGTAGTGAGGAAGTAGTAATTAAAGCAGTATTTTTATCTTCCTTACTCAGTGGGGCTTATTACCACATCTCTCAGTTAGGGTTGGTTTGAGGTTAGACCTTGATCCCTTCCAGATACCTTCCCATGGATGTTTTTCACTTGAGTTTACTCATTTCTTTTGAAGTTGAAGAGCTGGGAGTGCCCTGGATAAATAGATTTGGCATCAACAGAAAGCTGAGTTTTTTCAAGTGGCTCATTGGATGGAAAGAAAAGAATACAACTGTGGAAAAAGGTATTTTATTACACAACATGTAAATGTTTTTATTAACTTGTAGAACAAGTTTGATAAAGCACAACCTGTCACACCAAGATAAATAACATGCAAATAGCCCATTGTTTCTACTAGTTCTAGCACAAAAAAGGATGTGTTTCAATTTCCTTACCGTAACAGCGAGGATTCAAAAAATAGTTTTTGTGCTATATGGATAAAATTTAAAAGTGATAAGAATTGATCTAATATAAAGTGGTAAGAATAGGAATAAATCCAATTCAAAGACATATCTTGCTGATATCTTAAGCCAGCAAAATAAACTTTTCCCCACAAAATTACATGTTCTTTTATCTTTTATTAATAATAATGATGAGGATGATAATAATAATAGCTACTTTTTACTGAATGGCTTAATAAATATCAGGTGACTGAAAGAATTTTTAATTTTGCATTAGCCCATTAAATCCCTACACAACCCTAAGCAGTAGGTATTATTTTCACTAATTTACAAATGAGGAAAATGTGTCCTGAGAAGAATAAGCCAAACTGATTGAGTGTGGTAGCAGTAGGAATAGAACTCAGTTTTTTAATATTTTAAAACCTATGTATTTAATGATTATTCTTTATTACTTTTCATCCTTTTGAATGTATACCAAGAAAATGGTAAAAGAAGAATGAAAAATATTAAGTATAAAAATATATCTGCTTATTGAAGCATCTTTTATGATAGTAAAAATTTAGAAGTCATTAAAATTTGTGAAGAATACGCTAATAAGTAAAGATGCTTATGGTGGGATGGCACATGAAAAAAAGCCCAACCTACAAAAGGTAGCTAATTCATAAAAATAAGAAACAACAGAAGCAAGAAGCAGTATGTGAAGAGATAATGGGCAATATTTTTCCAAAACACTTCTATGGATTAGAAAATGAAGAAACACATTGCAACTCATTTCATGAAGCCCGTATAACCTTACAAAACCTGACAGGAATGAAAGGAATATACAGTAGTTCCTCCTTATCCACAGGGGGTATATTCCATGACACCTGTGGATGTCTGGAACTGCAGATAATACCTAACCTGATTGCCATCAATCAGAACATGTTTCTGTTCACGTTTTCCACCCACTTTAATGTCTTTTCCATCTTAACTAAGCACTTATCACACACTGTGGCCATAACTTTTTCAGTTTGAGGTGTGACTGCAAAACTAGCATGAATTTCTTTTTCCTTCTTCACAATTTCATAGATGGAAGATTCATTCTTATTGTAGATGTAGCAACTTCAGCATATTATTTTTTTTTCTTTTCTTATTAGGTGGAAAACTTTCACCTTTTTAATTAAAGGAAGTACTTTATGTCTTCTCTTTGGCATGTCTGAATTGCCAGCATCACTACTCTTGTGCTTTGGGGATCATTAAGTAAAATAAGGGTTACTTGAGATGAGCACTGCCATACCGCCACAGTCCATGGATACGCTGGGCAAAGGGATGGGTGGGACAGAAGGGGATGTGTTAGGTAGATAGTGAGAGATTCCAGGTCTCCTAGGGATGAAAGTGGGTGCCTTTGAGTTTCACTCCGCCACCCCCAAATGGGCTTTCAGAGAGGTTCATGGGAGATCCACATGCACTGTAAGAATCAGGGCATATAACCCCCAACTATCCAAAGTGGTTTCATGGTGACCTCTGAACCATGAGGGTGGTCCCAATCTGGACATTATAAAACAAGACCCAGACCATAACCAAGCCCTTTTTCTCTCTCTCTTTTGCTATGACAATGGGTCCGGGCGTCATCTGTGGCATATGTATCATGTTCTGTAAAGCTATATCTTGCTCTTGCTCTGTAATCCTATCCTTTCTCTCCTCCATAATCCTCACTTTCATGATTGCCCTACTTTGGTGTGTCTGGTCATTCTTCAGCCATGAGTACACCAAGAACTGACATTTCAGACTGCAACTCGACAGATGGAGCAAGATTTCCTCACATTATTCAGAATGGTGCACAATTTAAAACTTACGAATTGTTTGTTTCTCGAATTTTCCATTTCATATTTTCAGACCGCAGTTGATCGTGGGTAACTGAAACCATGAAAAGCAAATTTGCTGGTAAGAAGGAACTACTGTAGAGCAATCTCTTTCCTGAACAGGTCATTTATCAAATGTAGGTAGTATCTATTTGAAACAATAGCTGATAGAAATCCTAAAGAAGAAAAAAGGATAAAATGGAAGTTTTAGTGTGATTTGTGAATGCTTAAAAATGTATAGGTATGAAAATGTTTATTATATATATGTTACATATATTTCTCTTCAAACATGATTCTCAGAAATTCAAGAAATATATGTAATACTATTTTCATGTTTATTTTAATCTGTGTGAATAGCGGCCAGTGACAACAGCTTGGGAGTAACTAATGAAGACACTCAGAGGCCGGTTGAGCTGAAAGTCTTCCCAACAAAGCAGCCATATGTTCCATATGCTTTAGCTATATCGTACATCACCAAGGTAAATGTAAACACATTCTCCATGGAATAAAATACCAGCAAATATATTTTGTTTTATTTTTTCTGATTTGTGTAGAAATAAATGGACAAAAATATGTATATATATTTTTTTAGGAATATATGCACTTATTTAACATTTATTTATTGAATTAGGTGCCATCTATCTAAGCAATGTTATAAAATTCATCCTAGAAACCCATGCAAATAATGTAAACAACAGTACCCTCTTATAAACACTTGGCAAATATGAAAAACCAAGTTCAATAACAAAGATACATTATAATCACAGTGTTCCTTTGAAGCATGCAGCACAGACTCATGGTACCCTAAGTATCCCTAAAATATCAGTTCAGTGACACTTGGATAAAAGATGGCATCAGGACATCATCAGGACATCATATTTTTTCAACCTGGTAAATGCCCCCTCTAAAATTAAAAGAAATATTCATTCCTCCAAAGATTTTTAGTATTTTTCTAAATTAGTGTTACCTGCCTAGAATTTTTTAAATTTTAGAATTGATAGGAAACAATATACCTGAAAATCATTGAATGATGACTGGGGTTGGAGTATTTTTCATTATGACTACTTGTTCATATTCTTTAATGATACCTTACTTTTCCATCTCAATAAAAACTTTATCATTGAGGTACTTATGCTGAGAAATAAACAATTTAATCACAACTGCAGAGTAAGGTTCTAGATCTAATGGCAAAATAATACATTTTTCTCCAAGACGGCTATAAACCAAGTCAGCAGGTTCTCTGCTGCCTCGTTGCTAGGCAGTGTTGCCAAATAACTTGGTGTTGACCACAAATATAGTAATAGATATATGTTTTGGTGGTTGATGTGGGGTGTCTTTCTTATGAAAAGTAATAATTGTCTCACAAGTCCAATGGGGTTATCCTGTCATTTCATATGCTTAGACAGTAGATCATGGAATATTGGAGCAGTGATGTCCAGAGGCATCTGTAATTCCAAAATTTAAGAACACCACTATGTTACCACCTTGCAGAATTTTTTAGAATGAGTATGCATAATACTTGGTTTGTGAGGAAAACCAATAACAATAAGAACATGCTGAGAAGTCAGTTGATGTAATTAAATATCCCCCAATTTTTCCCAACATACCAACTTGGTAGCCAGCCCATAATTACAGACATTTTGGGTTACTTGAGAAAAATAGATAGTTTAAACAAGATATTTAAGAATTCTATTTTATTGAAATACACACACACACACACACACACGCACACACACCCCCCAAATATTTTGCCAGTTTAAGTGTGTTCATTCATTATATATTATGAGTCTTGGTTTCTTGGTTCAAATAAGTCTCACATCTAAATTATTGTGTGAAGGATTCTAATTGTAGATAATGACAAATTCTTTGCCTTGTGCTGCATTGTGAGAGATCATATTTAAGCCCAGGTGACGACATAATCTTTCATAATAAAAATAGTAATACTATATTTTCTCAGTGCTAAAGTGTCTTTTCTCTTTCATTTTAACTTTCTTGAAATTGGGATGCAGCATGTAATTGATGTAAATATTTAAGGTAGATCATGAGACAATTTTTATAACATAGAAAATATGGTATTAACTGTATGGCATTTAGCATATGGTAGGCACTGTACTAGATATATAAAAAATAGTATGAAGTGAGGCAAAGAGAATTGTGTTTAGAGGTGTAAATAAACCAGTTTATGCAACTAGATACATTAGTAACTAAGATTGAAAAGCAAAAACCTTAAAATACAAAAATTTGTTTTTCATAATTTGGAATTTTGCAGTTAGAGCACATTGGTATGAGGAAGCACTCAAGCCAGGAATCTTTGTCTTGTTTTGTTCATGGATACAGTCCTTGAATCTGGTATAGCACCTGGTATGTAAAAGAGGCTCAGGGAACAAATGTTGAATAAATAGCTGAGCTGCTCAGAATTTTACAAAGATCTAAATGAGTCCTTTAGATAATAGAAGCAGGTATAAACATAGCTCTCATTTTGTATCAGGCCAAGTTCTAGGTGACTTATTCATATTAATTTATTTACATGTGTGGATGGGTGCTGTGTTTATTCTCATTTCATAGGTGAGCAAACAGAGGCATTAAACAACCTGCCCAAGGTCCCACAGTAGTAAGTATTGGAAATAGGATTTGAACCCAAGCCATCTGGCTCTGAGTTCTGTGCTCTTAAACAATGTGCTACACTGCCTCTCTGGGATTTATCAAATGCAAACCTCACCTGGGAACTCAAAGCACTGTAGGCAGAACTTGTTAGATTAAATTCTCATCCTAACTCCTAGTCTCACATTCCTGCCTGTTCTGTATTATACTATCAGTCCAAGGAGAATCCAACAGTCCAGTCATGGAGGGGTTAGAGATCAGGTATTTTTGTGGATTTAAACAAACAAACAAAAAATCAATATAATATTTAACTATGCTCAAGGATAGCTTGACATGATATGGGTCAGGTTAAACAAGAGCTGTTGAACAAAATCAAAATGGTATTAATTTGGAGATTACATGTTAAAGTTAGACTGAGAATGCACCTATTACAAACAAAATCAAAATGCAAGAGTTGTCAGTATACATAACAGAATCTTTTAAAACAAGTTTGTTAGAAAATAATGAGTGTTTGGCAATTACATGAATATGCATGATAAGTAGTTATGAAGAATGACCCCATTTAAACTGGGTTTGTACTTGTTTCATATGTTGCTTAATAAAATGTGTTTTGTGTGCAATTACTGAGAATTAAATGAAATTATTTAGTAACTCACCTTCTATTTTAATAACAGAATATTGACAAATAAGACCCAAGTTAGCTTTTGAATAACACATACAAATGGTAATCTTGATTAATGACAGGTTTGGATTTAACATCTTAACTGCCATGTGAGTTGTATTTAACTCACATATCTTTTCAATTTAGGAGCTGCTAGAAATATTTTTCAAGCTGCATAAAACTCATACAAAGAAAACAATAAAAAATAACATTTTTTTCATTGAATTAGTAAGGATTGTTTTGATTCAAAATTTTTTTCCTATTTTTGTAATAAAACACCATGGTACCAAGGAAAATTTTTTTTTTTATAGCGTGGCAGTCAATATGTTAAGACCTCTTTCCTTATAACTTGAAATGCAAACATGAAGCACTTTAATTGTGTTAGTCATTGTAGTAAATGCAGAATCAATATCATTAACAAAACCACTGTGGTGATACGTGGCCAGCTTCTGTTTATTGTTCCCCAGTCAGCTTCTTAATTAACCAACCTCTTAGTCTCTGTGGGTTTCCTAATATTCCAGAGAGGTAACAAGATGACTGGCCATCTCAAGTTTCCAGAAAATTCTACTGTGGGAAAGGGCAGACTAGATCAGAGCAGAACAGTTGAGTTCTTCCTAGAGTTCCTAACATAATGATAAATTATTTGAAAGACATTAGTACCATTAGCACACAGTGATTGCTATGAAATTGAGCAAATGCTGCTATGGAAATGAAGAAGAGAAATGATTTCATATACTTGGCATGTATGGGGATGGAGTGAACAGCTTATCAGAGGAGTAACTCAGGAGAAGAGACAATTACATGGGCATTAAAGTCAAAAGGACAAGGTTCCAATAACAAATTAACCACTTAATAATAGTGTGATCCTGAAAAAGTCTCCTATTTTCTCTAAGTAGTGATTTTCTCATGTACAAAATTAGATGAATGAGAACAACTGTGAAGATGATTTTTGAGAATTAAATAAGATAATATCTAATAAATGTTTAATATAGGACCTGTATATAGTAGATGGCAAAAATTTTGAGGTTAATCCTGAAGACATTGTGGTACATTTTAAAAAGTTGGTTTATATAGTCATCTGGGCTTTTCTTCTCCTATTTTATTTTTCTATTTTTATTTTTTTGCAGATGACAAAGGACATGCACCAAATGCAACATAAACACAAACAAGTAACCAAATATATGGAGTTTATGAGAAAAGAAGAGAAGGTGAATGACGATAAACATTTTCTACCGTAGTAATGCTATAATACATAAATGTTAAAATTTACCATTGAACCAATTTATTAGCATTATAACCAATTTTCTATTAAAATTATAATATGCGTCATATTATGCTTATGTTACACTTTATTAGGCTTTAGTTTGTCTTATTGACCTATTGACATATTTAACAACCAAAATCTATAGTTCTTATTTAGGTAAAAGGTACCATTGAGGTATGGGTCCTCACATAAGAGTTTGTGCTTAGAATCATGCTGTCGTGAAAGGAAACAGCGCCCCCTACTGGCCAAGAGCATAGATGAAACTATTCATGTCTGACCATACTCCCACTTGTTCAGAGCTTATCTGGTGGATCTATAGGTGAGAAGATATCTAGACACACACAGACACGCGTGCATGTGTGTGGGTTTCTGCACACACAAAATCCTATTTATCCACATTTTCATTTCGGTCCCGCATGCACAGGCTTGACAAATGCTGAGGATATGGAAGGCAAGGTGACACATTTGAAATGTACTCTCTTCTTTTGTATAGCAGTAGTACAATCCAGGTAGGCATTAAATACTCACATAAATATGCATTCAAGGCTCCAAGATGATATTTTAATTTTGTCAGAGTGCGAGATTTGCAGGAATAAATTAATGTCTATAGTAAGTTTAAGTGCAACTGAATTTTTTATAGTTTTTGGTTTTGTCAGACTTTTTTAATCTCTTGAGCTATTAAACTAATATTTGTTAGATCCTACTTCAGTCCAGGCAGTATTCTAAATGCTATAAATACAGAAATGAACCAACCAAACAAAATCTCTCCTTCATAAAGATTACATTCTAGTGGGGGAAGATAATATTCACATTAATTCATATTTAATCTCTGAAGTTTTTAATGTACAAAACAAGCCAAATAATTAACAGTGAGTTTTAATAATTTCCTCAGTGAAGTTTGGAAATGTGAGTTTTGATTCTCTTGATATTACTTAGAATAGTATTAGTTGGCCTATTTCTTAGTGTACTTGTGGCTCTATTTCTAGTTTCTTACTGATGTTTTTAAATGAGTCCAAAAATGCTAATAGATAGAAATATGAAAATCAGATATTGTGCCATGTAAAAAAGTCAGTGGTGCTTGGAAGTCAGAGATACATCTATGTGAAAGAAGTTAGTGCCATTTTTAAAGACCTTGATCCTTTTCCAATCACCCAAAATATGAACCGTCTTTATTACTAAATTTATCATCCTCCTCATTTACAGGGAATTATGGATAAATACTAAATAAATTCCTATTGGCAAAATTCCCGTAAGCTTTGAAAGAGCAGGAAAGATAATCAAAACAAAAGTCTTTGTACAGACCCTGTACAGATCCTGGTGTTGTGTTTAAGGTTACCTTCTGTTAAAGGTCTGTTTTTAAGCTACTCAGATTAGATTTTTGAAGCCATAAGGTAACCTTTCTGAGACCGATTTGTGAGCTTTTATTCATTAAATCAAGAACTTCCCACAGAACACCTTTGTGTTACCATTTCATTTGAGGTGGTTGTTTGTTACCATTGGGCTGGAAAGTGACTTACCACCCGTGAGCCCTGGAGTTACCCCTGTTCTTCTTGTTTGTAGTTACAGCACACAAAGCAATGGGTGTCTTTGACAGTGTCTCTACCATAAGGGGTTTGTTGAGGTTTCATCCTATGGAGTGTGCCCAAGTAGTAAGGAGCAGAGATTTATGGTTAGCTAATGTGGTTGTAAGGATGCTCTAAACCTTTCTTCTCTCCCTGTAGAATGATCACGACAGGAAAATAAAGGAACTCAGAAAAATATTTGAGGCCTATCACAACCAGGTAGTACAGAAGAACAAACACTGGCAAGGTACAGTGGAGGTAATGTTGAAATGTAAACTGCCTTCTAGAAAGGTAACTCTATATAAAATACTAAATAGACCCACAGATATGATTATAACCAGTACTGGCAATTGAACATCTCCCTTTTAATATTCAACTTCATTACTTCTGGATTACCCACATATTTCTTCTCCCCTTCCCTCTGCTGTTTTCATTCTCAATGGTGGAAGGGAAATAATTCAAAACTATTTGCAGCAACCTTCTTTAAAGTAAGGTAACATAGGCGATGGGTAAATGCTAGTTGTCTCTCAGCCTTCGCGATTCTCATTCAGTGTTAATGGATAAGGTTTAATATGAGTGCCATGCAGTTATTCCAACTTTTTTCTTGTTTGCAGAATGTAAATCATGCATTTACATTTTTTAAAAGAATCTGAAACAGGGAGTTGTAGATAATTTATGGAATTCTGTATCTTTTCAAGTGATATCATTGATATTTAGGCTACTGGAAGAAGACACAAAGAGCTTACATAGCCACAATTTACTTCAACATTTCTCTGTGTTCTGAGACAGCCCCAGGTTGTAAGATGTAGGACCTACCCAAGAGAAACATGAGGGGAGAATTAGAAGATTAGCTCTGGGAGAATTCAGCTTGACTAGTTCTCCATCATCTCACCTCAGTCAGTAGGAGAAGTGATACTCCTTAATTGTAATTCCAATTTAAAAATACTTCTTGTACAATTACAAAATTAACTTGACTAAACAGCAAAGCTATTTCTCTCCTGAGGTGCTTTCCTAACTTTAGTTTGGAAAAGTGAAACTGTATTTGTTTTCTATTGGAGTTGTAACAAAGTAGCACAAAGTTAGTGGCTTAAAACAATGCAAGTTTATTACCTTACAGTTCTGCAGGTCACAAGTCCAAAGCAGGTCTCACCAGGCAAAAATCCAGATGTCAGCAGTGTAGAATTCTTTTCTGGAGGTTCTCAGGGAGACTCCATTGCCTTGCTTTTTCCAGCCTCTGAAACTGCCCATTTTCACTGGTTTGTGGCTCCCTCTCTTCGTGTTTGAAGCCAGCAACAAAGCATGTCTCTGATCCTGCTTCCTTTGTCACATCTCCTTCTGTGACTCCTCCTCTGCCTCCCTCTTCCACTTTTAACAGTTCCTTATGATTACATTAGCCCCATCCACAGAATCCAGTTCAATCTTTCTAATTTAAGGTCAGCTCATTAGCAATTTTAATTCTATCTGCAACTTTAGCTCCCCTTTGCCTTGTAGCCTAATACATTCACACATCTGAGGATTAGGACATCCAATCAAAGGACATCTTTAGGTGTCATTATTCTGCCTACCACAGAGACTGTGAATGAGAAATATTTAAGTAAATATGGTCAGTTTATAGGTCCACATAACAATATTTGAGTTAAACCTTGAAACTTGCCTTCAGGTTAAGGTGTAATCAAATGGCTTATTTTGGCCACCTACTAATTTGACCAATTTGACTAATTTGGTCGATTAGAATTTCTCCAGTGTATATTCTAGCATGTAGACCTGGTTTTTAATATTTCATAGAAATTCACTTTAAATTTTTGAGGTCACAATTTAAAGTATCTTTTTCTGTCTTAAGGACAAGTATATATAATGATAATAGCAATGTTTCAATAATGAAAAATTCATTTTTCTGCCCTTCTCCCTGTTCCTTCTTCCTATATTATAGGCTCTGATAAAGAGAAATGATGAGCTTATGGAAGAAAAGAAAAACCTCCTTTACCAAGCAAACCGAAAAAAAGAGCAATGGGAAAGAGAAAAGGTAGGTTAAAACCATGCACTCTACTATTTAGTTTGGGTCTGGTATAGTTTTAGGTAAAGGCTTTTTCTGTATCTTTGCTGTGTCATGGCTCAAAAGTATTATTTCCAGTTTTTGTGAATAATAATCACTCATATTTTCAAAGCTAATTTATGAAGCAATGTGCTACTTTCTAGAATTATAAAGAAGACTAGGACAGGGTAAAGTCAGAAGAACGTATAATTTCAGTGCAATGAGGGAAGTGTATTAAGAGAGAGATTTATGGTTTGTTGGCAGGGGGGGCACTAAGAAAGGGCATCTAACACATACTGGAGAGGAGAAAAAAAAGAGATGCAGGAATAACTTCCTAGTGGTAGATGCCTGAGGAGGGCACTAAGGCGTAAGAAAGCAGGCATCAGGCTGTGGGTAAATTGAGCAAATATACCAGGCTCAAGGAAAACCATGAACTAAAGGCCAGAAAGGTAAGGAAGCCCCTTGTGTAGCAGGGACTCTATGTTGCTCCCCACTGTGGAGCATAAACAGAAGCCTGGCGCAGATCATGCAAGGGCGCGTTGGACGCGTGGGATAGCTTCCCTTTTCCAGTGACTGGAAGTGTCTATTTGGGAAAGATATGCTGTGAGAAGAGAGGAAGAGGGGAGATACCTACATGGTCATCCAGTTCATGAAATCATGAACCCATTTTGAAAGATGGAAGGTGGCAGAGGAGAGTCAGCTCACACTCTCACCCGGTGTCAACAGGCTTATTGCTTCTGTGCCCTGGAGCATGGGCACCCAGAACCATTCTAGCTGAGGACTGAAGAGAGTATGCACATGTATAATACATGTAACATACATACACACACATATTATATGAGTCCCTCTAGAAGTGGTGTGTAATGCCCTTTGAATCTGGTCACTGTAATCCTAACTAAAAGCACTTGTAATAAATGTTTCTGCTTATTCATAAAGATATTATTTAATAACAAATTTGTAATTTGTTTAAAATAAATAAAATTATCTTTCTTGAAAAAAGTGAAGCAAGAACAGAAACATAAATATAGTGAAATTAGTTTAGTTTTGTTTTTTAACTAAAACTCATTGTACAAGGTAGACTTATTGCAACATGAGAGTTAGGCAAAATGTTTTATAAGATTTATAAGTACCCAGAGCTCTCATAATCTCACACACACTCTCATTTTCTTAAAGTTTACTCTTCCATATTTACAAAAGTTGTATAATTTTATTAATCTCTATTTATAATATCTATATTAGTAGTATCTCAGTGTGCTCCTAGCAATTACTATTTGTGAATGTCACTGGCCTTTCATTTTATGAGGATTTTTGGATGTAGTGTTCAAACCTAGGTAATTATGCTTGTTGTACAAATGGGGTTTTTTTAAGTATAAAAGTAAAATGTTTAAGATTTAAACATTTTTTTCTCCTCTCTTTTAACAATGCTTTGCCAAGAAAATATAATTTTCAGAATAAGACATTCAATCAGAATGAAATAAACCTGTTTCTACAGCTTGTTTCTGAGTAGGAGAGAGAACACTCCCAGTATTTCATTAAAAAATATATTTTGCGATAAAAAGTTTTTGAAAATATTTTTCTTCAAATAAAGATAGGAGAGAAAAGTGAACAAACAGCATGGTCAGTCTTTCATGTCAGTAATCATCATGAAATTATCTGAGTAGTATCGAATGGATTCACTTGTGTCACAGAATATTTCATTCAAATGTCACCATGAAAGAACAAAGCATTCCTCTCCCTGTGTTTTCTGTAAAACAAAATATACCTTCCACATGCACACACACACACACACAGAAACACACATACACAAACACACACCACATGAGAAATTGTGGTCCCTCACAAGTAGGATAAGGTTTCCCAAACATCCTTTGATGTCTCTGAGACTTTGTTATTCCTGGAGTGGCCCTCATCCCCATGACTGGGAAATTCTTTAGTCATTTTAAAAATTAAACCAAATATCATTTCCTAGAAGGAGCCTTCCCTAGAAAACCCCAACAGAGCTGGTCATTTCCTTTATGTACCACTCCTGTTCCTTATACATGTTTCTGTTATTGCATTTCCTCCACTATCTTGTAATGTATTGTTTAGCCTACTAGACATGAGTTTTTTCCCATGGGTAGAGACAGGATGTTTTTTCCCTGGTCTTTTTCTACCATCCAAATCTAGCCTAGTTCCCAATAAAAATGATAATGTGTTCAATAATTCTCCATTAAATTGAATACCCGTGAGAGAGGATATTCACAAGATCATGGTTATCCTTTATTTCCTTCTCTTTCCTTTGTTCTATCTAAAACTATTTCTTAACCATTGTTATAATACAGTGAGGTCTGCTGACTTTTAGACACTAGATTAGACACTTTGTCTGCTAGGGCTACCCTAACAAGATACCACAGACTGGGTAGGTTCAACAACACACTGTTCTGAAGGCTAGAAGTCCAAGACCAAAGTGTCAGCAGGTTTATTTTCTCCTGAGCCCCCTGTCCTTGGTTTGCAGACGGCTGTCTTTCCACACTACCTGCCTTTTCTCTGTGTGGGTGTGTTTCTGGCATCTCTTACTCTTATAAGGATACTGGTCCTATAGATTAGGGCCCCTTTCTTATGACCTCATTTAACCTTAATTACCTCCTTAAAGGCTCTATTTCCAAAGTCACATAAGGGTTAGGGATTTAACATACAAATTTGAGGGGTGGGGCACAATTTATTCCATAACAGGAATCTTTGAGATCTATTAAGGAAAAAGACTTGTTTTTTTCTTATCTCCATCTATAACCACTGTCACCATTTAGGGTTGACAGAGAGGAAGAGGCAAGATGACAGTGTTGCTTAGCGTGGTCACCGAGGTGAAGGCTAGTTTTGTCATTGGAAATGTGGAGGAAACATGGGAGGAAAATGAGGTCTGAGGAAAGGAACAGATAAAGAGTTTGGGACGTAGAGAATATGTGCTGCTCGTGGAATATCATGATCGAAAGGCAATTGGCTTTGTGGGTTTGGAACTCCACAGGTACAGATTTGGGAATCACTTTTAATTTAAACCTGTACAAAGATAAGGTGGTCAGGTAAATAGAGAAGAGAAATGAAACCTGAGGGACACCATCATTGATGAGAAAGGCAGGAAAAAATGAATCACACAAAGGAGATTCTAACATGTGTTCAAGCATGAAAACAGATGATTTGAATGCAGCCATATCAATAATCTTTGAAAAACATTTAGTTATCTATTGTGTTAAAACAAAATAAATAACAATGTAGCCTAATTTTACCTTCTCAAATTTTAGCTTGAGAAAGAATTAAAATAATTTTGTTTAAAAAAATGGTGACATGCTCTTACATCAATATTTTGAAATATGTATATTGCAGACTTGGCTTCTGGAAAGTTTTACTCAAAAAATGAATTTTCTGCATACCCATCATTCTCTAAGTAAGTAATTCTTTTCCCCAATACTGCAGTTTTATTACCTCTAGCAAATGTAATTATTCTTGGTGTTTCTAGTAGTCTATCTTTACTTCTCTCTGTAGCTATATAATCATACTCGGTTAACCTTGATTACCAGAGCAGTGTCTCCATCAATTAGCATTTCAAAACATGTTGAATTACTCCTATTTGATAAACTTCTTTCATTGATATACACCCATGAGCACACACATACACACAGGTGTGCACACACACACACACTCTAACACATGTCTTGCTTTACTAGTAAGCCTACCAGAAACACTGAGAACTAAAGACCTTTAGAGGTTTCTAGTGTAGCAAAGTAAGGCCATATTCCCATGGATAAGGATCAATCTTCTCATGGATAACAACTATAAATGCTGAGCAAAATTTTTAAAAAATCTATTTGAGGGTTTTGGAGAGTAAATGAAAGCAAGCAGATTTTTAAAA
Source organism: Varecia variegata (assembly GCA_028533085.1). Classification (NCBI taxonomy): domain Eukaryota; kingdom Metazoa; phylum Chordata; class Mammalia; order Primates; family Lemuridae; genus Varecia; species Varecia variegata. The sequence continues at coordinate 70,200,213 of CM052443.1, forward strand.
GGAGTTAACAATTGAAAGAAGAAAGCTGTATGGGTTTTTCATTTTTTTCCTCTTAGACCTGAGAGATACACTACATGTAGCATGGCACTGGGCAGCTAAATCTACGATAGAAAGCCCACAGTCTATCCGAGGAACCAGAGAATGGAGCCCAGAGCAATCATGGCAAGTGAAAAGTGAAAATGGAATTCATGAAAGGAAAGAGCAAGAGAAGGGGAACTCCAAATTCTGTGTTGAAACTCTCCTCAAGTGATCCTTGAACCATGAATGTTTGAGGAAGACTCCAAGCACCTCAGTTAAGGTCCAGAGAGCTGAATGGAATTGTGAGCTGCCACATATTGCAATTTAACTTTAATCAAGTCAATTGCCTATGAAAGTACAAAAAATCAAAACTCTTCAAAGAAATACAACAGATTTTAGAGTCTCAAAAATACAGTATTTATAATGAACAGTACATAATATAAAGAACCAGAAAAACAACACATTCATAAGGGAAAGAATAATCAACAAAGGCCAAATCTGAGATGAGTCAGATGTTGAAATCATCAGATAAGGGTTTTAAAGCAGTTTTTTTTTTTTTTAACTATGTTTAAGGGTTTCTTTAAGTTCTAGTAATAAAAGAAAAGAGAAAAGTCACATCTAGGAAATAGAAAATATGAAAGAGAACCAAGTAGATATTTTATAACTAAAAAAACAATATCTAATTTTTTTAAAGGACTAGTAGCTTAGTAGCAGAATGGAGATAATATAAAAAGGAGTTAATAAACTTGAATATGGATTAATAGAAATTACCCAATATTGAACAGAGAGGAAAAAATATGTAGAATTATTACATATCAATTAAAAAAGAAAGAAAAAAGATTGAAAAAGAATAAATAGAGCCCCAAGAATCTTGTGAGAATATATGAAAAATTCTAATATTTATAATCAGAATCTCAGAAGGAGAAAGCAGAAAGAAGAGGTAGAAAAAACATGAAGAAATAATGGCTTAACTTCTCAAGTTTCTTGAAACTCAAAATTTTTACAGATTCAAGAAGGTTGGCAAGACCTGTCAGAATAAATATGAAGAAAGTCACACCTGAGCACATCATCATCAGATAGCTAAAAACCAGAGATAAAGAGAAAATCATAAAAGCAAGCAGGCCAAATAAAAATAATACATCACACAGAAAGGGATAAAATTCAAGTTCATGGAAAATCTTTAGTAATATTTGTAAATTGCAGAGGCCAAAAAAAAAAAAAAAACAGTGAAAAAACAACTTTAAAGTACTGAAAGAAAATATAATCGACAACCCAGAATTCTATGCCCTGTAAAATATCCTTCAAGAGTGAAGGTAAAATATGCACATTTTCAGATAATAGAAAACTAAAAGAATTTGTTTTCATTTCCACATGCACCAAAAGAGAGGCTGAAGGAAGTTTTGAGGCTGAAGGAAAATTTGACACCAGAGAAAAATTTATATATTAAGGAAGGAAAGAAAAGGATCATAAATGATAAATATCTAGGTAAATTAAAAGTATTAAATTTTCAGCCTAATTAAAAAAGACATATGACTTTATATTAATATACATATAGTATTTTCTTGTGGATATTTTAGTGTGCAAAGAACCACAAAGAAACTCTGAGAGTGATGGAATATTATCTGTAGTTGCTACCTGGCCAACTATAATAGCTTCCTAATGGTCTCCCATTTCCTGTCTTGTCACAATCCAACCTCAGTTCATTCACTATTCAGCAGCCACAGAGATATGCTTAAACCTTGCTTAAACCCCTGCAGTGGCTTTAATGGACATCAAGTAAAATCCAAACTTCTTACTATTTCCTAGAGGGTACTGAATTGCCCGACCAAGGCCTATCATACTGCCTGGACCACTCTCTTTCTTACTTACTGGAATCTTGTCCCACTAGCTCCTGTTAACTTTCCAGGCCATATCCTCTCTTTTTCCATTTCCTTTTAACTTTCTGTTCCCTTGCCTGAATCTTTATTTTTCACACTCATCATTCTTAGCATGGTCAACTTGTTTTCATTATTCAAGATTCACTTCAAAAGTTGTTCCTGCTGAGAAAACTCCCCTATCTGGCCTTATCTAATCAGGCCTTTTCATTAATTCATGACCACAGAACTCCATTTAATTCTGTACTGGTATTTATTATAATCTTTCATTATGATTTTTATGCATGTGTTTAGTTGTTTGCTGCTTTTCTCCTTCACTAGATTATACACGTTTTCAGGCATGCTATGAGTGTCTTGTTCATCATTGCATTTTGGCTCTAATCTAAATGTTCATCATGTAGTAAATATTCAATAAGTATTAAATGAATGAGTGGAACAATGAATAAGCAAATGAATAAAATGTACATTAGATCAATGCTATTTGTGCATTAAACTCTAGAATTTCTCTTTCATAAAATATCTGTAGTGATTTTTAATGACAATTTCTTATAAAGTTCTTTCCTATTCTTTCTCTTATTTCAGCTGCCCAAGAACTGCAAGAAATCATAGTGGAGATGGAAAAAGTCCAGAAAAGTTTGAAATTTGAGCAGGGCCAACCAAATGCAGCAGTGTCCCCAGGGAAGATGATATCCTGGGATTTGGATGTAGAAGCAGAACAAGAGAGCACAAACAAACTTGGAAATGTAATCCTTTCTCATGGCTTTGGAATAACTAAAATAACTCTTAATAACATTAATCTGGTCATCCTTCAAGTAAATATTCTTCTGATATTTGAGTTTGTAATAATGAGGCAACACATAAATAATTGAAACATCATGTTGCTTAGCATTAAGACAATATATCTGAAGGCATTTATTTAATATTTCATGGATACTGAAATGCATATAAGCCATTTGCTTTTACAGGTCTGTTTTTCCCACTCAAAAAGACCTTTAAAAAATCAAATTACCATGTCATGTGGATTTGTAGGTTCTGGCTGTTAGGTAAAACAGATTCTCTACATAGGCAACTCACTAGTTTCATATTGTACCACAACTTGAGAATATTCAAACTGTAGATGCTATGTCTTTAAAGTTGGAGACTGCTCCCTCTGACTTTTGGAGGAAAAAGCGAGACAGGAATATTACAACTTAGAGTTCTACAGAATGACTGGTTACAACTAAGACAAAGCTTAGTTATAACTTGAGTGGCAATAATCAGACCTAATCTTAGAGAAGAACAACAGAGGAATAATACATTTAAAGAAATAAGACCATTATTATTTTCATAAGAACTTTGAGTAGTACTTTAATAGCAAAAACTCTGGAACCAAAATAATTTTACATATATATCCTAAACTAAACATTACATATAAATATGTGTTATTTTATATTATAATGTTATATATAACATACATATGTTATATGTTAAATGCACTAAATGTTATAGGGGTGTGTGTGCATATATACACACATATATAAAAGCAATGTTTTTGTGATATTTGTGTATAGCCAAGATCTAAAGAATGAAGTGAATCTAGTGGAAAAGTGTCTTAAAATGTGTGTATGCTTGTTTGCATGTTAAGAAACAATCACGTTACCTTGTAGGTACTGTCCCTTTCCCACTCCTTCCCCTATACCTGCATTCCTAAATAAGTATTCTGCTATTTTAGATCCTTTAAATGGCTGACCTCCCTTTCATACCATGTTATAGCAGGCATAATTGGCCATGGGTAGCAAAATCCAAATTCACTAATCACCTGGGGCTATTCTTGCTCATGTGTGACTGTTCATTGCTGCTCTACTTGACATTCACTCAGGCTCCATGTCTAAGTGCTCAGCATTTGCTTTTACCTAGGAGAGACCCAGTCCTGAAGCAATAGCACACCTGGTTGGCCCAACTCCATTCATGAACCCTAATCACGTCTTTCTTATAGGATTTCCTCCTCCTACTTAGCTCTTAGAATGTTCTTTCCCTGAGGATGGGAAACTGCTCTTGCTTGAGTCAACTCTTTGTCATGGGTGGAGCTAATATCCATCCACCTCCCACACTCCATCCACGTCCACAAACACACACACACACACACACACACACACACAGACGTCTTCTTAGGACATAAGGATTCAGTTTTCTAGGACTTTATTTTTCATTTTTCTTTCTTTGCAGCAGCCCATAGCTTAGAGGCAGACACACAGTAGGTGCATGAGCCACACGTGTTGGTGGTTCAGCCATAATATCCCTCTAGGCTCACAACTGTAGAATCTAAATTACTTTTCAGGTAAGACCAAATTTTTTTATATACTTAACTTCACATGAGAGATATTTTTCTCATTTTTTTAATTTATAAAAAATCAGTAAAATTACTTGTAAGTAAAAAACATATATCTTAAACAGATCTTCTTAGGATTAAAAACAAATAAATAACCTCTTTTAATCTTACAATGTTTTGTTCAAAAACAGAACACTGAATTTGGCCTAAGGAAAAAAAGGGAAAAAAAGAAACCACAATTATTTTTACCTCCAGTTGAACTGGAGGACATCAGAATGATAGAGCCAACCAAGCCAGAGGCAATAACTATTTTAATCAGTATTATCCTTTAAGAGTCCTGAAAAACTGGGAGGACATTTCAGTTGCATTCTCTTCTTCATTATAAAATTTTCCCTCAATGATCAGCATTATAACTCATCTTCAATTACTAGTATAATCTTGATTTTCAGTGATGAAATATAATCATTAGCTGTCTTTTACAGATTGCCATTAATTTTCTTGCTATATTTAAAATTTTAAATTCACTTCAATATAACAAATATTTACTGTATTGTTACTACCACGACCTTCTCAGATTTACTTTCTTGCTTACAAGATTCCTGTCTGTAAGCAGTGTCCTAGCTATAGCCTCAGCTGTTCTGTTCCCAAGGGTGAAGCGAATGAATGAATGACTGAGATTATAGTAGATACTGTGAAAAATGTTTCCTAGCCTGGAAATGTAAGCCGGCTGCAGACACTTATTTCTGATGCAAAAGAGAACATGAATAGAACTTAAAAAGGGGTAAAAGTATTATGAAAGTAATCACATTATTACTGATAGTATATGTCCCACAAATGTATCTTAAAATGAATTAAGTATCTCTCTGTTTTTTAAACTCTAAAGCAGCTGATACATTACTATAGATTCCATAGGAAATATTTCAAGATTACTTGACTTGCAAATTAATAAATTAGTAAGCTAGGTTTTTCAGAGCTCAAGAAACCCACAAAAATATTTTGAGAACATTTAACTTTTAACTTTACGAATCTTGTAAGAGCATTACTTTTATGAAAAAAATTAAACATGTAATTATAAATATGAATTTTAATTTAACTTATTTTTATCTTCCCCTAGCCAATACTCTAGTTCCACAGTTCTTTAGGACACTGACATTTCATAGCAGCATAGCAAATTAAACATGATAACAATTAGCTAAAATCATTTGAACTCTAACAAAATACCAACCACAAATTGTGACTTAAGCAAATATAAAAATATGACTTAGATAGCCAAGATTTAGGGAAAAATTATAGTGGGAAAGTATCTTAAAATTATAATTGAAAATACAAAATTTTCAAAGCCATTTTCAAAGTTTAAAGTAATAGATGTTGCTATGGTTTGAATGTTTGTCCCCTCCAAAACCCATGTTGAGATTTAATGGCCATTGCATCAGTATGAAGAGGTGGGGCCTTAAAAGGTGATTAGGCCATGAGGGGTCCCCCCTCATGGGTGGGCTTAAAGCCTTAATAAAAAGGTTTTCAGGAGTGGGCTGTTTTCCTTGCCTTTCTGCCTTCCACCATAGGATGATAAAGTAAGAAGGTCCTCACCAGATGTTGGCCCCTTGATCTTAAACTTCTTAGTCTCCATAACTATGAGAAAATAAATTTCCGTTCATTATAAATTACTCAGTCTCAGGTATTCTATTATAGCAGTACAACACGGACTAATACAGAAAATTGGTACCAATAAGTGGGGTTGTTGCTATAACAACTGAAAATGTAGAAGCAGCTTTGGAACTGGGTAATGGTAAACGCTGGAAGAATTTGGAGGAGCAGGCTAGACAAACCCTAGAATTGCTGTATATTAGGAATTTAGGACAATTCTTATGAGGGCTCAGGAAAAGAGAAGGGAAAGTCTGAAGCTTCTTGGAGATTATAGTGGGCCCTCCGTATTTGTGGGCTCTACATCTGTGGATTCAACCAAATATGGATCAAAAATATTCAGGAAAATAATTCATAAAGTTTCAAAAAGCAAAACTTTAACTTATAGTGCACCTAGTACAATGTTGCATTCACACAAATAAAATGATGTGTAGGCATTGTATTCAATATTGTAAGCAGTCTAGAGATTATTTAAAGCTGCTGTCCCCAACCAAGCCGAACAGCAGCAGGTGAGAAAACACAGCTTCACCTGTATGTACAGCGGCTCCCCATCACTCACATCACCGCACAAGCCCCACCTCCTGTCAGATCAGCGGTAGCATTAGACTGTCATAGGAGCATGAGCCCTACTGTAAACTGCGCATGTGAGGGATCTAGGTTGCACACTCCTTATGAGAATCTAATGCCTGATGATCAAGGTGGAGCTGAGAAGGTGATGCTAGCGCTGGGGAGTGGCTGCAAATACAGATTATCATTAGCAGAGAGGTTTGCGCAATAAATGTAACGTGCTTGAATCATCTCAAAACCATCCCCCCAGCCCCTGTCCATGGGAAAATTGTCTTCCATGAAACCAGTCCCTGGTGCCAAAAAGGTTGGGGATTGCTGATTTAAAGTATACAGGAGAATATAGGTTACATGCAAATACTATACTATTTTATATAAAGGACTTGAGCATACATGGATTTTTATATCCTCAGGGGTTTTGAAACCAATTTGCCACAGATATTGAGAGATGACTATAATTAAGACTTCATGATCAGAATGTTGGCAGAAATATGACTGGTAAAGGTAATTCTGATGAGGTCTCTGATGGATATGAACAAGGTATTGGATACTGGAGATAAGACCTTCCTTGTTCTAAAGCGGCAAAAAACTTGGCTGAATTGTGTCCAAGCCCGAGGACTTTATGGAAGGCAGAATTTAAGGGCCATGACTAGAATATCTGGCTGAAGAAATTTCTAAGCAGCAAAGCATTAAAGGAGTTGTGTGCCTTTACTAATGGGATACAGTAAAATTCAAGGAGACAGAAATTATTTAAAGATGCAATTTATAATTAAAATAAAAGCAGACATAAAAATTTAGAACATCCTCAGTCTGGCCATGTAAAAAATTAAAAATATATGTTCACAAGAGAATACAAATGGTATGGCCAAGTGACTGATGAGATTACTATGGGAAGGAAGCCAGGTGCTACAGATCAAAATAATGCAAGAAAGACACTGAAGGCATTTTGGAGATCTTCAAGGGCGCCCCTTTCTACCACAGGCTCAGAGCCCTACAGCCTTAAGGGAAAAGTGGTTTTAGGGAATGGTCCTGGAGAGCCTGTGGGATCTCAGAGCTTGGTGCCCAGGGCCACCCAGAGTGTCTGCCCTCCAGATTCTAATGCAGTGCTCCTTGGCCACCCCAGTCATGGCTCAGACATGTCCAGGTGTGTTTCAACCCACTGCTTTAGAAGGTATAAGCCATAAATCTTGGCAATGTCCACATGGTACTAATTCTGCAGGCACTCAGAATGCAAGAGCTGTGGAGGCATGGCTACCTCTGCCTAGGTGTTGGTCCAGGCAGAAACATGCAACAGGGTTGGAGCTGCTGCAGACTGTCCTGACTGGGCCAATATCTAGTGGAGCAATGGGAATGAGGCCACCTTCAGACCAGAGAGCTACGGAGCTATCAGAATGCAACACCAGCCTAGGAAAGCTGCGGGCACCTGACTCCAACACTCAAGAGCAGCCACATAAGCTCCAATCAGCAAAGCCTTGAGAGTGAGGCTCTCCAGGACCTGGGAGGCCCAACTCCCAGCCCTGTGTGTCCAGGAGGTGGGACATGGAGTCAAGGAAGGTTATACTGGAAACTTAGTATTTGATGTTGTTTGCCCTGTTGGGTTTTGAATTTACTTCAGAACTGTTACCCTTACCCTCCTGCCCATTTCTCCACTTTGTAATGGAAATGTCTATCCTATGCATGTCCCACTATTTTATTTTGGAAACACATAGATTATTCAATTTTGCAGGCCCATAGCTAGAGGGGATTTTCCACAGGATAAATCGTGGCTTGAGTCTAACCCATATCTGATTTAAATGAGACTTGGGACTTTGGATTTATGAGTTGATACTAGAATGAGTTAAGGCTCTTGGGGCTATTGAAATGAAATGAATGTATCTTGTATGTGAGAAAGACATGAGTTTTGGGGGCCAGCCCCGGAATGCTATGGTTTGAATGTTTGTCACCTCCAAAATTCATGTTGAGATTTAACTGTCATTGTAACAGCATTAAGAGGTGTGACCTTTAAGAGGTTATTAAACTGTGAGGTGAGGGCTCCACCCTCAGGGTGGGATTGATACCTTAATAAAAGGGTTTTCAGGAATGGGCTCTGTCTCTTGGCCCCCTGCCTTCTGTCCTGGGATGATGAAGCAAAAAGGCCCTCTCCAGATGCTGGCCTCTCAATTTTGGAATTCTCAGCTTCCAGAAATGTGAGAAATAAATTTCTGTTTATTATAAATTACTTAGTCTCAGGTATGCTGTGATAGCAACACAAAACAGATGAAGACAGATAAGCTTACTTATCTATTCATTCCACATGTATTTGTTAAGTTAATGTTGACTATGCCCTGGGGACATTTTAGTTAATAATTCTTATTATATGTACTTTATTTTGCTTTTGCCCGTTTAGAGTATAGGTAGGTACTTCTTGTGAAACATACTCCTAAATATCCTTTAAAAGTCTGTGTATTGTGTTTTATAAAGCGTCTCTTGAAAGTATCTCTCAAATAAACATTCAGTTAACTTTAAAAATTTTAAATTACAATAGCAACAAACTTCTCAATTTTTAGTTTCAAACCATTTCCCACAGCATTTCTGGAGCATTTTTTTACAAATATTTTCAAACCACATGTGTCAGAATTTAAGTATCTGGCATTTCATACATTATACTTTGCTTTTTATGAGTACATTTTATTGCTGCTTTTTAGTATATGATGGCATAATAGTATTTTCTCTACTTCTTAGATTAAAAGGCAAAAGCATTTTTATCCGGAAATTAAAACTTAACTTGTATTCTCTTTTTCCAGGCTATCATCATAGCGGCAGAAGGAAAGAATATCCTGTTAGAGCAACACATAGCGGGGATCTTACTCAAGCTGGAAAAAATGAAACAGGCCTTATCCAAATGGGAAAGAGCCACTGAACAGATTTTGCAAAGTGAAATTGAACCTAGGAGATTGAGTGGCCCTCCTGAACCCATCAATCAATTGTTGAAAATTTTATTAGGCACGGTAAATATCAGTGACATTTTCCAAATGAAACTTTGGTGATTAAGAACATCAAAAGGCAAACATTTTTATCCATTTATTGTTTTCATTGCCTGGTCCAATGTGCTGGGACAAATGGCTCACTGCATTGGAATAAGCCCCAACAGAGAACTGGTGAGCTACAAAGAGTGCCACTGCTAATTCAGACCAGTGGTTTTCAAACCGTTTTATAAATTAGTTTCTTTCTTTAAACAAAATCTTGTCACTAAAACCCAAAATATACCACATATTGCATCAAAATAATAATAATAATAAACACAGAGGTATCTTGATGCTGAGATAGAGCAATAGGAGCTCCAGAGGAGAAAAGTGCTTGAAAACCCCTCAGGAAACCAAGTTCTTCAGGGCCCCGTTTGCAAAATGGTCATGTAGTCCATTCCTCTTCTTCAATTCAGGGAAAAACAATGAGCCTATTTGACATCATCAGCAGTCATACAGCTAGTGAACAGTGAACTAGGATTCCTGAACTTCCCATCTGATGCATTTCTAGTACATCTTATTTCATCCTATTTCTTCAGAATAGACAGGTATTGTAATAAAACATTTAATTGATATGCACACAGCCTATTCACAGATGCAAATTCAATTTATAGCAAGAAAAAGAATCAAGAATATATACTTTCTTTATTTTTATAGAAGGAAAACATTGTTAATATAGTAATGTATTTATTGGAAAGGATGATCAGCAACAAGGTCAAAGGCAAAATGATTTTAATATAGACTTTTTCTTGTACTCTTCACCATCAAGACTGTAGTTTGTGTTTAGAGTGAAGTTGATTAAAACACTAATATATTCATAGGCTTGATTTCTGTGTGGGCTGTGTAGTATGTCCCTCATTGGCCTTTAATTAAAGGAGCTAATTATCTTTCAGATGCTAAGAACACGAGAGTGTTGATGGATTTGTATCTTCAATCTTGAAAGCCTACTAAAAACAGATACTATAATTATGACAGCTATTATCACTTCATATATAAAGCATTTATAAAGTATCCTATTGTTACTATGAACAATAAACACTTAATAAACATTTAAATGCCATGATTCCATTTCAATTTTTATGCCTTTTTGCTTTTATGTTTTTTCTTTCTTATTTTCCTTCTTTCTTTCTCTCTTTTTTTGACAATATTTTAAAAGTTGGTCACCCTAATGCCTGGTTAATGGTTAAGTTTGTTCTCATAGTATTTATAACTCTAATTACTTAAGTATACGGGTGGTGCAGTCTGAAGCCTGAATAATTTAAATGGTTGGAACTTAGAAAACATCCGTGGAAAAAAATGACTTTTATTTAGAAAATCTCAATGATAGACAAATCTTAAAATAAAATTGTTGAATTATTTATTAAAACATAATATGTCTGCCGGGCGAGGTGGCTCATGCCTGTAATCCTAGCACTCTGGGAGGCCGGGGCGGGCGGATTGTTTGAGCTCAGGAGTTCAAGACCAGCCTGAGCAAGAGCGAGACCCCGTTTCTACTAAAAATAGAAAGAAATTATATGGACAGCTAAAAGTATATATAGAAAAACTAGCTGGGCATGATGGCGCATGCCTGTAGTCCCCGCTACTCGGGAGGCTGAGGCAGAAGGATTGCTTGAGCCCAGGAGTTTGAGGTTGCTGTGAGCTAGGCTTACGCCAGGGCACTCTAGCCCGGGCAACAGAGTGAGACTCTGTCCCAAAAAAAAACAAAAACAACAACAACAACAAAAAAACATAATATGTCTATATGTATTTTCAAAAATGATTCACTGTGTGATAGCAGAAATTGCAGGGCATTTTAACAATAAAAATTATTTACAGCCTACAAAAAGATAAAAATGAAATTTTAGAAAAGACTCTGACTCTTTATAAAATGTGGCTATTTTGCTAAGAAAAGGAATAGAAATTTTAAAAATTGGGTTACAACAGTGCATAAGTAAATCAGAAGAAAACACAGCAGTTCCCTGAAGTGACATGGGGTGAGTTTCACGCAGCTTGGTGTTTCTGTAACACTGAGAGGCATGTAAACCAGGGTGTAGCCCTGAATAAGCATGGCCCCAGCTCACTTGCTTGGATTTATTTAAAAATTTACAAGCTAACATTTAAATGTTACGTAAATATAAAACAAAATTAGCGTTATATGCACATCGGGTTGTGAGAGAGTAAAAATGAATTCTGAAAAGTCACAGATCATAGAATCTCAAGCCATAATGAACTTCAAATGACATCTAATTCAATGACTCCTAATACTTGAATCCTTCTCACAACTTCCCAGCCCACTGGCCATTTAATCTTTGTCCAAACACCTCTACTGGTGGAATAGAATGGTTGAATAGTGGTAAGTAGTAAGTTCAAAGTTTCTGTCAGTGAAATGATCTAATTTTAATTTTGTATCAGGTCCACATTATATACTGTGATATTCCAGAGGCAC
>CM052443.1:70220818-70240133 GCA_028533085.1 Varecia variegata
AATTTTAACACAAAAAATATTAGTTGCCCTAACCAATAGTCTTTTATTTTGCATTGATGTTTATTCACTTATTAAGAATGCATCTGAAGCCATCATCAAGCTGGGTGTTAGAATACATACAGCTTCATATAAGCTTGTTTCCTTTTTTAATAATTTTGGTTTTTCTATTGAAATCAATATTGCTTTTACACAATCAGATTTTAGATCAATTTCTCATTTCCTAAGGGAGTATGCTTCAGTAATACTCATATCTTCTTCTTGTTGCATTTCATCTCTTCACATATTCACAAAGAACTGTAGTCTAGAACAATATTCAGATATGGAAAATGCCAGGAAATACTGTTGGGGCATATGAATGATACATTAGAATCTGCTAGCAAAGTAACTACTGCACAGAATCATGAGTTGCAATTGCTAACTTAAGTACTTGTTTTGCTTTCCAAACTTACTACTTTTTTTGGAGGAAATGTGATAACACATTGAGTGCTCTTACAACAATGCTGGGCATAAACTAGTGCGCAGTAAGGGGTGCTGCTGTTCTGGATTGTTCCAGTGCTGCACCTTTCACTCTTCAGGGAGGGGCCAGGAGTGCTGCTGAGTGCTGGGGTAATCTAGCCCCATTCAGCAGTTGGGGAGTAAAGACGGAGCCAGGTTCATGTGGGGACAACCTAACTTCTTCTGGACAAGGGAGATGTTGGAGGAGACCAGTCTGTTTGGCAGGGTGAGGACGAGTATCTCAAGGTTCCAGGGGAAAAGCCATGTGCTTCCTGCCTCAGGCTTTCTGAGGACGACTCCTGAGTGGAGACACACGCGGTTGAAAATCTCCCGACCCATTTGTACTTGTCTAAGAACAAGATGCACATTCTCTTATGGGGACCCTTCAAAGGCTTTGTTCATTTCTAACAAGAATGCTGCAAGAACTGTTCCTTCAGTTTTCTCACCTGTAACTCAGAACTTCAGAGGAGATTCAGTTACACCTCCAGAAGTAGGGAAATAGAACATTCCCTGTTTCTGTCAACAGAGTCTCCTGCTAGCCCACATTTGCATTACCATTCAATACTCATACTTGGCTGGGGCACAGTGAGACTTTTCAACTCTATTCAGAGTTGTTAAAAAAAAATGTAAACCTCTTTCTAAAAATATCTGTCTTAGGACCTGTGGAAACAATTCCCACTGCAAGTGGCAAAATGCAATCACTCAGGTGTGGGTCTTTATTATGTTTCAATATGTGCAACAACTTGGATGTGTCTCCAGGGAATTATGCTAAGTGAAAAAGAAAAAGCCAATCTTGAATGGTTACATATTGTATGATTCTTGAAATGACAAAATTATAGAAATAAAGAACAGATTGCCATGGGTTAAGGAAAGGGTAAGGGTGGGAGGGACATGGGTGTGGCACGTAGAGCTGTGTTTGCACAAAACAAGGACTCGATGCCCATCATTTCTTTTGCAGGGCTCAGTACTTTGTCCACAGTATTTTGACTTTTGAATAACTATTAAATAAATATATATATTTATTTTTATAACTAAATTATCAATTTTACTTTTGTAACTAAATTATCAAGACACTGTTTTGCAAATGATTGAAAGTAAGTTACATTGAGGGCTTATGAAAGCTATCATTTAGAGCTTTTCTTCTTTTGGACAAAAGGACCCAATTCCAACAGGAAAAAATATATACAAATGAAATGTAACAATAGGTTGTACTTAACTTTTTCTTTTTTAGACAAAATAAATAAAATGTAATAAATAAAATACATACAAATAAAATGCAACAATGGAAGTTACATATTTAATGCCACATGGGACAAGGCAGTAGCACAGAACTAGGAGTTAGAATACAAAAGGTATTAACTAAACTCTGCCACTGATAATTTAGCAGCCTTTCAAGTGTCGCTTGATTTCTTTACGCCTCTGTGAAATGAAGTTATTGGGCTAGAAGAACACTCGGTTCTTTTCTAGTTCTGACATCTTGTGGTTACATGAATGTTGGATGACTGAGCATTGGGCACAAATGCTAAGCCATGTGATTTTCCGTCCACTAATCCTTCCCATTGAATTCATGTGGGCTGAGTCTCTGAATCAATCATCAGGTGACCAACATCATTGTGGGTTCCTATGCTGCATTTGACACCAGCTTCTTCTGTTTGCTGTTCCCTTAGTCCCACTGTCCCTATTAGTGTAAAGATTAATTGTGATGACTGGTAACTCTGGATGAAAAGCAGTTGGGTTCATTTACTTAGAACTAAGAGTGTTTTGGCATTAGATGTATTTAAATTTCTAACCTCAACTATAAGCCAATTTTTGTCTCACATTCTTCTCTACCTTGTTTTTTGTTTCATGGAGAATTTTAAGCTTTATCTGAAGGGAATGATGTAAAAAGAAAGAAAGGAATGGAAGGGATGGGCAAATCATCACAGTTATAGGTCTCTGGAGTCCTGACTGAGATTAGCCTAACAGCTGAGACAAAGGAAGACTGAGAGAAACAGCACGTAGGAAGGATACAAAGTGAAGGTCAAGAGAAAGACCTCAGTGTCTATAAGACACTTTTTTTATTTTTGTTGAAATAATTATTAGTGCCAAGACATTCATTAAGTAGATCAGTAATGTATACTGGGCACTTGTTATGTCCTAGGAACCCTGTTAAGCATTTTACAAACATTATTTCATTTAGTAGAATAACCCAGTCAGACAGGTACTCTTATTAATTCCTTTTTACAGATAAAGAAATTGAAATTTAGGAAGATTGGGTACTTTGTCCCAAATCCCAAGGCCAATGAGAACAGGGATTTGAAACCAGATTTCTGGGCTCCAAGGGCCCTGGTGATTATGTAAAACATTACATTTCTTCCCAAATATCAATATCCACCATTATCTGCTGAATGATTACTATATAAGACTATATGAGAAAGGTTTAATAATTGACCAATAAATACCATATCGCTAGTTCATGGTGGAATCAGAATTTAGCAACTATATGACTCTAAATGTCAAGATCTTTCTAGTATAAATGTACTTTGAAAGGGAAGTCATTGAAAATGTTTCTATGTGGTTGATTTATCACCAATTGATATTAAGGTACCTCCCCAGATGTCATCAAAATGTAGGCAAGCTGTTTGTTATTAAGGAAAAATATTCAAATAAGAAAGGTAGGACATGAAATGACAAAGGGGAATATTGTAATAATACACACAAAGACCAGACACTAATATCCTCAAGGGAACATAACAGCTTTTCCTCACAACTGTCCAAGGGAGAAGGCACATATTTTCAACCTATGGAGTTTCATCTGGTTTATCGTGGATCATGGTAATTAATAACCATATACTGAAATGATGTTCTTTAAAACCATCAACCCCTTTTTGGCTGGTTTTCATTAACTCAATAAGGCTCCGAGTTTGGTATGTCCCCTAGGTTCCCCCCAGGCCAAGACAGCACTAACCAGCTTGACTGAGTATCAGGTGTGCTTACAAGTCATATCCCCATTATTAAGGGATAGTATAACAAAAAGAAACTGTGATAACTGAATGTAATACATGATCCTTGACTAGTTTTTGGATAATTAGGAAAAATGTCATAAAGGACATTAGTGGGATAATTACAACAAATTATAAATAGATCTTGTATTAGATACTAGTATTTTGTCAGTGCTAAATTTCCTGAATTAGATAATTGTGCTGTGGGTTTGAGAGTGAACTTATTGCTAGAAAACCATATTGAAGTATTTTGGGGTAAAATGACATTATGTGCAAAAATTATTTTCACATTTATCTTAAAAATGTACCAATATACAGAATAGGAATGATAAAGTCAATAAAGGAAAATATTTTTAAAATAGTGAATAAAGGATATACGAGAGTTCTATGCACTATTTAGCAGCTCCCCCTAAAAGTTTGAAATTATTTTCATATGTAAAATTAAAGCAATTGCCAGCCTAAGCTGGTTCTGTGGTTTCATATTTAGTATATTATTCAAGGCGTGATGAATACTTAAAGAAATAACTTCACAAAAAGCAAGCAAAAGTCATAATACTCTGGTGAAATGACTTCAAGGTAGCACCATGGTAGCCTACAAACATTTTTATAAATCTCAGAGATGTCCATTTTTAAAAATTAAATTCTTGTGAAAGTAGTCAGCACATGGCATTAAATAAATGTTCTAAAAGCATCACTATACCTTCGGCACAGATATTTCGTGAGGTGATAAAGTTGACTTTCTGGTGAATTGGGATTTATCCTATATGTTTATGGATGTGACTATGTTTCTCTGGGATAAACCCACCACCCAGAGTCTAAGGGCCAGTTAAGAGACATGATCTAGATTTGTCTTGAGTCCCCACGGAGAATTTTGTGGCCTTGTGTTCAGAGAGATGCCATCTCTACTCTTCCACAGAATGTCAGAGTGATAATTGGGCTGTTCTCCCTCATTTGTGTCTTGACTCAGGATATCTTCCAGGATGCCACAGCCCTCGTGAGCTACAACAGAAAGCTTTCACTCTCTCCTGGCAGTCACTGAATTTTGGTATCCAGAAAATTTAGCTATCATCTCCAATTCTCTTTCCTATATATCCTTTCACCATCAGAATAGGAAGGCTCAAACACATCTCCAGGGCACAAAAAACAAAAAACAAAAAAAACTTCCCAGGATAAATCAGCAAATGAAACTCTAATGGGGAATTTGTGATTTATGTAAAACTGTAACCTGGTTATTTAGCATACTCTGAGAAAGCCACCTGAACATAGGTGTCTAGTTGACGTTACACATGTGCAATTGCACTTCTGAGCATCCAAGTGAAATTAGATACTCAGAAAGTTACCTGCATCACTAAGGGAAAAGGCCTTTTGAGTTCATCATTCCCTCCCAAATTAGGTGAAGAAATGGCTAAAATTCTCTACCTTGAGTTGCCTCTATTTTGAGTTGGTTGCAAGAATTTAAGAAAGCACTCAAGCCAGAAGTATGTATCCTAATAAGAAACTAAAAAAGGAGGAAGGAAACAGTAAAGGAAAAAACCCAGTAGATATTTAGAGAATGCCTATCTGAAATCTGACATCTCTGCCTGAGCAGTGAATTCCAACTTCTGTCACATAGTTTGGTTTTCCTGGAGCTCAAAATACTTCTTGCCATGTGGACATGAGGACAGTTTATAGATGTTTATAACTGCAAAACTGAATTCTTCATGGTAAAATTTCTGACCTGTATTTCCTGCAGCACGTGGGCTAATTAATAAGATATCTTTAACTTTTCAAGATTTTAAGAATTATTGTTAACATGGTCTTAATACAAATAATGGAATACAAATAATGTCTAGAGGCTCA
This sequence comes from Varecia variegata, assembly GCA_028533085.1. Lineage (NCBI taxonomy): Eukaryota > Metazoa > Chordata > Mammalia > Primates > Lemuridae > Varecia > Varecia variegata. The sequence goes on from CM052443.1 coordinate 70,226,134, forward strand.
GAATGAGCCAATATAAAACAGATATTTTCTGTTTAATCCTGTAATGTCTTATTTATATAATGAAGATTTAATTTTCAAGTATTTAAACTTGCTTCTGGCTTTTGTCTTGTTCTGTGCTCAGCCCTCTTTGTTATATATTCAAAAAATGTTCTGGTGGGATACCATTACAGTGTTAACTTGTCTAGCTATTATTTGCACATGGTTTTAAACACATATTTTATAAATGGCACTATCTGGTTTTTGGAAAACACAACCCTCCTCTATATTTGGATATTTTCCCATTTCAATGTCTAGAAACCTTCAGTTCTCCCCAAGACTTTGGTTCCTACAGTTTTCAAACAATAATTATGTCCCACATTTTACAAATGAGTTCAAATTGCAAATCTTATAGGCCCACACAAGTTTGAGAAACTCTCAAAATTGAAGTTGAATTTATTATAAGTCTACAAAGCTAATGAGTTTCATTTATTCTTACATCGTTAAACTTGATTGTGGCAGCTAGTAGCATGTCTAAACAATAGTGTTGTTGCAATATCTGTTAATGTAAAATGATAAACATTTATATAAAATCTGAATCTGAAAACAAATGTTTCTCTAAGTTGCTTAACTAAAAACATTTTAGAATATGTAAGGGAATATGCAGATATTCACTTGATTTGACCTGGACCTAAGGCAGTTCCTGCATGGGAGCACAACAGAAGGATGACAACACGAAACAGCCACTGTTTGCTCTGAGAGCAGCAGTGTGTCATCATGGTGTAGTTAGTTTTACACAGAGGGCATTTTTCCAGCTGCTCCCTTTTGATCCCAGATTTCTCCTTAGAACACTAAATGCTTCCTCGTTGTAGGAAACAGCATCTTCCAACATGGATTTCTCAATGATAATTGGTGTTAAATGAGGGTAGAGGGAAGGCAAGGTCTCTGCTAAAATAAATTTGGAAAAAAAAACTGTACTAAAACAAAACTAAACAGGTTGCAGGACTTCTCAGAACCTGGTCCTAGAATATGCTGCCAATGTGCAATTTGAAACTTGAAGAGAGGAAAACATATTGCATAGAATTTCTTCAAATTGTTTTTCAATGGAACAAGGTGCCCTGAGAGATTATGTTGTAGAACCTGTTTCCCCCTTAAGTCACTGCAAATCTGATCATCATTAAGGTTCACATCCAGTCACATTTTCTTCATGAGGCCATTCCCAATTCTCTCAGACTTCATCACTAGGCATTTGTCACGTTACTGTACTTTTATGGTTTCCAGAATACTCAGTTCTATTTTATGCCCCCTCATTTATTTGGGGGCAGGGATTATCTTTGTTCTTCATTAAATTAAAGCACCTTGAGATGAGGGACCATTCACTATTCACCTATTTTCTACAACACCTAACTAGTGCCCAGCCCAGAACTTTGTAGGAACTCAATAATGCTTACTGAAGGACTGATGCCATCTATCTCAAATGTGTGCCATTGGTATCAAGAATTCCTCTGGAAAATAAAATGTTTCTTTACCCATTTGAGAATGGGTGGATTAGGCTTTTATTTTAAATGTATCTTTATGCTCAATTTAATGCTCTTTTTGAGTGGCAAGGAGAGTAAATCACTATAACCAAAACTTTTACTTAAAAAAAATTCAAACTGAACAAGAATCATGCAAAGTTGTTTTTATTAAGTTTCACATTCAGTGTACAGCTAAGTATTTCAGACATAGATCTAGGAAATATTTCAAGATACTCCAAGGACTTTGCAACTACTGGGAACAGAGCAACTCACCCTGCAGGTAACATGTATGTTAAGTACTTCAAGGAGTCATTAAGGGAAAGAAGCTAAATGACAGCTGGTTCTCTTCTATGAAATGATTATCCTGGGCAAGTAGCTACAAATGAAAGCACATGACTATGACAGAGCTTCAGAGATTTGGCATCCACATCCACCCTTTTTATTTAGGATAGGACTCCGAATCACATATCAGAAAGCAAGTGATTCAGAATAAACTGTCAAGTTTTCTACGGATAGAATAACACTCATGATTAGCTTACATTTTAAGAAAATCATGAAAAGAATAATTTTGTATTGAAAACCCACTCTGTTAAGTGATTATAGGAGAAGGTTTTGAAGAATTTCTCTCCACTCTGTAGTTTATGAGTTCTTCTGAGAGATTTTCATTGTAACTGTCTTGACTTCTGTATATTCATAGAGACCATATTCTCCCCTAGAAAGAGGGAAAAAAAATACCCACAAACACCATTTAGCATAGAGTGCAAATGTACTGTAGTCCATGATTGGTACAAGTTTGTTCTTGCTTATCTGGCTAGGAACAATGGAAAATATTTTCTATGTACAGAACATTTTATATAGTAGCTAGCCAACCAAAACTGTCTGGATTTACATAAATCTATTTGTGAGAAATATGTTTTTAAGATCCCTTTCATTTTAAATAATCATGTAGGCCAGGCCCGGTGCTCACCCTGTAATCCTAGCACTCTTTTGGGAGGCCAAGGTGGGAGGATAGCTTGAGCTCAAGAGTTCAAGACCAGCCTGAGCAATCAAGACCCTGTGTCTACTAAAAATAGAAAAAGTTAGCTTGGCTCAATGGCACATGCCTGTAGTCCCAGCTCCTCGGGATGCTGGGGCAGGAGGATTGCTTGAGCCCAGCAGTTTGAGGTGGCAGTGAGCTTTAATACCACTGCATTCTAGCCAGGATGACAGAGCAAGACTCTGTCTAAAAAAAAAAAAATCATGTACTCTCAGTTGATTTTGTAGAAATCGTCCATTTTTTACATTATCCTACTTGATTTTATAAAGCTCTATCTACTCAAGACAATTCAGCCCAATAAGAATTTTGTCATTTCTAGTCTAAATTCACTTTAAGACAAATATAGTAAAAGAGGAGAGGTAGTGATATATAATCACTCAACAGTAGTACAACAAAACTGTAAACTAAAGCAGAGCTTGAATTTACCAAGTGCACAGAATTGGCACAAAAAAGATAAAGGAGTGAAACTTTCATTCTAAGGGGCTTTAATGTGGCTTGAAACAAAATGTTTTGCAGCTGTAGTTTTAGCCATATCTTTTGATTCTCTGCAAAAAAAAAAATCTGACCTTTATTAAAGTTTTCTGATTTTCTTCTCTCTCTTTTTTTTTTTTTTTTGATTGTTTTCTTTTTAAGGAAGAAGACAAGGGCCTACATTCAGGCTCTTGGGGTGTAGAAGTTGTTTTTTTCTCTTTATATGTCCTCCTCTGTCCATTGTCATTTGCTTGTATAACACAAGTCCAACCCAAATGATCAGAAATTAATCCAAGTCAGACCATTTGGATCCTACTATCTTGTTATCAGGTTTATGGGGACCTCCTACCAGTCTTAGAAACTGACTGTGATTTACCCTTTGTTGAAGAGATAACCAAAGGGACTGGTGCTCAGTTATACTCTGTATTGTTCTGACAAGAGGATCAAATTACATGTAAATAAAAATATTCTTAAAACAATACTCATGCACATGTAGGCTTACAGAAAAATAAGATCTTGATTCTTTTCTACCCCTCCCTTCTTGCGATGTAGACAGATAAGTAGAAGACATCATTTTCTCCTGGGTAACCTAATATTCTTACACTGATTATTTTCTTGGGCAAGTAAGCTTCTAAAACACCTTTTAGAAGCTTCAATGAGCATGTTCTTCAAAGTAATTAAAGTGTTTAGCCTCAGTTATCTGAAACCCATTAAAAGTACAGTATTTTATCTCATAGAGTTAGATAAATCAACCCATGATTTTAACCAATAGACCTTCCATTGTATTTTGGGTCACATGGCACCTGAAGCTTTCCAGAGAGTAATAAATGTGATTATTGTCCTGTTCAGGCTGGGGCATTAGATATACCTATGTTCCTGACACATAGGAAATTATTGATGGTTGATTCCTGTTTTCAACCCTTTTCTTATTTGATTCCCTTATGTCTTAACCTTAACTTTGGTCTACTGAAGTTGTTTCATCCATTTTGATTATTTTATCTTTAATGTGTTAAGTAGCTGGGCCAGCAATGAACTAACCGACCTTCAGAGTAACCTGACTTTTCTTCCAGCTTTTTGTATAAAGAAATTAGTTCTGCCAAGGGATTCTCCAGTAATAGATATTATAAAGAGAAGAAACTAGGGGAGGAAGAAACCATTTGTTGAGTTTCCACTTTGTGACAGTTACAAGACTAGGGATTGGACATTCATTATGTCATAACCATCTTAGAGGAAAGTTAACATCTCCATTTGAAATATGAGGAATGGAGGCTCAGAAGTTAGACAACCTGAAGTCGTCAGCATGGCTAGCAAGTGGTGGAGTCAGGATTTAAATTCAGGTTGGTCAGACTCAAACGATGTCTTCTCAGATATGCCTTGTACTTTCTATGCATTGATCTTTTGTTGCTGTCTCCGCAAAACATTCTAAACATATCCATGGCTCTTCACTACTCTACAAGTAAAATCTCAGACAATTTTCTTGGCTTCAGGACTTCTTAATCTGTATCATATTTAACTGTGAATCATACTTCTCACCCCCATAAATCCACACCAACCAACCAAATTCACTAGCCCTTCAGCACACCACACATAATGTCCCATTCAAGAATGCCCTCTTCCTGTCCCAGATGAAGTCCCATCTCTTCTGTGAGGTCTTCTCTATCAACTACCATTACATTTTTTCCCACTGAATTTCCGCTGGACTTAGAACCATAGAACCATGGAAAGGAGCTTAAAAGACCTTCTATTTCCTCCGCCCACTCCTATCTTCACCCACAATCCTTGACCCTGTGTGACAGATGAAAATAGTGACAGAGACATGCCATCCTAAATGCTAAAGTCTGGTGCTGTCCAGATTTCCTGTCCTTCAATACTTTGCTCTGCACTTTAACTGATTCTCTGCCTCTGTGAGGTATGGAGTCTTAATCTAGTGTGTGCAGGTTCTTTTGCATATATTTTTACATATTCCTCCTGCCACCACAGTTATGTAGAAGATGGAACATAGTGTCATGTCCCTAGGACCTTATCCGTAGCAAGTTGAGAAAGTTGACAGATCATTCTGTCATACCTCCATTTCACTTGCTCCCCCCAAATACTGTTTAATTGTAATTTTGCTGATTTATTAAGACAAATGACAAAGTGCATGGCTACTTCATGCATGACCCTTAGAAACTGAGAAAGACTTATTTTTACTTGCTATTTACCAAATGGTCAGCTTAACTATGTTTGATTCCACAAGGATTGCATATGATTTATCTTTTTTCCTCAAGAATTTTAAATATATTGGTAAATATAAGAGAATTTAAAGAAATAAAATGGTTAAATTACTTGAATAAACTATTTTCTGTGTTTACATATGTATGTGAACATTTTTGCAAAAAGTCTATATCTCCCAGCCTCAAAAGCAACTGAAGGCTCACAAATACATCTACGTATAAATATTCTCAATCTATTCACTACTATAAAACATGCTTCCCTTAGTCAAATTTCCCTTCAGGTTTATATTTTAGTTCCAAAAATAACTTATTCAGGTAATTTAAAATTTTACAGTCTACGTCAAAAATATTTCAACAAATGAGAATCATTCCTCTCACACTGATGTTTTCCGAGATAAGGCACCTAATTTACTTATTCAGGGGCATATTCAAATAACTGGAGTGTTCTTATATTTGCACACTTATCACAATTACCACTTTATGCTTTTCACTTCCTTTCTGGAGATGTTTCCCACATGGACTTCACTCATATATGCAGCAAACAATTCTAAAACTAAGAAATATTTCAATCACACTATAAAGTGCTTAATACAAACCCTTATGAATAGAAGGAGCTTAATAATTTATATTTCCCTTCTGTCAGCACCTTTCTGCACTTATGGGGGTACAGCCAACCTTTAATAAGCTATCGGTTCCAAGAAAGACCAGAAGCAGGTTTTATTTAAGGTGGCAACTGTGAGTTAATTTCCTAGGAGTAAAAACCATTTTTAAGAAATATCAATACAAAGTTATTCTTACATTTCTCGTCCATTTCCAGACATCTTGAAGCCACCAAAGGGGGACTGGGAAGATCCCATGAGATAGCAGTTCACCCTGAATAGAAGTACATTATAGACGATACTTAACATATGAAATAACTTTTCTTTGGCAATTTTAGAAATTTAGAAAGCTCAAGAACTCCATTAATTTCAATATGACACACTCATTGTAACAAAAAGCACACTATCAATTAGAATGTGGAAGCATATGGATATATGCCACCTAGAAACAAAGAAAATGATACATGTATGTATGTATGTATATGTATATAGCCTTTTTGGCAGTATATCATGTCCCTGAGAAGCCATAGTTAGAATTATAAAAGTTAGAATTCTAGAATAGCTAATATGTCACAGGAGAAAGGATATGGTTTACTGAAGACAGGAATTTGTTTGGTGGGTGTTCCTTTATTCCTTACTGCCTATATTCAATAAGCTTTGCAGTTCTCTTGAGGTTTGGGTACTTAATAGCTTAGATTTTCTTTTGCAACTGCAATATGTATCATATTACTCAGTTCATTTTTTCCTGATTAATTGGTTCAGTAAATTACTTAAACAGAGGACTTGGTAGAGGTTGGACTTAATTATCAATCTGTTTATTCCCTGTCATGTCTCATAAAGTATTTAAAGATGCTTATAAAAATAAATGTAATTACAAAAATATTAATAGTTGGACTTTAATAAATAATTACAATAAAAGATCAAGATGGGGCAAATAAGAATGCAGTTATGCAGGCCATGAACAATTTGTTTAGCATTAACTTTCCTGGTGGCCAAAGTTAAGAGCAAAATCTTACTACCTACATGATTCCCATTACACACAAAAGAAAAAAATATTTTTTAAAGTAGAAAACAATGTTCTTTTTTAATAATTTTCCCTCACTTTATACTATTATGATAGGGGGACAAACATTGTGACTTTCAGAAAAATTGTATTATACTTGGAAGATTTTAATCATTATTCTGATCCTGAGATAACATTCAAATGTTTTCTCAGTTACAATACTTACTATCTCAATTCTCAGCATTTTACATTTTCACTGGACCACAGAGTTATTACTCACATCTCCCATCCTGGAGTAATAGTTCTTTTAATAAATTTACACTTTTAAAAGGCAGCTTGTCTTAGCTTTTTTTAATACTCATTTACATTGTAAAATCACACACCTACTTTGAAAATGTGGGTAAAATCCCAGCAACTCTGAAATTCAATCATAGTTCTAAAAGCACCAAGTAGCTATTAGGATGGGAAAATGCCACAATATTACTATGCTCTAGGATATATGGCAATAAAAATATGTTCCACTCTGTCTTAATTGTACAGATATTCCTGATTGGGAATTCCTAAGACACCCAGTGAAATGTTAGAACAAGCTTCTTTATCAATTAGGCATGTAACATTCTGTTTTTCCAAAATCAAAAACCTGAAATTTGTCTTTGTCTTTTGTTTGTTGGGTTTGTTTTGTTTTTTAAGGCAGCAACTGCTTTTCTAGCAGGTCATGTATTTCCAAATGAAAAATTCAAGTCTAAAAGGGTTTAAGGTAACCTGTTAATGTGCTTAACATTGAAAAGGCCGCTTAGGGTTAACTTACCACACTGTCCCAGCCTGCAGAGCAGAGGACACTGTTATGGCTTTATCAAGGTCTTTGGTAAAGATTCCTGCTGCTAACCCATAGTGAGTGTTGTTTGCTCTCTTGATGACGTCATCTACAGATTTAAACTTCATGATTTGCTGCACTGGTCCAAATATCTATACCAGAAGAAATGGATTAAATAAATCAAAATGATAGGTTAAAACTAAATATTTCACATGATACTGAAATTTTTATTTTTTTTACAAACTATCCTCAATTGATTAAGATTTTGCTTCTATTCTCAGACCTATGTATAAGAATCCAAATAGGTAGCTGCGGAAATGGTAGGTGAGACTAGGTAATGGTCATGTGTTAAGTTCTCTTTGGAACAAGACAGGGCACAAATAATTAAGGCAATGTTCATTTTCTAGATGTTGGAATGAAGCTTCCAAGAACTTATAATTGTGCATCAAATCATTAACTTCAAAATTTCTTTTTCATTTAGGGCCATTTAAAATTCTGTCCCTAGTTTACCTCATCTTCCAAGTTACTAGATATAAACAGTGAGCTTCAGAAAGCAATGCTTTCTCTTCTGGAGAAATGAATAGGTAATGATTGATAATAGTAATTGTCTTTTAAATACCAGTATACCATTGGTTGAAATATTAACTATTTTACTGTACTTAGATATTTTCATAATTACTCAAGGTAGGTAAAACAACATGAATTTTTGTTCAGATTCTATTTTGTAGCCAAATCTTATGCACCTTACACATATGAAACAGAATGGTTCATTACTGCAAGAGCTTAACTCCTGAAACACCCTGTACCAATCAAAGCTTGAGTTCATTGACAATGGCTATAGTTGCAGAAAATAACTAAAAATCACAATTTGCTTATTTTAGCCTAAAGTACTCTCACTTTTGCTAGACTCTCCATGTACTGCAGCCCAAACTGAAGTTATTCTGTATCTCAGCCCCAGGCAGGAGGAAGATAACTGGATTTTTTCTTAAAAATTAAGCACTTACATTATATCTCAATAAGACATTTACTAAAATTAAATGAAAGAAGGGGTTCCTCTAAGTGTTACCAGAATTTTCTGGGAAACATGAATTAGAGGAGGCAAAAATCAGAAATGACAAATGGTTTTCTGGTTTCATTACTGTTTTAAATGTTAGAGGGTACGGGGTAGGGGGTACGAGTCAATAGAGGCTGAGTGCATATCGTAAGGTCGTAAATCTAATCACGAGATTGTAATCCAGGAACCAGACATATAGCAGCTGCTGCACTAAATGTGTTTATATTTTACATAAATTTAATTGAACTTAGCACATGGTTCCAGGTTTCCACTTTGAAGTAGCAAGCTAGCTGTTCTACTATCAATAATGTATGAACATAATAAATGTGTCTTTGACTGAAGATCTTTTTCCTAATCCTTTCTATCTGGTATTAATCAAGATATATAAGAACAACAGTACTAATCTTTCTTCCTAATTTAGTATATCTTAAATATTTGGTGAGCATATATGTACATGTATATATGTATGTATATATAATTTACCTATTATATATACACATAAACTTGCCAAATATTTAAATACAATATACAAAATTAGGGAACTAACAGCTGAAAAACATAGAGCCAAGAGCACATGGATGATGGGAAGTGATACCGAGATGAATGCTGTTTTCAAACATATAGATGGCTGTTATGTAGAAAAAGTTCATAGTGCAAATATGGAACCAGCAGGTAGAACATAAGTACTTATTTTTTTGTGTGTGTTAAGAACACTTAAAATCTACTCTCTTGGTGACTGTGAAGTATGTAACACGTTATTAATTATAGTCACCATCCTTACAATAGATCTCTTGCATTTATTCCTTCCAACTGAACTTCTGTATACTTGACCAACAACTCCCACCCTCACACCCCACTCCCCAAGCCCCTGGTGACCACCATTCCACTCTCTGCTTCCATAAATTTCACCTTCTTAGGTTCCACGTATAAGTGAGATCATGCTGTATCTGTCTTTCTGTGCCTGGCACATGTTACTTAGCACAGTGTCCTCCAGGTTCATTTATGTTGTCACAAATGACAGGATTTTTTCCCCATTACTTTAAAGCTGTGAAGGAAGCACCTAGAAATTGCTCAGCATCCTGATGTGTTTGGCTGAAAAGTTTTGGCTGGCCCAATGGATTCTTTACTACTTTTAGTCTTGATCACAAATAAACCTTTATGAGAAATAAAGAGTAACATTTATTTTGAAAGATGTTCAAAGAGGTGAGAATCTTAAGGGGACATTCTGTATACACACATGCAGACAAAGCAAGGCAACAACAGGACAGAATGAAACCATTTACCTCCTCTTTGGCGATGCGCATGTCATCTCTAACATTAGAGAAAACTGTGGGCTGGACAAAGTAGCCTTTGTTCCCCCAGGGGCCTCCGCCACATTCCAGTTTGGCCCCTTCTTTCTTCCCACTCTCAATGAGATCAAGTATTTTGTCATGTTGTTCCTTGTCAATCTGTTTGAAAAATATCACATAAAAAGGCAAAAAAAAAAAAAAAAAAAAAAAGACACTGTAAAGACAACACATTGCTGGACCTGTTAGTGAGGGTTTAAAAATGCTAAGACATTATTATTAAGTCAAACATTGAATTAAAACAGCTAACAGAGGCTCAGATTCATTCTTTGGGTATGTTTTCTTCTCATGACTTAGAGAAGAGCACTTAAAGATTGATAATTGTATTTAGTATTTGTTTAACAGTTATATAAAAAATATGTCAGTACCGCAAACCTTTCACACAGTTGTCATTTATTCACTGTAGAAGAAATGCCTGTTAACAATCTAATATATTTACATAGAAACTGTAGTCCCAATTGAAATATTAATAAAAGACGTGAATGGAGACAAAGAGAACTTTGATACTGGGTTTAAGTAGACATGGCAGTTAGAAAGCACATGCTTTTAGATTTTTCTCAGAAGACTCCTGTGCCTATGTTTGGATCCCCATTCCTGAACCATTCCCTCTGGGCTGGTCCATGCCCTTGGATATCACATTCTGACTGTAGTTCAGACAGCCTCCCGGTTCAGGTCATTTTGGGACAGTCAATAGGTTCGATTCCAATTTCTGGCCTCTCCTGATTGTGACCATCGTGCTTCATTAGATGGGCCACAACTAAATATATGACAAGTATTACAAAATTTAAATGGTCTTTAAATATATTTTTATAAGAAAAAAATGAGTTCAGAGTTTTGGTTGTGAACACCAGAAACACATTCCTCTTCCCCATGCACTGGCATTGGGAAGTTATATATTGTTTCAATTCCTGCTTTGGGAGGTTGAGTGATCGGGTAACTCCATCTCCAAATCACTGGTAAAACTGCCTATCTCAGGTGTGGAGGGGGTAAAGGATTAAAGGCAACACAGGAGATCCAGGAGTTAAGGTGGGGGGTACCGTCTCTTTCCAGTTTAACTCGTCTCTTCTCATTACTTAGAAAGTTTTCTTTATCATCTTCTTTGACTCTGCAAATCTTCCAGGCCCCAGCTCTCATATTTAACTATTCATAGATTAAGTGCTATTTGAAACCAGAAACTATGTTCTAAATTTGGTACAATATTTGATACAATGCTGTTCAATGCTTTTTAGTGCACCATATTCGATAGAATATTTCAAAAACAAAACCTTCCTTCATTTCTCACAGATTAAGGATGTTGTAGTGTGGGTTTAAGAAGAAGAGATATTTAAATTGAATATAACCAGAGTAAGGGGGTAGTGTTAGAGACACTCTGCTTAGTTAAGATATTCTAGTGTTTCAGTAAATACTCAAGGATCCATGTACCTCCACGTAAAGCTCCTCTGTTCTATTCCAAGATATTAATCTGACTATGCCCTCCACGTGATTTTTTGGTTTTTATTTAAAGATATGTTTCCCAAGTCATAATGTTTCCCTGTCTGTGAGCAGAGTGGATACCTGGTGACAATCCAATCCCTGCATATGTACTAGAGAAAGAGGCTGAAAGGATTTGTTTGTTGGAAAACTTAGCTGGTCACTAAGTTCTATAACTACAGGACCTCATATTTCAGTGCCTTGCTACTGATGGGGTCCTACAGCCAGCAGTTCTGGCATCACTTGGTAGCAAAATGTGCTTCTCGGACCCCACCCCAGACCTACTGAATCCTTGGGTGATTCAGATTCACAAGAAAGATTGAGGAACACTGTGCTGGAGCTTGGCGTTAGTGACAGAAAACTTTAGCTATACTTAGGGACACACGCAGGTTGGTTTGGGTAACTTTCATTGAGCATAAATATAAACCTTCTTCAGGAGGTGTCAGATTGACCTTATGTGAACTTAGCCTTCTTTCTGGACCTCAGGCACTGCTCCATGCTAGGAGTAGCCGGGGCACTCTACTGTGTGAGGGCGCTGGGCTCATGGCTAGTCTAGAAAATGATTGATATCGATAATATTGTTGTAACAGTGTCAGAGCACACATTTTCATGTATTTAAATGTGCAAATTCTTTTATTCCTTAGGCTTGATGGGTTGAAGAAAAAGACAAATTGAGAAAAGACACTGACACATAACTGAAATTATTTAGAAACCACAGATCAACAAGAGCAATGAGAGTGAAGAAGTCATTGATCTGTATGATAATTACCACCATACTATGAAAATAGAAACATGTAATTTTTACTTAACAGAGACTTGAGCATATAAACTCAATCCTCTGATAGAAGAATTATATGGATTATCTCATTTCCCTGCAGAATGATCCCACAAGCTTGGTCCCGCTATCCCTGTTTTACAGATGAGAAAATAGAGTCTCAAGAAAGTTAGATTTTAAATTCAGCCTGTAACTCAAACGCCCACCTTTCCACACTCTAACCAGATATTACTCTGCTGACAATGTTAACACAGTTTACGTGGATATCATCACTTCTTTTTCAAATTAAAATACTGATTTTTCCAAGTTTTTAAGGAAATGCACATTTTTGTCTATGAAGTCGAACAGGAAAATCACTTTACAAATGATGAAAAATATATATATGAACACACATATAATACAAATATATAAAATATACATATATGTATACAAATTGCATGTTCCAACTCTCAAATATTTTGTTTGTAATTTCAAAATTGAAAAAAAAAAACTCTTACTTTTTTTTCTCCAAAACAAACCTCTATGGAGATTATTTTCTCTGTAAATGTTTTGTTTTTACATTTCACGAGAAAGATTCTACAGCTATATGTAAAAAAGCCTCAGTTCACTCAGCCACCAGTGGATGAGGCAACAGACTAAAGCTCAGTGAATGAGTGAACCTTTTCCATAAGCTCTTGCTCATAACAACAGATGGATATTTTTAGGTATAAAGAAGCTTGAGGGCTTTTCAGTCTTGTTTCTTAAAGTTCCAACATAACTACTTATCCTACTTAGTGCAACCTGTGATAAAAATCTATTCATTTAGAGTGATTAAAGTCTTACATTAATCAGATCACTGGATTATTTGCTTTAGAATCCTATGAAGAAGAATTTTTAAAAGTCTATTTTAACTCCTTTCTCTTAAAAATAATGAGGTATTCCTACTCACTAGATGCCAGTAGAAATACTCTTCCTCACTGAAGTCGTGATAACTTGAAATGTCTCCAGACATTGACAATTATCCCCTGGGGGAGGCAAGCAAAATTGCTCCTAGTTGAGAATCACTGCTTTAGAGAAGACCTTAAAGGGCAGGAGGAAATTCAGAACCAAAGGTGTAGGGGCTTGAATAACAGACAAAGAACAGAGAACTGTGCAAGGAAAAGGGAAAGGTGACCTTTGCTAAGAGAGACACTTTTATTGATAATGGTTCAAAGAAAACTAGGAGCCCTAGGGGAATAATTGAGCTTTAACAACTAAAATTGAGAAGTTTGCCACAAACCAGGAAACTCAGGACCTTTTAGAACACTCATGCTACCATTAGAGGGTCAGAGTTACAGAACTTTGCAGAGGATTTAGGGGTGTGCATCTCTATGGGATGGCAGCTGAGATGGAGGATTGATTCAGAGGAGGAAATGATAGGAAGGTAGAAGAACTTTGAAGTGGACAGAGAATGGTATACAGGAATCAAGAGGTGTGCAGATTGAGGAAAACAAGAGCTTTATAGTGTTTGATAATTTCCCTCATGTCTTTAATTTCCAGCATGGTTCTTACACGGTTTCTAGGCAGGAAAACTAGGCAACACAAAAACAGAATGATTTCTTTATAATTGGGAATTGATTTTTTTTTTTTAATCACCAAACTGGCACAGTATTTTTACCTAGGAAGACACGTAGATGGAAAATAACCTTATAAAATCTACACCTGAAGAGGATACTTTATTCTTGTTCCCTGAAAACGCTATTCCTTC
>CM052443.1:70248793-70260062 GCA_028533085.1 Varecia variegata
AAGAAGATGTGTGTCAGGAGAGAGGCCTGAGCAGAAACCAACCCTGCTGCCACCTTGGTCTTAGACGTCCAGCGTCCTGAAGTGTGAGAAAATAAATTTCTGTTGTTTAAGCCACCTCATCTGTGGTACTCTGCCATGGCAGCCTGAGTGGTCTAATACACAAGAAATAACAGGGATAAAATCAACAAGTTAAACACATTCCATCACAAGAAAGTGATAGACTAATCTAGAATTTGGATATTTTACAGGAAGGGTCCTTGGTTCCTTCTACACACATTTGCCACACAGAAAATAGATTCACACTAAAGGAATGTGTTGCCCTTACTAGGATCCTGGTTAGGAAAACAGAATGATGAAGGACTTTTTTAAGATGATTGAGGAAATTTGAGTATGAACTTGGTATTAGGTAATATTAAGGCTATGTTATTAACTTTCTTAGGTATGGAAAAAAATTGTGTGTAGGAAATGTTTACTTAAAGTGAATACTGAAGTACTTATGTTTGGTATTTCATGTTACCTAATTTACTTTAAGTATTTAAGTGTACAGAAATTCCGGAAACTCTGATGGATCATGAACTGTTCCACGGCATATTTATACTGGGAGGAAATGTTCACACAGCTGGGCCAGTTGGTTCCTCCCAAATAGAGCCTGGTCCCCTCCCTGCTGCATCCTTCTAATCATGTTTTATGGAAGAAGAGGCCAGACGCCTTTGTCAATGCACATTCAGGAATGAGTTTTGGACTTTGGAGCTGAAAAGGGAAATAATTTCCTATAACTGCAGACTTCAGAAATGTTAATGACTTTCCTCACCCAAGCTGACCTGAGATAAGTCAACTGAAATCCACAAGCACTCTCTCACCCCCCATCCCCTCTTCTCTCTCCACACACAAAGGGACAAAGGAAAATGGGGTGCTGCCTCCAGTAAGGTGGAGGAAACTAGGAAACTGAACCTCTTACACACGACAGCTACACACTCTGGACCAAGGACAAAAACAACTACCAGAGGGCTCTAGAGAACGAACAAAACCAGGAAGGTTTTGCAGGAGAGTTGAAATGTGGAGGGTGCAGTCCCCTTGAGCGAACTCCCCGTGTTTTATGCAGCCTTGGTGGCAGCAGTGGGTGCAGGGGTCAGCTCAAACTCTCTTGGGCAGCCTGCCATTTCCTTCCTAGAGCAAGAAGGACACCAGGTCACCCAGGGTTGCCAGACAGTGAGAAGGGAATGCCAGAAAAATGGCCAGAGAAAGAGAGCCCCAAATTCTGTACATAAACTCTGCACCAGTCTCTGGCTGATCCCTGAACTGCGTGCACAGGCCAGACTGGAAGGAGGCTGAAGTGAGATCAGAGCTGCCCCAGCACAGTCAGGACAGAGTCCCTAGTGGGTGTCCAATCAAGCTACTGTCCTGGTAGAACATAGCAGCAATGCTCTTCAGAGGCATACAGTAGAATAGAAAATATAAGGTAGAATGAACTGCAATGCAATACAGTGCAAATCTGTAAAGCTCTGTTTTTTGGTTTTGTTTTGTTTTTTTCAATCTTTTAAACTATTGGGTTCAGGTCTTCATTTCTCAGACCTTTTATATATTTTCAAAAGAGAAATCCAATATTAGGGTGTCTGGTTAAGTTACACTTTGCTATCTATTTAATAAAATGTTTTATATGAGACATTTGACACTGAAGGAAATCTTGTGATCCTTTTTTAAAAATAAGCTTTCGTCAACACTATTTCCTTGAGACAGAAAATTGTGCTTTGCCAAGAAAAACCAGGACGCAAATGTAGGGTTCATTCGAGTGGTCTATAAAGCCTCCATGCTGTGTTCTCTTCTTATTATAGAATTACTCATCTTTAAAGAAAATTGGATTTTATGACTAAGTTGTTCACATATTTTTGTGTCTAATAAGATAAGCTCTTAACTACCAAATAATTCTCCACTGCAATAGGTTTTATCTCTAGAAGAACTGGTATAACTAGAAAACATGCTGTAATTTTTTTTAACCATTGTAAATTTCAAGTCAGGTATGTGTTAGTCAATTGACTTGTTAGATTTGAGAGTGTAATTTACCTTTATTCCAATAAACTCATATTTTGTTTTGTGTTTTTACTTTGGAAATCTTTATGTCACTTAAGAAACCAAAGTATTATTCAGCTGAATGACTTAACAACATTTACACTGACGATTTTGTGGCAGGCACAGCCGAGAACCTTGAGCTTCTGATTTCCAGCTTTGAGCTATTTCACTGCAGTGTGTTGCCTTTTCTAATGATCCTTCCAATCCAGCTGAATTTGGAGCCAAGAGGAATGTGGTGGAATGGGGTGTTGGGGGAGGGAAGAAAGGAAGAAAAAAACAGATACTATTTGGGCCATGGATTATTTCCTACCAATATTCTAAAAATCAATAAATTTTTCCTTATTTGCTTCCCTTTAGTTGTTTAAATATCTTAAACCTTTGTCTTATCTCTCTTTCTTTATGCTCCCTCTGTCCAGACTCTCATCCCCTTGAAAATTACTAAGAACTGTGGTCCATGTAATTGGGCTTAAATGTGCCCATCTGACTTTTTATACAGTAGCCCCTCCCCTCTTATCCAAGGTGGATACATTCCCACACCCCAGTGGATGCCTGAAACCATGGACAGTTCTGAACCTCATATGTAGTATGCACAGGTTTCTTTTTACTTCCTCACAATGCCATCAATAGAAGATTCATTATTACTGTAGTTCTTAGCAACCTCATAAAATTTTTCTTTTCTTATTAAGACTGTCACCTTTCACTTTAAAAAAGCACTTATGGCTTCTCTTTGGCATATCTGAATTGCCAGAACTAGTCTTGCACTTTGGGGCCATCATTAAATAAAATAAGAGTGACTTGAGCACCAGAGCTGTGATACTGTGACAGTCAATCCGATAACAGATGGCTGTTTTAGCTCTTACATATAGGTTCTTTGATCCATTTTGAGTTATTTTTTGGTATATGGTGTAAGGTAAGGGTCCAACTTCATTCTTTTACATGTGGATATCCAGTTTTCCCAGCACCATTTGTTGAAAAGACTGTCCCTTTCCTATTGAATGGTCTTGGAATTCTTGTCTAAAGTCTTTTGTCTATATACGCAAAGGTTTCTTTCTGGAATCTCTATTCTACCCCATCTATCTATATGTCTGTCTTATGTCAGTACCACATTGTTTTGATTACTGTGCTTTGTAATAGGCTGTGAAAGCAAGAAGTGTAAGATCTTCCACTTTGTTCTCACTTTTCAAGATTGCTTTGTTTGTGTAGGTCCCTTCAAATCTCAAATGAATTTCAGGATGAATATTTCTATTTCTGTAAATAATGCCATTGGGATTTTTATAGAGATTGCATTAAATCTTCCAGTCTATGAACATGGGCTGTCTTTTCCTTTATTTGTGTCCTCTTTAATTACTTTAATCAATATTATGTTTTCAGCGTACTCGTCTTTCATCTCATTTGTTAGGGCTTTTTTCTAAGCATTTTGTTATTTTTGGTACTATTTTAAAGGGAATTTTAAAAAAATTTCCTTTTCAGGTTGTTTCTTGTTAGTGTATAGGAATACAACTGCTTTTTGCATGTTAATTTTGCATCCTGCAACTGAGCTGATTTCATTTATTATTTCTAACAGAGTTGTTTTTGTTTCTTATTTATTTATTTATTTTTTTGCTGTGGAATCTTTAGGGTTTGCCACATACAATATAATATCATTTGTGAATGGAGATAATTTTACTACTTCCTTTCCAATTTGGATGCCTTTTATTTCTTTCTCTTGCCTAATTGCTCTGCCTAGAACTTCCCAGTACTACATTAAATAGAAGTGTCAAATGTAGGTGTTCTTGTCTTGTTCTTGATCTTGGAGAAAAAGCTTTCAGTCTTTCATCATGAGGATGATTTTAGCAGTTGGGTTTTATATATGAACTTTATTATGTTGAGATAGTTTCCTCGTAATCCTAGATTTTTTTTAGTGTGTTTAAAATGAAAGGGTGTTTAATCTTGTCAAATGCACTTTCTATATCAATTGAGATAATCATGTGTTTTTTTGTCCTTCCTTCCATTAATGTGGTGGATCACATTGATTAATTTTTGTGCGTTGAATCGTCCTTGCATTCCAAGGGTAAACCCTAATTGGTCGTGGTGTATATAGTCTTATTAATGTGCATTGATTTCAGTTTGCTAATAATGTTGTTGAGGATTTCTGCATCAGTATTTACCAGGAATGTCAGTCTGCAGTTTTCTCATAGAGTCTTTGTCTGGCTTTGTTGTCAGAATTGGAATGAGTTGGGAAGTGTTCTCTCCTCTTAAGTTTTTGGAAGAGTCTGAGGAGAACTAGTGCTCATTCTTCTTTGAATGTTTGGTAGAATGTTCCTGTGAAACTACCTAATCCTGGGCTTTTGTTTGTTGGGAGATTTTGGATGATTTAATCTCCTTACTAGTTATAGGTCTGTTCAGATTTTTTCTCTCTTCATAGGTTGTATGCTTCTAGGTATTAATAGGTTGTATGTTTCTAAGAATTTATCCATTTTATCTAGATTATCTAAATTTTTGACATTCAAGCCACACATATCTTTTTGCAGAACCTCTTCTTTCCAAATTGTGGCCTTTGCTTTTGAAACTCTGACTTCTCGGTTGTTCAGTTTCCTGTTGTGCATCATGGCCAGGCCAATGGCTCTTTCCCCTGCCTGGTCCCATGGGATCCACCCCAGCCCCGGGGACACACCAATAATCCAGGAACCAGGCCACCACCTTAGCTACTATGGCCACTGTCATGAAGATGTTTTAGAATAGGGTTTGGGTGATAAAGATGGAGAGAAGTGGATGATTTGAGGTGTTTAGGAGGCAAAATAATAATATGTGTTGATGAACTGGATATGTGAAATGAAGGAGAAAAGAGGTCAGGGAAGATTTGTGGTTTCTGGCTTGTACAACTAGAAAGAAGGTAATGTCATTCCCTGAGGTGGAGAATGTTTGAAGGAGAACTAGAATTTTGCTAATTGTATTTACCCGAGGGAGGAGATTACGAGATAAGTTTGGTATGTCAATTTTGAGGTCACTTTGAGATGCCTAAGAGAAGATACAAATTAGACATTTGGATGTACAGTTCTGGAGCTTAAGGAAGAAATCTAATTGCATACACATCTTCTATGGATTATAAAAAAATGGAACCCATTCTAGGAAATAAATAAAGATCAAAGTCCAGAATCAGCATAATTATGTAAATATTGGATTGGAGTACCTAGCAGTACCTCCTCTCACAGGGATTTGACGTCCCCAGCCTAAGGTGGACAAACTAGAGAATGGCAAACACCCTCTACAGGCAGGTACCAAATGGACACAGAAGAGCTGGAGGAGGAAAGTATTGCCATCCGAGGACAGACATTCCAAAAGGAAAATAAATCAATAAAATGCAGGGCCATTTCTGGATAAGAACTTCAACACCAATTACCCCACCCAATAGAAAAACCTAGAACAGGTGAATTCCAGATTCCCACGGAACTGACCAATCAGGTAAGCTATTTCTTCACCCAAAGGAGAAATGGCCAGGCAGAAAGAAGGACCAGAAGTGTTTCTTCTAATACTTTTCTGTGTTGGAGAGTGGAGATTGAAGTACCATTACCATTTCCTTGATAGCAATGTGAGGCATGGGGATAAGGTGGGGTGGAATGGATAAAAGTTTTCCTTTAATAAAATACTCCAAAATTATATAAAGAACAAAGAACAGGTATTTGTTTTCAAAGTTATTTTGTTATATTCTATTTTAGAAAAGAGAAACTATGGAGCTATGTTTAAATAAAAGAAAATAATTAATATAATTACATTTTAATAAGCAAAGCTGATGGGGAATTAATGTACATAAGAGAAGTTTATAGAAGCTGCCTGAAGTAGCTTCTCAGGGCTTAGTCATTCTCATGGGCCAAGTGTTAATGGAAAGAGAAAACCTTCTGAACCTGAACTTGCTAAACAACAAAGCCTAAATGGCTTTAT
Organism: Varecia variegata; assembly: GCA_028533085.1. Lineage (NCBI taxonomy): Eukaryota > Metazoa > Chordata > Mammalia > Primates > Lemuridae > Varecia > Varecia variegata. The sequence continues at coordinate 70,254,779 of CM052443.1, forward strand.
CTCTTCAAGATATTCACTTTTGTGTATAGTAATTAATGTACTAGAAAGTATCCCCTGAAAATTTCTTATTTACTCCTGCAAAACAGGTCCATTCTTTTTCAGCCATTATTCAATATAGAACTACTGTTAGAACAAATTTTGAGCTTTTATTACTATGCTGGTTAATCACTGATGGACCACATTTTCAGTGGAAAAATAATGGATGTCTTTGTTGTTAGCAAGTTCATTAGCCTTTCAGAAAAGTAACATTTTTTTCCCATAGTAATGCTAATGGAGAATTTCCTTTTATAATTTTAATTTTTTTGCCTTTAAATGTTTGTGAACTTAAAAGTTGTGCATGGGTATTGTTAAATTCAAACGTTACTGAAGCAGCTATAGCATCAAGTGGAAGTCTCTTAGAATGCATTTGATCTGTTCCTTCCCAGAGTATCACTATTAACAATTCCCACTGTATCCCTTTACGCAACTTTTTCCCTGCATTTATACATACAACTTTTGTTTTACATACAAGGAAATCATACTATGTAGCATTATTATTGTTATTATTTCTATTGCTGCTATTATTATTTAACTTGCTTTCTTCATTCTAACTGAGCCTCCAAATCAACACAGCTAGATATACCTGATTAACAACTGCAAGGTAACATTTAGTACTATGTGTGGACATAAGGTGTCTTATAATATACAGGGCCCAAAGCACTATTTTTATAATAATTCTTAGCATAACATTGGCAGACTTGTGAAAGACGAACTTCTGCTGTAGTCTGAAACTGTTGGCTAGTTTTTAAATTAAGATCACAAGAAAGACAACGGAGCTTAATAGAAAGACCGTTGGTCCAGAATGAGACCCTGAAGTAACTCAGCTAATCAGTCATTTAACCTCTGATTTAAAGTTTTTATTTGGAAACTAGAAGATGTTGGTCAAGATTATTTCAAATATTCATGCTAGCTCTATATTATATCTATGTACACTGTTGGAACTCTTTTTCTTCATTCAGAACATTTCCTATTTGGCAAGTATTAAATACCTATCTGCACTCAACACTACAGACATACTGAAGGACAAAAACTGATGTTACCTGCTGTACCTTTCAGATATTTGTTAGAAAATCAATTTTTTGTTTCCCCTTACATTATTATTTTCAATAATAAATATTTTCCAAAAAGTGCTGGAGCCATTTGTGATATCAACTTCTTCAAAAAAAGAGGAAATTAAGAATCTGACTACAAATTAAACTATTAGTGGTTAGAGATGAAATCAAGCAAACTAAAATAAATTTTTAATTTTAAAGTGAAGAAATAATGTTTCTTTCGTTGTGGGAAATACATGCTGAAGAAAAGATAAGAACAGAAAAATTCTTACAAACAAGTATGGGGGAGAACCAAACAATGGGGTAGCAATTGTAGAAGAAAGCTATGGAGTCATTCTGGTTCCTGAAGAAGATCTGCTGCTCCCCCTTGTGGCAAGTGTGAAAAGCTGACATCCTCGTAAAGAAAAGCATTTCATCCCAGCGCAAAATGATACAAAATCTGCTTGGATTATAGTCACATGCTGCTTTCAAGGGGGCAAATAAAAGGCACATGTGGACAATTCTAATGATGATTCTGTACGTGGCATAGGCTTAATGTCACCAAGAGAAAAGGGCAGATGATGTTAGTTTGTGGCTAAGCAGAGCCACAAAGGCTGACCGGTTAACCCAAAAATCTAGTCAACACAATTTAGCATACATATTTGTATGTCAATCATTTCCTAAGGTTGAGCAGAGTCAGTACTAAGAATAGTAACAAGTGATATAAGACAGTTGTCTTTCAAAAGTGTACCATTCAACTGGAAAGATAAAATATAGCCACAAGGAGAAGGTTAATTACAAGGTAGTAGATTCTGTGCAATACTGGATGACCTAGAGCAGGGAGAGTACTGTGGTTAGAGAAGAAGCCCCAAAGGAGAGAGGTTTTTGCACTGGAACCTGAAAGGTGTGGATGTTTCAGATTAAGTGTAGATCAATCAAGCAGAAAAGCACAAAAACAGAAAGATAAGGAATATTGCTAGAGTTTTATATTTAGAGATCAAAGGCAAGAAAAGAATACTTGGGGACAGATTAAACAACCCTGAGCTGAGTACTTCAGATTTTATCCAGTTTGCTTTATAGATGAATAATTGTTAAATGTGTTTGAATAAAGAACTTGCAGGCAGGGCCGGGAGCAGTGGCTCATGCCTGTAATCCTAGCACTTGGGGAGGCCAAGGCGGGCGGATCGTTTGAGCTCAGGAGTTCGAGTCCAGCCTGAGCAAGAGCGAGACCCCCGTCTCTACTAAAACCATAGAAAGAAATTATCTGGACAACTAAAAATATATAGAAAACATTAGCCGGGCATAGTGGTGCATGCCTGTAGTCCCAGCTACTCGGGAGGCTGAGGCAGGAGGATCGCTTGAGCCCAGGAGTTGGAAGTTGCCGTGAGCTAGGCTGACACCACAGCACTCTAGCCCCGGCAACAGAGTGAGACTCTGTCTCAAAAATAAATAAATAAATAAATAAATAAATAAATAATAAAAGAACTTGCAGACGGCAAAATGTTTCAGGAAGTTTAATCTGGAAAACTATATGCAATAAATTCTCCTCAAGTTCATGTAAATTTAAATGTTAAAAAAGGGGCAATTATAAATAAAAAAGCTGTACCTCTCTAATCTATAATTCCCTATTCTCTTGCTCTGCTTTTTTCATATAATTTATTACTACCTGACATTGTATTATATATGTGAGTGTTCGTTTGCTTGCATCACTCACTGTTTACAAATCCCATGAGGGTAGGGACTGTTGCTTTTGTTTACTGCTGTATCCCCAACTCCTAACACAGGACATTTGATAAATAAATGATGGACATTTGGTAAATATTTGTTAATATTATAAATAAATCTATGTTGAAAGACAAGGGACTTGAGGTAAGGAAAGCAATTTAGTGTTTATCAAGATGATAGAACTTGACCTTGGGTAGAGGAAGGACAAGAGGATAAAAAAGAGATATTCAGAATTTTGAAAAAAAATAAACTAGACTTGATAATTCACTGAATGTGTCTGGTGTTAGAGAGAGAGGAATATAAAATTGCTGAGGCTTCAAGATTATGTCGTGGGAGGTTGGTGGCAGTGTTAAAAAAGTTGGGCAGTCAGTGGGAAATTATATTTTGGGTAGATAACAGATTAGGCTTTTGACACAAAGACTCAGAGTTGAGGGACAGTTAGTTATATCTGATTAGAATCCAAGAGACAGGGCAGAGTTGGATATTTTGCTTTATGATAGAGAAGATAGCTAAAGCCTTGAGATAAGATATGATTTCTGTGGGACAAACTCTAGCTGTAGACAGGACAAGGACAGAGACTTGAACATATAGATATTTAAGCCATCTTCCAAACTGACCACAGGCACTCTGGCCCATTCATAATTTCTGTATTCATCCTACAGTGTATGTTGAATCCTGAACAGAAAGCATGATATGTGGATTACAGGGAACTCACAACCTAATAGGGGCAATTTATAAAAAGAGAAGTTTTACACACATGACTCATCTAAATAAATCAGCCGCCGACCTCCAGCCAACTGTGGACCTGGTGTTGCCAGATTTTGTGATCTGTCACGGCTGAGTTTTTATGAGAGAAGTTCTAAATATAACATATTGACTAAAATGTGTGGGCCAAACAAAACATATCTGCTCAACAGATTTAATGGACAGCCAGACTTATTGTAATTTCAATCAAGAAGAGATTCTTCTATCCCTCTTACCCCTTAAATTGTACCATCTTAGTGGGTTGGGAGATGCATTTAGTCCTCTGAGAATCAGATTAAACAATTTTTTAGCAAGGGATGTTTTAGGAAAGTCATTGTATACTGGTAGATAAGATCACTCTGGATAGTAAGTCCTCCTTACTCATTCATTTATTCAACAAATAATTATAGAGCCTATATTACAGGGTAGGAACTCAGTATACAACAGTGCGCAAATTAGGCAAATCAAGATTTTGTTTCAGGAAATTTCATCAAGGAAGAAAGGACTTAGGATCATTACCAATGGAAGTAAGACTTCTAATAGCTAAAATAAATAGCTGGCGTATTTCCTGAAACTGCTTTAATATTAATATAATGGTGGCAGGGGAGAGTATTTTGAATGAAGCATCTATCTGTGTGGGGAGGGAGGAAGAGAGATAGTGAAAATGGTCCTAGAAATATCGAATACGTATGGGGAGAAGAGAAAGAAAATGAATGAAGAATAAAACATATCACATTTGTTTCCCATAGGAAATAGCAGCAAAAAATAATATTAAAACTAAGACAACTAAACCAGTGGCTTTCAAGTTTTGTTGATTATGTCATAGTAAATAATCTATTTTTCCTTGTCATACTAACACAAAAATAGACATTCACTTATGCATACACACATACACACACACACACACACACGTTTCCCATTAATATCTACATTTACTACATAAGACATGTTGAGATATTTTTCATTGTGTTTAATTTCACTTTTTTAAATCACTGATCATGTCCTATAAATGAGCCAAAACTTCATCTTTGAAAACAGTGGACTAAATATTAATAAAATAGACAATTGTCAGTATATATCAGTTCTCCTTCTCAGTGGGCTCCATGAATTTTCCAGGACTTGATTCTGAAAGTGTACAGTAGTATAGAGGTGTGGTACAATTCCTATACTATTAAGTTTATAGTCAGAATACAATCATTCCATATTTTATTTGTGCTTTTTGATGCAATATCACTTTATGTAGAGAAGTTCTGCTCATTTTCAAGGGCTTCTTACTTTTACTAATCAAAATCAAGTGAATCATGATTTTTAAAAAGAGTATACAAACTGAAATTTTAAAATAAAGTATATCCAGTAGAAATTTATATTTCTATTTGTAAAATTCATGATTTTATTTAAGGATAGTCATAACCAAAAATCAATGAAAAAAGTACTGTATGATTATTGCTTTAAGTTTCCATTTACATAGTGATGATGACATTAAAAAATTAGCCCAAGGTGTATAGAGTTTCAAAATACACAGGTTTCTTATTATTAGTGTTGACTCATGCTAATAATTTTTCAATCTATGCTGCTAATCTGTTGAATTTTGAAATAATTAGGAGAACATAGTATTATATAAAAATTGCCACCTGTGCAGAAAGATTTCAGGAGTTTAATTTCTGTAATTTGATTTAATTATAAGGTTTTATTATAAGGTCTATATTATGTTCTACAGAAAATATAAATTGAAGTATTATATAATA
>CM052443.1:70270398-70289429 GCA_028533085.1 Varecia variegata
TCAGGAATCATTCTGAGATTCTGGCTTAGAAAGACTTTTCCAGGCTCACCTCCTGCATCTTGTATCTCACTTTATTCCTTAACCAGTCCCAGCTCTTTGAAACCTCTCTGCCTTTTCAATGCTCCTCTCTGCTAGCATCTCTCCATTCCTACTTCATCCAGTAAGCTTCATTTATACTTTACATTTATTTCAAATATCACCTTCTTTGTAGAGCACACACTCTTAATCTCTAAGAGTAGAATAATCCTCTTCTATGGAAAGAAATTATCATTTTTTTAATAATTATAATGTGTCAGATAGTGTCTTAGAGTTATTAAGTATTTTTTATTCTTTTAACTAATCTCTGAGGTAAGTACTGGTAAAAGTCCTCATTTTACTGATAAGGACTACCGAGGTAGACAAAGATTTATTAACTTTGCATAATAACATATGAAATATTAATAACAGGGCTCACATTTGAACCCAGGATATATGGCTTCAGAGAATTTTCTAAACTGCTTTCCACAGGAAAAATGAAAGGAAAAATAGGCAATAATCTGAATGAATTGACTGCAATTCTCCAACTGTGGGCCAACGGTAGCAACTGTGCTATCCCATCTGCAGTGAGTTGAATGGTTGCCTCCAAAAATATATGATCACAGCCCAGATCCAGTGAATGTGTCCTTATTTGAACAAAAAGGTCTTTGCAGATGTAATTAAGTCAAGGGTCTTGAGATGAGATCATCCTGGATTATCTGGATGGGCCTAAATCTAGTAAGAACAGTACTTGTGAGAGTCACAGAGGAGAAACTGGGAGAAGAGACCACGTAAAGCCTGAGAGGTGGATTTGAGTTATGCAGCCACAGCCAAGAAATACCTGGAACCACCTGGAAGCTGGAGTAAGCAAGGTAAAATCCATCCTTACAGTTGTTGGAGGGAGTGCAGCCCTGCTAATAACACCTTGATTTCAGACTTCCGACCTCCAGACTATGAATTAATAAATTTCTTGTAACCCACCAAATTTGTGGTAATTTTTTATAGCATCACTAAAAAGCTAATGCTCCATCCCTGCTCATTTAGTGCATGGCCAGAGCCCATGATCTATCACCTAATTTGGAGGAGTAGCCCCACGTATCTTATATGATCATTTCTTACATTATGAAGTCATGTAAGTAAGGATGGCTATTGTTACTAGAAATTTCAGGTTTCTCCTGAAGAATTCTCCACTAAAATGTGGTATAAAAAGAGGTAGAGCGCACACGTACTAAACTATTTGATTTTTAAATCTTTTTCTACCATTTACATGCTGTTAGCCTGAGGAAATTTTGTAACTTCTCTGGGCTTCAGATTTCATCATATATAAAATAGAGAAAAATATAGCAATCCCTTCAAAGTTTGAGTATGAGAAATAACCAAAATATAAAGTCCTTTAAAATGCCTAGTCCTTATAAACACACAGTAAATCTTAACCATCACAATTATGACTGCGGGATGAATCTCCCTCTTAACCAATGGGAATGCAAGACAATTCTCATTACCCACTCCTGACAACCCTTTCAAATAACACATTGCCAAGTAATTATTATCAATTGTCTATAATAATAAGGACTTGCAAAAATAATTTGATATGGCTACCTAATATCAATCCTAATATCAATTAATCCAATGTGGGGTTAGTTATAGTAGAGGAGATACTTCATGGAAAAACTTTAGAAGTAAAACATTTTTTCAGTAACTAAGTATGACAGGATTAAATGCCAATTAGCAAGACTTCTGCCAGTGGGTCAGAGCATTCCTATGATTTGTAGGCCCTTCTTAGATTTTTTGGATGTATGCTTTTTGAAGTTTAGATGTTTAGAAATCTGTATGGTTGAACATGGCATTGTAGCTTATGGCCTGAGGGCTACCCTTGAGGGAATATATTAGGTTAGACCTTCACTTTGGGGACTTGCCTTCTTCCCTATGTGAGAAAGTACTTTCCACAAACAGTCATCCTTGGGCAATCTCATTAAATCTGACCTTGAAACCTCAAATATCTATGGAGACAGAAACTCTAAAACTTTAAAAAAAAAAAAAAAAGTCTATTATGTAATAAGTTGCAGACTCCCTGACAGAAGGATGGCTAAAATCCACAAGTCATTTACCTAGTTACATAGAAAAACTCGTGTTAGGTAGAAAAACTGGCATTTATTCAGCTTGGGAAAAGTGCCTTGGCCCAGATAGGAATATTTTCTCAAACCCAAAGCTGTGAATATTATGCACAGAAGTTAACTGTTCCAGTTGTGGAAATACATATCTGCCTGGTTGGTAAAGAATCCCAGAGAAATTTACCAAACCCACCTGAGAAAGTAGACACCTTTGTTTTTTGTTTCATTCATCTTCCTGCCCTGCGCTTGCTGAGAGCCCAGAGAACAGTGCACACTTTCCTGGTGCAAAAGTTCTGCAGCACTTTGGTGAGAGGGAGTTTGAGACTCACAGCAAAGTAACGTCTCTGCAACACTTCTGCCTTTTCTTCTTCCCCTGCTCCTTGCTTATATCTTTCCACCTTACCTCTGTTTGTAACCAGCAATTTAAAAATGATTTTGTCTTTCCATTTACCTTCTTCCATGCTTTCTTCAAAGATAAACTTATATCCGACTCCCTCTTTCAGAACCCCTTTGCTTCGGATGTCATCTCTCTGGCTCCACTCACAGTGGAATTCCACAGCTTCCCAAGACCCAATCCTGGCCACAGAAACGTCTCCATCCCTCCCTCCTGCTAGCAAATGCCAAGTTCCAGCTCCAAACTCCTCCCCACACAGGTCCAAGGTCCACCCCACCCCTGTCTTCCAGGGCAGGATGTCCTTCTCTCTCCAGGCCTTTTTCTGCAGGGGAGGTTCCAGGACCCACTGTTGCTGTGTTAGAGACTATTCCTGTTTCTGTCTTTAGATTCCTCCACCAGATTCCTCGCACTGACCAGTAGGATTTCTGGGCACAGGTGAGCCTTGCAAGCCTCATTGTCATTGGGCTGAGTGGATTCGTTGGGACTTTTGGATGATCACCCTGCCAAGTTATTTTCCCTTAAAAAAGGTCTTCAACCTGAAATGGCACTTAGTCACATTGAGACACTTGAGAAAAAATTCATCTTCCTTTAGATATTTTTATTTCATTCATCCATGTGGACATTGCTGTTGTTTCACAACTCCTGCAGAAGGTCTAATGTGTGCGTCCAGGCTTTGGAATCAGGACAGAAACTTTCAACCTATATACACATTCTTCTGACTAAGCTCTTCTCTAAATTGGTTAGGATTCACTTTGAATCCTCAGTGGTGTAGCAGCTCACCTTTAGGGAAACTTACCTCCTCTGTCCTCAGACTGAGTTCACTCTGAAAACACTAGAAACAGAATGTGAATTCAGAGTTTTCCAAGAAAGTTGCTGGGAAAGTTGGCAATGTGTCTGAGCCTGGTAAACTGCCAAAGAGAATTTGATAAAAGAAATGAGAAGGTCCCAGGCTGCAAAAGAATTCAGGGTGATCACACAGTCACTTACATTTGTTGAAGTATTAACTGTTCTGGTGATTCTGACAAAATAGCAGTGTCAGGCAATTAACCACATACATCGCATTTGGCTTCTGTTTTTTCTTCTAGCTTTGATTGTTGAAGGCTGGAGTTGGCCTTAGAAATCTTCTACTCTAATATCACTATTTTACAGATGAGGAAACTGAGGTCAAGAGAGACTGTAAATTAACAGAAGTCTCACAGCTCAGTAGAGGAAGAGGAAGGGGGGAAAGAGTCATCTTTCTGAGTCTTATGTTCTTGTAGCCACATGCACCTTTCACCTACTCACTACTTTGCTTTGGAAAGGCAGCTGATTATCGTCCATGTGCAAACTGGCATTTTTTGGTATATGTCCAAGAGAAATTGAATTTTATAAAAAAGCAAGCACTAGAGGTAACTAACTGGTAATTCATTATTAAGTTCAAAAAATATGGGAAATAAATAGGGAAAAATGACTTTATCTCTCCCAGCCTCTTCATAGCAAGGTGATTTATTACCTCCCAGAAATGTGAATTTTGAAAGACAGTGCAGACTTTGCTTAGTGCTCTATCTGGTGCATGGTAGTAATTATTATTAACAGGAGCGATTTTATAAAGTCAGCACTCTGCAAAACATGAAACACAAAGATGTCCTCTCTCTGTTTTCTGAACAGAGAGAAATAAGGAAGTTTTGCAAATTGTAGCTGCTGCATTGATTAGGTACTCAGTTTTTCATTTTAGTTTAAATGCCTATTAGATACTCCCCCCTCCCAAAAGAAGCTGACCTCTCATTTTAACTCCAAAGTTTATTTCTTAGAATATAGTGCCAACCAAGTTAGTGTAGCTAGCCGTATTTTATCTTAGAAACAATAAGATAAGGCAGGTGACAAGGTGCTTGCATACTAAGAGTGGGAGCTGTTTATGCTGAGTAAGAGCTTTAAGAGAAACATTCCTTTGACTTTGGGTGCTTTTTATTTGAGAACAAAGTGCAATGGCTTTTACCAGCCTGTCATTCTCATTTGAACTGGAGAACAAATTCATTGCTGTTTGTGAGAATGAATTTCAGTTTATTAAGATACATTATTTTTAACGCTCAGAAGAAATCAAGTGTTGTCTTTTCAAAAATTAAAGAGAGCTGGACATCTATACTAGCCAATGAGTATACTGCCCATCAATGTTATTTGTCTCTGTAAGTAATTTGAGAAGTGTGAACAGTTCAGTTGTATTTTCTTTTAAGAGAAATGTTTATGTAGCCTCTATAGTTACCTTATAGTTATATATGCAATAGCTCACAAAAATATTCTGTATGTATATAAGCATTTCTTATTTTTTAATTTTTTTTTTTTTTTTTTTTTTTTAGTTAGGACCCTCTTGGTTGCAAGTAACAAAAACCAATTTTAGCTAGTTTAAGCAAGAAAGACTTCAACCTAAGGACAAGAGTGCACCTGGGTCTCCTGAAGGTACTAGAAGTAGTGAACATAAGCTCATAAGTCCTCCCTTTATCTTTTATTTCTTTTCCATTATACTTGGTGTATCTCTCAGACTTCCTTTTATGGTTCCTCAGGTCCACCTAATGGGTGAAACTTCTCCAAATCATACCTTCAGAACTTAGATTTTAAAGATCTAGCCACCCAAAGAGAGGATAATCTTCCACAGTCCCATTCCCTACTTCTAAGTAAGATTCATCTTGGGCTAGTGGCTCATTTTTGGGTCAATCACATATTCTTAGGGTGACTTTTTAAGCTAAGCAGAAAGATAGCTTAGAAAGTCACCATAATAACAGCCTGGAAAGTCCAAGGACAGACGGGGTAGGCAAACAGCCAATCAGAGATCCACTAAAAAGACGTGTAATTTACCAAGTACTCTTTTTAAATAATGGTCTAATTTGATCCTCAAGCAATGGTAGACCACTCTGCACTCAATTCTTTTATAGCACATTCTACTTTGTAATCTTACTTTTGTGTATCTGTTACAGTTTCCTCATTTTTCTGTGACTTTTTGCTTTGTATTTTTAGTGCTTGACTTTGAGGGGTTCAGGCAATTTTTGTTGAAAAGACTGTGTGACCAATTCTGTGAGGTAGATCCTTGGATGAGAAAACTAGGAAGCACTGAGGTTAAGTAGAAGCGCTAAGGTCTCCCAGCTAGTGAGCGTGCAGTCAGCTTCTACAGCCTCAATCCTTTTCCAAATCACCACTTTCTACATTGAGTTGTCCTCTCCTTCCTCTATGGTCAGTGAATTACATAGCAGGATTTAGGCCTGGTGGTTAGAACTGCGAAAAGAACAGAATTGGGATAAAGATGCCATTCGTTTTATAAGAATTTGATTTTACCCCCTTAGTGTGGCAGTTAAGAATAGCTCTCCACTAAGTATAGTCTCTACTTTCTGTCTAAACAATTAAAGGAAGAAAAGAATATTTAGTCAACAATGGGAACTACAAAAATAAAGTTTACATTTAATTTTTCTGTTTTAGGTACTTTATTCCTGAAAATGGTATTCAACCTGGCAGTCACTCCCAGAGAGATGACTATTTCTCTTATAAATTTGGTGATGGTTTTTGTTTTTGTAAGAGCACTCAGGAGCAAAGGCAGAAAGCAGGTGTCTCTTCCTGGTCCACCATCCTTCCCCATCATAGGAAATCTTCTCCAGCTTGGAGATCATCCTTACCTTACATTCATGGAGTTGAGGAGGAAATACGGAGATATCTTTCTCCTCAAACTTGGCATGGTGCCTGTCATGGTGGTGAATGGAGCGGAAATGGTGAAACAAGTGCTACTCAAGGATGGAGAGCATTTTGCAGGCAGACCTAACATGCACACATTTTCTTTCCTGGCAGAAGGAAAGAGTCTTTCCTTTTCAGTGAACTATGGAGAGAGTTGGAAGCTTCATAAAAAATTTTCCTCTAATGCTTTATGCACTTTTTCTAAAGCAGAAGCAAAATCCTCCGCTTGCTCTTGCTTACTTGAGAAACATGTCACCGAGGAAGCTTCTGAGCTGGTGAAAGTCTTTGTAGACTTGTCTTCCAAGAATGGCAGCTTTGACCCCAGAAGTGCCATCACCTGTGTGGTGGCCAACGTTGTCTGTGCCCTTTGCTTTGGCAAGAGATATGACCACAGTGATGAGGAGTTTCTTAGGGTAGTTAAAACAAATGATGACTTACTCAAGGCCTCCAGTGTAGCTAATCCTGCTGATTTCATACCATGTTTCTGCTACCTTCCACTGAGGATTGTAAATGCTCCCCGGGAGTTTTATCAGGCCCTGAATCAGTTTATTGCACAACATGTACAAGATCATCTTACCACATATGATAAGGTAAGAAGTTAAATACATACCAGGACAAGGTTTTGGTGAGAAGCAAAACATAATGATGAGATGCGTTGAATACCAAGAAAGTTGTGTTATTCCTCAATTCTTTTTTCACAATCAACCTTACCCAAGCTATTAGTAAATTTGAGGTCCAGAGAGTGAGATCATAGGACAGTATTACTCAATTTTCATGTAAAAACCCTAAGAGCTCTGAATTCTTTGATTCTCAAAAAATTTCCCCCAGAAGCAGAAACTTCCTCAGTGTAGATACGGCACATACCTGAATTATGAATCTATAATTGCCTGATAAAAAAATGACCAATTTGTAAGTAAGTTACTTGAAGAAATCAACCAATTCTTTTGTCTCTCCCATTTCACACCTGATATTATGAAGTCTCAGATGTAAAAGTACCAAAAGTATCAGCATATTTTTATCAGAAAGTATTTTGATTAATTATAAAAAATATTCTATAAGAAGCTTCCAATTTTCCCTCATTTCCTACTTGAGTTCCTTTGCTATATAGAAATGAATTTTGAGATCATAACACATGCATTAAGTTTTTCCAGATGGCAGAAGTGGACCTTTCTTGTTAAGCCATTGAATTGATTTTGCTCACTCTGGTGGTCTACAGAGGAGCAAACTTCTCTCTTGAAATATATATGTACTAGAAAAAATCTTAGTTCATGGTGTTGGGGGGGCAGATTTGCTGAGAAGAGGGCAGCAGGACAAAAATAAATAAAACATGAAGAGGTAGATAACTGAGCAAATGACGAAGTATGAGGAGTTGAGTCCCTCCAGTGAAAAACAAGAGTCAGAAGATGATTTGTTTTCAGGTGCCAGATGGGGACTCTAGATCAGGCACAGTAAGTATTAGAATTTGTAAAGTTCATAAGCTTTGCTTCCCACTCCCTCAAATACCCCAACCCCATCTCTTTCCCCAGGGTGATCACAGTAAAAGTAATTTTTTTTCCAATGACTTTGGAAAATCTCATATTCACCTAGCAATCTCTCTATAATAAGTTAATCTTTAGTCCTGACATTTTTAAATTGTGCTTACAGACATAGGTACTCTTTCTTTATTGATTGAAAGAAGTTCTAAGGAGAAAATTGAGTTTGGTAAGTTATTTTTTTATTCTACACTCTTAAGATTGTCAGGCAAAAATACTTGCAGGGCTTAAAATGATCTACTTATATTCTTTATATTCCTAAACTCATGGGGTTCGTTTCAAGCTACATAGGGACATGGCTCTTCCTGCACAGGATTTATATGTGATACAAAATGTAGCTGGGAATGAATAATCGTGCTAAGGTTTGTTTCCTCAGGACCATATCTGAGACATTACTGATGCTCTGATTAATACGTGCCACAACAAATATGCTGCTACCAAAACAGCCACCTTAAATGACAATGAAATTATAAGCACCGTGAGTGACCTCTTTGGAGCTGGTATGTGAGAGTATTTGTCAACATGTAAGGCTAATGAAGATTAGTTGGGATTTTTTTTTTTTTTTTTATTGTCTCCTGTTTACAGTTTGGAGTATTTCCCTCTTTCTCTTCCACTTTTTGTAGTTGATCTCACACTGTATAAATAATTTGATATTCTGCCATCTTCCCATGTCATTCAGAAAACTTTATTTTGATCTCAGGAGCAGAGACTCGAGTGAAGAGTAGCCCCCAATTCCTGGTGCATTTCCATCATTGTTCATTCAATGACTGCCTTCGTTTGTTTATTACCTTTTATCCCCACTCCCAGGCCCTTCACCCAACCCATTGACATTTATTCCTAATCTGTTTAAAGTGTTATTGTGTTTATGTATTCTTATAAAATGGGCTTTTATTGACATATATTAACATATATTTTTGTATTATCAAGTACTTTAATTCATGTAAATATGATTGTTATTTACATCTAAATGTTTCTTACTTTTTTCATGAAGCCCTATGCGTTTAAAATCCAACCATGGTTTCCAGGTCTCATGTGGACATCCTGAATGTTTGCAACTCCAGGATTGTACAGAAAATGTAGATATTGAATATTGTGCTAATGCTAAGATGATCATCTTTGCACATGAGTTTTTCCTCCTTTGGAAATACAACCTTATGTTAAGAAGTAGAATTTCTGGGTTAACTAATAATAGTATTCTTGAGTTTTGATACACATTGCTGAATTCATTTTCAGAAAGACTGGACCAATATATACTGCTACCATATTACTTTCATTCTTAAATTTCATGGTTGTTTTTTAAAAATCATTTTTACTCATTAAATTTATTATAGATCCTGTAAGATATTAGATTGCAGGAAACAAATTCTCTTAGTATAACAAAAAAAATAGCAAAAATGTTTTAGCAGTTTCATTTTAGTTAAAGTGTTCTTCAAATTCATTTTTTCCCCTTTCTTCTTTAAACCATCTTTAGTGGTAATTGGATTTATTTGCTTCTAGGATCTATGCATTTGTGTTCCTGAATTTTCTTTGCAAACAAAAGTATTTGTTTTAATTTGTACTAATTTTCCTTATGCAAATACATTTCCCCCATATGTGTGCATGCATGTTTGTGTATTTATTATTTTGACCATGACATCAATTTGATGGATTATTTAATCTGGTTATTTATCATAAAAATGTGATTGTGCTGTACTTAGCATTTTCTTTTGCCAACTATATGATGGTAAGTACTAATGTTAGAATTTGTGAGGACATTTTTTAAAAGCCTGAACATCACTGAGTACTAAAGATGGGATGTGTGGGAGAATGATTACTATATTAAATGAGATTTATTTTCTTATTTATTTATTTTTTAATTGACATAAAATTGCACATATTTATTGTGTACAACATACAACATAATGTTTTGAAATATGTATACATTGTGGAATGGCTAAATCTAGCTAATTACCATATGAATGACCTCACACATAGTCATCATTTTTGTGGTGAGAATATTTAATATCCACACTCTTAGTATTTTTCAAAAATGCAGTATATCATCTTTAACTGTAGACCCCATGCTATACAATAGACCTCTTCAAGTTATTTCTCCTACATAACTGTAATTTATTTTCATCTTGATTCAATGAGAAAATATCTGAATATATTTTAGAAATATGTAATACTGCCAAGATTATCAAGTAATCAATAAATATAAAATTATAGCAGAAGACAAAAATGACTAAGATATAAAATGGAGCCACCAGACATGTATAACACAATTAAAAAATGATTTGGATAAAATGTGTGTAAAACAAAGAGTATTCAATAAAATGCACTATTATATAATGCTTTTATTTACTAAACAAACATATCTGATAGAATTTGTATTTTAATCTAAATGAGAGTAATAATGAAAATTGATAAAGCCATAAACTTTCACATGTACCTGGTGTCTCATTAGTGAGCTGTAATAAAATATTAGAATAAATTAATGAGTTATAAACCACATTTTTTCATTCACCACTGTTCAGAAGGCAAAATCTATATATTTTAATGGATAAAATTTGCAAACACTCTGTTTCATTAGTTCTACTATATCATTGACATTTATATTCCTGTATTTGACTTTTGAAGTTGGCCATAAAGATTATTTTGTTTCTCCTTGGGATATGATCAAGTTGTCCCCAAATCTTTGATGTATAAACTCAATGTTTAGATAATCTACCAAGATGGATAATAGCAGATTGCTTAAGCATTGATATAAAAAGTAAAATTTATGATGATCAAAATATGAATCCTGATATTTATCCAGATAGTCCTAGATCTTGGATGTAATGTCCACGGCTCTACAATGTGCAAAGTCTTGAGGTATCAAGTCATATTAGAAATTTTGTGAGTTGGGAACTATAGAAGCCATATTGGCTCACTATGAGAGATCACCATGTTCAAAAGATGTGAAAACTGGGCTTGAGAAGTTTCAAAAGGAGTTTACTCTGTTCTGTAGTTATACCTGGGTGTATTTCTTGCACATATTGTGATACAAGTTATTTAGAGAACAAATAAATAGTTAAGTTTCAATGCTGCAGAACCACAGGCTTGAGTTCAGGTACTACTTTTGTCCCTTGTGAGACCCTGGTGAAATATTTTACTATTTTTATGATGCGAGTTTCTCATCTATAAAATAATTCTAACCGCAGCCCCCATCTCAGATGACCATGCAATTAAGTGGTAAATATATTCATCATTGTCCATGTTGTTATCATCATGAAAATCTAGAAATTAAATATATTGATTTAAAAACTCACTTTTGCAACTAGTTTTTGTAAGATTTAGTGGAAAACACAAATAATATTAATTTTGACATTATGTCACCATAGAGGTGAATTTACAACTAAAACAGTCTGTGAATGCTTTTTAATGTGGCATTTCTGAGTGTTAAGTTTTCAAGAATTGATCAAATTCTTTGATGTACTAATCTTAAAGTAATGCTTGAGAAAAAGATAACGGTTGGCAGAGTTTCTTGCTTTTATTTTCAGTAATGAAAACCACTTAGCCAATGTATAGATAATCTCAAAAATGAAGATACCATGTTTCAAGACTGAATTCTGAATCATAAAATGTTACACCAAAACTTATAATTTAAAAAAAAAAAAAGTGAATCTGGTCAACTCTTTAATATGTGCCCACACAAACTTATGGTCAGATGTTCAAGTTTAACTCCTTGGCTCTGCCTCTTATGAATTCATTCACCTTGAGCAAGGCCCATATGTTCTTGAGGCTCAGTAAAATGAGTGTCATTATTTATACATTTACATATTACATATCTATATTATGATTTATAAAACATATGTGTGCGTGTCTATACATACACACACATATGGGGGGTAGAGAGAGAGAGAGGGGGAGAGAGAGAGAACTCCTGGAACGGAGTAAGTACTCAATAGCTTCTTATAGTTATTATTACAAGTCATAGCTATTATTATTATCACATCAATAGTGTTTATTATGAAGTGCAATGCTCCCACTTGTCTTAAAATTCACATTTATATATTTTTAAAATTTTATTTTTAATTGTGTTTATAAATATATAACATTAAACTTACAGTCTTATACATGTATAAGTATACAGTTCAGTACTGTTGAGTATAATTCATATTGTTTTGAAACAGATCTCTAGATATTTTTCATCTTGATAAACTGAAATTCTATGTCCATCAAAGACTAATTTCCCCTATTCCCTCTCAGCCCTTGGCAGTCTCCTTTCTACTTTCTGTTTCTATGATTCTCACTAATTTAGAAATCTCATATGAGTGGAATCATATAGTATTTGTACTTTAGTGACTGCCTTATTTCACTTAGCCTAATATCCTCAAGGCTTATCCATGTTATAGCATGTGACAGGATCTACTTTTTAAAGACTGAATACTATCTCATTGTACATATCTGTCACAATTTCTTTATGCATCCACCCATCAGTGGATATTAGCTTTCACATCTTGGCTATAATAAATCAAGTTGCAATGACCATGGGTGTGCACATCTCTCTTCAAGGTCCTGTTTTGAATTCTTCTGGACATATACTCAGAAATAGCATTGGGGCATAATATGGAAATACTATTTTTAATTTTAGAGGAAACTCCATAACGTTTTCTGTGGTAGCTGCACCATTTGACATTTTCACCAACAGTTCCAATTTCTCCTCATCGTCATCAACACTTCTTGTTTTCTGTTCTTTTGCATAGTGGTTATCCTAATGAGTGAGAGGTTACAACTATATTTTGAAATCAACCTTAACATATAGTAATGATTTCATTGTGATTCTACTAATTTTTGGTTGTATTTAGATCCCTTTTTCCTAAGTCTTAGCATTCAAATATGACGGATATTGAGCATACCAATTTTTCTAATACTTCTTTTCCATGAAACTTGGTCTCTTGTTTCTTTTTCAGGGTTTGAAACAGTATCGACATGTCTGTATTGGAGCTTTCTTTATTTGATACACTATCCAGATATTCAAGCCAAAATTCAAGAAGAAATTGGTAACATGCTTTCAGATGAAAAATGTAATTCTGGTAATTATCATTATTCTTATTAAATTAAAAAAATACTTTTCCTTAAGGTAGAAACATTGGGCTAAGGTCACCCAGATTTGAAGACAGGAAAATTTTACCCTACACAGAAGCTTTCATAAATGAAGTATTCAGACGTGTCTCCTTTCTTCCATTTACTATTCCACATTGGTAAGCACATGCTTCTCCTTTGAAATAGCAACCAATGGTGGGCTGGGGGCAGTGAGGTATCTTAGTGGAAAACTTAAAGTGCTTTAAAATCTATTACATGTTGTTATTTTAGTATTACTTTTTATTTTGAAATCCTCTAATAAATTTCTGTGTAGAGCAGAAGCATATTTTGTGAGCACTTTTCATCACTAAACTATGATGCCATTAACTTTTCACCTTATATGTACTAATCAAGGGAGAGAAGGGTATGGAAGTTCCAAACAAGTAGATACCCCAACCATCGTGTAAGTCGGCTATGCAGTTCATACAAACTCACTTTACTTCATCTGATGAGCAGCCTTAGCTTCCACTGACGTGGCTTCATTTTCAGTAGCCTAGAATTTTGCTGGACAACAAACTAAGGAAGACAATGCTGTTACAAATAGATTAAACAGAGTGCTCATTTAGAGATATTTGAAAGCTTACTGAAATTTACTCCATAATCTCCAGCATATGTGCATGCCAGCATAGGTTAAGAAGGTAGCCTTCATTAAATATGTATGTGGAAAACCAAAGTTCTGGTACTTTGATCTGTTTTGTTTCCCACAATTAAAATTTTTTAAAAAGGAGAATTTTCAGTGTTTTTTCTCTCTCGTCCCTTTAAATGGTGAAGGAGTGGGAAATTTTCTCCCTCCCTGGGAAACTGATGTAATCATTTAGTAATTGGCACAGCAGGATGCAGTGCCCTCAGCTGAAGTGTCCCAGAGAGCTGGGCCACTGGCTGAGCAGAGTCAAGGCCAGACAGCCAGTGACGCAGTTTCCAGTGTTTTGTCTCTTTAGTTCTCTTTTTTTCACACACGATGTTTATCTTTCCACAATGATCCCTTTTCTTCTAGCTTCTGCGTCAAACCCTCTTTCAGTTAAAGCAGATTTTGTCTTTAAGTTTTTTTTTTTTTTTTTAAAAACTCCTACATTTAAAGAAGCAACTCTTCTGTCCCAGTGACTTTGGGTGCTTCATAAAAGAGTATGATCTACACCCCTGCTAAGTACTCAGAAACACAGAGGCTCTGCCAAGTTTATGGGCATGATTTGGAATAAAAGAGATTATCTAAATTAGGGCCCTGAACACTCATCTGAGAGTCTAATTGATAGGGAGAAATATATATTAGGACAGAGATATTCATTGCATTATTAAAAGTAAAGAAATAAATTAATATTTAAAACTAAAAGAACAAATGCATTGACCAATAAGAGCATTGTGATATAACCCAAGAATTTTTATGCATAGAAGAAAGCCTTTTTGCATTTTTGGGACTGACCTATTCTACTACACCTGCAAGTTTATTGTTGCAGATATCAATATGTTAAAATAAGATGAATTAAAATAAACTAAATGAAATAAAATCATAGGTAAAAGCAGCAAAAGTTTGCTATTACGTGTAACATATGTACATACACATAGACACACACACACAGGACCAAACAGTACCATAATAAATATTTATTACATGTGTTTCTTAAAAATTGTGTAAAAAGCCACTTTTATACACAAAGTTTTAGAAACATATAAATAGGTAAAGAAACTCTTCAATTCATTCTTGTATTTCAATGTTAGTGAAATAAAGTTCTATATACCGCACTTTCATAAAATAGCAGCATTTAACTCCTTACTTGAGTAGAATCTGAGCAGCTAAATGCACAGAGAGGGTGTGGACAGGAATGTGCTGAGATAGGCAAGCACCTATGCATGAGAGGAAATAATCCTTCCAGAAAGTAGGCCTATGGCTTGTTTGGCCTTCCCCCTTGTTGGGTTTTGAGGACACTCAATAATATTCATATTATTTGCCAAAGGTCAGTACCAGGTACAAAATAGACATAGAACAGATAGGGATTAGATTATTAGCTTTTTGAATGATAAGAACTACTTTGCACAATGTGGCTTAGAGCTAGATCAAGTAGACTTGCTAGTACTTCTCACTTGAAGTAGACATACTCCTCCACCCAGTCTCTGGCTGGGCTGGACAAATTCAGGTCTCTGCTGGAAGGACAAAATCTGTTCCTCTAAGTTCAGCCCACTGGTGATTGTAGATGAGATGTATCTTTATTACAGATTGGCTAATCTGAAGAGAGAACCCAGAAGTGCCAAAGACCAATGGATCCACTGCCTTCTGTCAAACTCATCATATGGAAATGCTCTGCTTCTCCTATTGCAAAGAAGTGAGTGCGAGGGCAAACTAGTGAGAAAGGGAGTGCTACATGGAAACATAACACGATTTATTCTAACTCATGCATAATTGCAGAGCTATAAAGGGGAAAGGTGAACAATTTTCAGAAGGAGTTCAAGTATGAAACTTAGAAAAATAAAACATTAACTCTAGAAGGAACTTAGAGATCATCCAACATAACCAGCACCTTCACTTCACAGCTAGAAAATGAAGTCACAGAGTAAATGCAAGATGTGCCTAACATTTCACTTAAAACAGTGATCAAAGTTCATATTTCCTTGTTTCAATTTCATTTTCTTTTTATCAATTACTATTAATAAGAGATGTGACATTTGTTTTCCTAATCTATTGAAAATACACATTAACACGTTGAGTACATAGAAAGTACTTAATAATTCCCTTAATAGTTTCCTAGTGTGATTTGATCTGCTACTTACTCTGTCATGAAAATAATGAGATAATTTTCTAGTGAGAGTTTTAGCTCATAGAAATGCCTTGAATATATTACGTGCACAATATGTTTAATACATATGAGAAAAATGTTAAATTATTAATTTGACAAGAGGTGGAAATTGTTTTAATTAATGAAAGAATGAGGGTTTACAAAGATATAATATTATAGTAAAAATACATAAAGAAATATAGTCTGTGAGTTGTGGGAGGCAGTTTAGAGATGTGTTATTTGAATTTACAGGCTGTCCTGTGATGCTGTATTTTGCTTCCCAGTACCACAGCAGACACTACTCTGAATGGCTATTTCATTCCCAGGAAAACTTGCATCTTTATTAACATGTATCAAGTGAACCATGATGAGTAAGTCACTGAAATTCATCTTGAGATAAAATTTGCTTGTGTGTTTGTTTGTTTACAATGTATTGATCTGGGAAAAATTTATATTATTCTTAACCAAACCTAACTCTTGTTTCTCTTGGAAAAAAGTTGGAAAGAAATTCAGTTTTCTCTCCTTGTCTATAATGGGAAGGGTGATATCTTAATACAAATTTAGGAAAAATTCAATTCAGGGCAAATCTAATGTCATAAATGACTCATTAGGAAAGGTGTGTGCCAAGGACTTTGTGGGCTTCTCCTTTGCACAGTTATGACCAGTTGACATTTGAAATGAGGTCTGAAGTCCCTCTCTGAAATGTAAGCCACCAAGCAGGGATTTTTTTTGTTTTTATTGTTGCTTTTTTTTTTTTTTCTTTTTCTTCTACCTCAGCACGTAGATTACTGCCTGGTACATAATTGGTCCTCAATAAATGGTTGTTGAATAAAATGAACTTAGAGGCTCATCCATATCAGCTGTAAAAGGAAGGGCTGAGCTGAAGGTATACCCCATGCAATGAAAGAGAGAATAATGACAGTGGCGATGGTGATGGAATAATGATTCCAGCTAATATTTATAGACCCCTACTGTGCGCCAGGCACAAAATCTTAAAGTATCCCTCCTGAGCCTGCACAGTAACACTATGCAATGGTGTTATCAGATCCCCATTTTACAGATAAAGAAATTCTCAGACAGTTCAAATACTCACTGATTGCACTGAATAAAACTAAGCATTTCTATACCCACCGTAAGAAGCAATACAGTCAGTGTAAACTGAATGTCATTTGTTCTCATTTAGTATAATCCTAAGTATTCTAGTATACTAAGAACTTATGATCATATGCATTATTGAGTAATGTTCAAGCAAGCTAAGTTAACACGGGTGCTACTAAAGAAATTCTATTTGTATGGAGGCACTCGTTTAAGGTAAATGAGTGTGTAATTCAAGACTTTGTATTATGGGGAAATATTCATGTTTAATCTAAAGCAGAGGTCACAAATTCAAGCACCTACTGAGCAATGGAGCATACCCAAAATGAGTGAATTGCACTCGGTGAAGCATTTGGGGAGGGTCATATGCTGCATGTAACTCAGCTGCATGTAACTCAGCCCAACCCAGTGAACTGTTGGCAAGGACATTGTCCCAATGTTGTCAGCTTTTACAATTATAAAACAGAACTTGGAAATGCAAAGTTTCAAATGAAATCTGATTTTTAAAGATTAGCAACAACTAGTAATATTAAAAGATTATGAGAGCAAAGCAAAATTTATTGGAGGACTGTGTAGGTCTGTGACCTCGGGTATAGAGAGAAACCAGTTTTCCTTCTAGAGAGAAAGTGACATCTACACATAAAGAGGCCCAGTTCTTTGTGAAGGCAAGTCGGTCCCTGGCATGTGGTTTAAGGTGTATTAGAAAACATGCTGGCATTAGTTTTCACAGACAAGCCAGATACAATTCATGTAACAAAAGATGCAGGTAGGAGAGAGAACCAAATGCTCAGTAATTTGGGAACCGCGGGCAACCTCTCAATCAGAGCTGCTTTTGGGAGACCCGGCTCCTCTCCATGATATTGTACGAAGACCATTTCCTAAACATATTTATACCAGAGTGAGAGATGTGGCTCAAACGGTCTCGTCATTCTCATTTATTTTGCTTAAAACAAAACAGAATATGTATTACTTTTCATTTATTTCACAATTTCAGAATATTCCTGTGAGAATTTTGTGTATCTCTTAATTTAAAATAAAAATGGAAATAAATTGTCAAGTATTTTATTCACTATTTAATGAATCAGAAGCCATTTTAGTGAAAATTAAGTATAATTATATTAGATATTTATGATAGCTGTTTGTCAGATATTGAAGGAAAAAGTAACATATATATCCATAATAATTATGTATATAAAATCATGTCACCATAATTATATATACATATATGTGTATACATACTTTACATATATACACACCTACTTTATATGTATATATGTTTATATATATAAAATTTATAAAGGATCTTACAAACTTAAAATATTTCCTGCAAAACAAAATTATTGTGGAAAAGTTGGCAACAATAGCAAAAAATTATAAAATGATAAAATGATTTTTTAAATGTTATTTGTCTCTATTTTATGCAGAACTATTTGGGATATTCCCAACTTATTTATACCTGAGAGATTTCTAAATGAAAACAGAGAACTGAATATAAGCCTTGTTGAGAAAGTTTTGACATTTGGAATGGGAGTCCGGAAATGTCTGGGAGAAGATGTTGCACGAAATGAGATATTCATTGTCATCACCGCTGTTCTGCAACAGCTCAAGCTGAAGAAGTGCCCCAGGGCTGAGCTTGACCTGACTCCTATGTATGGGTTCACCATGAAGCCAAAACCGTACCAACTCCGGGCAGAGCTTCACTCCTTACGTAGTTTGTCGGCTTAGATGCTCAGACTGAGAGGAAGGTTCTGATTCAATTCAAACTCAGTTCTGCTATGAGACTTACTGTCTTGTGAGAATCTTAAAATAATAATGAAGTGTGACATAAATCAGGGGGTTTAAATCCTAATCTCTCGATAGATCGAGTATCAAAAGAACCAGAATTGAGTGTTTATAATGTGTATTTTTACCAGTATACATATAATGGATTTTGAAATGCTTTATTCAGACTATATGTGAACTTAATTTGTTTTAATAAATAAAGCTGAATGGTTTCCAATATATCAAAAAAAAGAAAGAAAAGAAACCAAAGAGCCATGGAGTGGTGTCACGGTGTCACTGTGGGCGTGAGTGGCAGGGCAAGATGTGTGGCGGATTGAGTGAGCAGGCAAGGGGACCCTGTCTGCCTTCCCTTTATGCCAGCTTCAAATAGACAGTTACATTCATCTTTGTTTTAAATATAGGGTTCAGAATAAGGACAAGTTTCTGATGCAAAATACATTATTTTCAGGCATCTAGGATGTATATAGGTGCTCAAGAGAGCCAGCGAAGGGAGCTAGAGTGGCCTAGAACAGCAGAGAGCATTGCATGGTGGCAATAG
>CM052443.1:70289529-70301854 GCA_028533085.1 Varecia variegata
CGTGGTGTAAACATACCCTATTAAAGAGACAGACCATGAGAAACACCTTTGACCTTAAATGAACTTGATTTGGGCAGCGTTAGCTAGTTTGTTTATTCCCTCTTAATGAAATGCATCTGGGACAGATCGAGTGCACTCATCCACTGAAGTCCTTCAAATGTGAATGATCTCCTATTCTGCTCCACGTCCCACCACATACGAATGATCTCAGCTCACAGTTACCATGGCCTCCTGAGAAAGAGGCTTCTTTTTTCTAATTTCCTTTGGTAGCGATGTTACAGAATTTTCCCCACTAATCAGAACAAACTCCACTTTTAAAATACATTTCAGTTATTACCACATCTACATTTTGTTTATAATTTAGGGGCAGTCTAAAAGTGGTTATTTACATGTGTTTATCTTTCAGCATGCCTCTACTATGTTTTTCAGAATTTTATTTTTCATTGCTATGGCTGAGACTGAAAAACAGGATATTTTCTCTATTGCGTCACATTTCTAAAATTCCTTCTTGGTCAAAAGTGCAAGTCTGTTGATCCTTACAGACTTTTGTCTTTCTGGTAAGAAAACAAAATTCAGGAGGGGACATTTTGAGATCTTATTAATTATTTTCCATTTTCTTTGCGTTTCCTTTGCTTTACTAAACTCTTCATCTTTTCCAACTAATACCATTCTGCTTATTATTTACTTATTTTTAAAATAAAGAATTAGAGTGATTTCTCATGCTTTTCTAGAAGTGTCATTTCATTAGAAAGATATTTCTGGGCAATAAAAGCTTAAATTTTAACCTTGAAACTCTTCTAAT
Source organism: Varecia variegata (assembly GCA_028533085.1). Taxonomy (NCBI): domain Eukaryota; kingdom Metazoa; phylum Chordata; class Mammalia; order Primates; family Lemuridae; genus Varecia; species Varecia variegata. The sequence continues at coordinate 70,290,332 of CM052443.1, forward strand.
AGTTTGATTGATATGGTTTGAGATTTCCCTTTCTGTTGTTTATACAGTGAGGTGATCCTGTGAATGCCAGGAAGGATTTTGCATGCAATGATCCTTTAATAACTAGTCTCTAAGAAAAATGAAACCACACTTAATTTCTAGACATATCTTTGCATTTGTTTTTCCATTTTGTTTATGCTACCTTTTGCCATGCAAAAATATGTAATTTTCAAATAGCTAAATTTTTATTCTTTTATCTTATCTCTGAAGCAGGTACTGCTGAAAGTCCTGATTTTACTGAGAAGGACTACTGAAGTAGAGAAAGATTTATTAACTTTGAATAAGAGTTATGAGATACTAATGAGATATTAATGACAGAGCTCACATTTGAACCTAGGAAATGTGGCTTCAGAGAATTTGCTAAACTGCTTCCCACAGGAAAAAAAAGAAAAATAGGCAATAATCTGAATGAATTGGCTTTAATTCTCCACCCATGGGCCAATGGTAGCAATTGTGCTATCCCATCTGCAGTGAGTTGAATGGTTGCCTCCAAAAAGATATGATCACAGCCCAGACCCAGTGAATGTGGCCTTATTTGAACAAATGGGTCTTAGCAGATGTAATTAAGTCAAGGATCTTGAGATGAGATCATCCTGGATTATCTCGGTGGACCCTGAATCAAGTGAGAATAGTACTCCTTGTAAGAGTCACACAAAGGAGAAACTGGGAGTAGAAGCCACGTAAAGCGTGAGACAGAGATTGGAGCTATGCAGCCACAAGCCAAACACCTGGAGCCACCCAAAGCTGGAAGAGGAAAGGTAAAATCCATTCCTGTAGTCTTTGGAGGGAGTGCAGCCCTGCTAATAACACTGTGATTTCCGACTTCTGGCCTCCAGACTGTGAGTTAATACATTTCTTCTTGTAACCCATCAAATTTGTGGTAATTTGTTAGAGCATCACCAAGAAGCTAATGCACCATCCCTGCTCATTTAGTGCATGGCCAGAGCCCATGATCTAACACCCACTTTGGAGGGGTAGCCCCACGTATCTTACATGCTCATTTCTTATGCACAAAGTCACCTCAGTAAGGGTGGCTATTGTTACCAGAAGCTTCAGGTTTTAGCTGAAGAATTCTTTAGCAGAAGGTGGTATGATCAGAGGCTCAGGGCACAGGTACTAAACTACTCGAATTTTAAAACTTTTTCTATCACTTCATATTGTTAGCCTGAGGAAATTTTGTAACTTCTCTGGGCCTCAGAATTCATCACATGCAAAATAGAGAAAAACATAGCAATCCCTTCAAAGGTTGGCTATGAGAAATAACTGAAATATAAAGCTTTTTCTCTTAACCAGAAATCACAAGGTTGAGACTAAAGTAAAAAGAATATTTACATCCATTCTTATTAGGGGTAAAACACAAGAATTCTTAGACCTAACTATAGCAGAAGTAGTATAAGATTTATACAAAAGTTAATTTGTAAGCTCTAAATGAAGTACATAAATAATATTAATGATAAGAACTATTATAGAAATGTTAGTACTTCCAAAATTAATACCTAAATGTTATGCAACTCAAATTTTAATCTCAATGGGCTTTTCTGTTTAACTATATAAAATGATTCTAGAATGTATATGGGGGAATAAATCCAAGAATAGCCAAGAAATGTATGAATACTTAATAAAAACAAGAGGGCAAAGTAGAAGACTCCCAGGCACTAAGATAATTATAAAGTCACTGTAGTAAAAAGTGTATGATATTAGCACAGGAATATATAAGTACATTAGCCATATATGGCTGAGAATCCACAGAAAGATCCAGTATACATGAGGTTTCAATATAACTTAGTGAGAAAGAGTGGATGATTTAATAAATAGTGCTAATACAATTGATCGTCTATGTAGCAGGAAAGAGAATTGAATCCTTACTTTTTTTTTGAAGAAAATTATTGGAAGAAAATTGAAGAGGCTATTTGTATAAATTAGAAAGGAAGAAGATTTTCCTAAGTCTGACAATAATCACAGAAACCATAAAGGAAAAGTTAGATGTTCAGAGTCAACACATACATCTAGACAGCTGCTGAGAATTTCTGCTGCCGATGGCTCTCAACTACATCCCCCAGGAAATTTTGCCCATGGTGTCAGGGCACTGCCTCCCTCAAGACGTTCCTCCTTTCCAGGTGGCCTGCAGACATTGATTGGCCGATGCAGCGATGCAAAGGCGCTGATGCTTTGACTCAATTTGAGACAGCTGTGAGGGCTCATTCTGCCTCCGTAGCTCCCCAGAGGATGGATTAAGACATTGGTTGCACCTGCATCTATCTACATTCTGGATCAAGTTCATCCCCTGTCTGAATTGGGTTTCCCCACTTTCTTACAAATCTATCTTATGATAGTTCTCAATAAAATGTCTACGTAGAAATTCCCATTCAGAATCTGTTTCCAGAGACTCCAATAGAATACAGCTCTATTAGTATCTGTGATAAAGTGAATATACTCTTTGGGCCAATACTGGCCTTTAAAGTTGTTTAGCATTTTTATAAACTTCCTGCTTACTGCTGTCAGCTCTGCTATACAAATTTGAATTTGCACCACACCAGAAGGATTTTATTCAACTTTTAGGCAAAGTTTTAAATAGGAAGAAAGATTAAAGACGGTGCTATTAGGAAGACTTGTCACTCTCCCCTTCCCCCAAAATACAACCTGTATTTTATGCTTCTCCTTGTGTCTTGTAAAAATGACAATCATAAAAGCCACAAGTCTACAATCACAAATGTCTGCATCTATACAAAAGACTTGCACTGCTTATTAACGTTGTCCCTCCACCCTGATCTCAGGCACATACGTCCAAGCCCACCTCTCTACCACCACACACATAGATACTTCCCACATACACACAGCTGTGTGGACAATGAGTAAGAGATACTAATAAAATCTCAATTATAGACAACTCACAAAGTATGCATGAAGAGTAAAACCAATTTGCTGCCCATTTTGATAAATGAAATAGGAGTTTAGAGCTTAAAGGTAAAGATACCTGGCTGCCTTTGTTTCTGCTGAGATCCAGTCATTTTTTTGCTGTTAAAAATTAGCACATGATTGTACCCTCATAATTTCCTGAAATAAAAAAAAGAAAAATAATTAGCACATGAAATGATGAAAGACTAACTTTGGGAAAACTATTTTGGGCCACCAGATATAAGAAAAGAATAAAAGAGGAGTTTTATGCTACTTTTTTGGTGCTCATCCAGCCTCCTTGGAATGAGATCTTCTTGGAGGGATGTGCCAAGGATATCAGTCAATGCAGACCTGCTCTGGATGGTGTTTGAATCTGGCTGTCTAAATCTGGGATCAGGAACTAATGAGTTCATGAATCACTTGCTGACCTGCGGTTCTGTTAGTGTCTGAGATGTCTGAATTGAGCAAGTATGGAATTTACAGTACGTTGGTCCATTATTGTGACTCTGATCAGCAAACTCTGAGAACAGCTGGTAATTGTGGCAGTTGTAGTTGGTGTCTGTGTCAGACAACAGAGTGTCAGCAACAGAAAGGACCATAAAGCCTCGGGAGAACGTTATTCTGTTCATCAAACCTCAAAAATTATTCAATAACATGTTACAGAAAAATAAAAATGGACTTGTAAATTCCATGTTACCGTTATTTATGGTTAAATGTTGGCAAAGCAATACAAGTAGTTAATAATGTGTTTCTACTTTTTTAACAGAGCAGGTTACAATTTTATACTGTATCATGGTTCTATCCCTGAAGCCAAACAGCCAACAACTTGGAATTTATCTTAAAGAGATGATCAGCCAAGGAGATTAAAATATATGCACAAACAAGCTAACCACAGCATTGTTTATGACAATGAAATTAAAACTCATGTAATTTTTCTTCAGTATAGCATTTTATATAAGGAACACTTAGCACCCATAAAAATGACAACAGTAACTCAGTATTTATAAACATGAAGATATCCCTGCCATGTAACTGAGTAAAAAAGTAGATGCCACATGCCACAGGAAGAAATCATCTATTAATATATAAAATTGTACAGGTACCGAACACAGACATATATTCATAAAGAGATGATATCTGCAAGCATGCTCTCATCTGTTTATTAAGGATTTTGTGAAGATATTTACTTTCTTCTTCATTCTTTGCTGTATTGATTAATTTTTTTACAATGAACATATATCGTGCCATTAATAAAAATGTTAATCTACTTTGATTTTTAAATCCTGCTTTTATAAATCATAATTTTATTGATATGTTCATTTCTATATTTACTACACTTTTTTACTTATTTTTCTTGATTATAATATTGCTTGTGCTGTTCTGTGAGTTAATGATACAACCCTCAACGTTATTTGAAGATGCAAAGTTAGTGAGATGCAAACCTTCTCAGGAAATGGGACTGATGCACGTATTATGGACGCTGATATGACCAGCCTCTGTAGCAGGGTTGGAAGTGTGGTCCCTGTGCTCCAGCTTTCAACCAAGCAAAATACAAATGGGACCAACAAGACTGTCTAGTCATGCTTATGTGATAGACATGCTGGTGTCAGGAGGAAATATGGATTCCTAATGCTAAAGGATAAATATATAACGTGGTCCTAGCTGAGTGATTTTGGGGAACCTGCCTTTTCTGAATTTTCTGAATTTCCATTTTTTCCTTATTTGCAATTTGCTGTGATGACTAGAAAAGTATATTTGAAATACTGACTTAGAGTATGTTTCCAATTATTGATAGTTGTGATTGCTATTATTATTAATATTGTTATTGCTGCTGTTATATCAGGAAATGTAATATTGAATATCACATAGTAAATTTTATCAATGTACTCATTCAAAATATATAATTCATGTAAGGAAAAATGTATTCTCATTCCACAGCACAAGAAATGTCTTACTTTTCTTAAAAATGTAAAGTAGTACCAAATTCTCATATGTTTTCTTTACTCATAAGGATTCAGGTTGAAAGTAAGAACTTTTTTTTTTTTTTTTTGAGACAGAGTCTCACTCTTTTGCCCAGGCTAGAGTGCCATGGCATCAGCCTAGCTCACAGCAACCTCAAACTCCTAGGTTCAAGCAATCCTCCTGCCTCAGCCTCCTGAGTAGCTGGGACTACAGGCATGGGCCACAGCTAATCTTTTCTATATGTATTTTTAGTTGTCTATATAATTTCTTTCTATTTTTTATTAGAGACGGGGTCTCGGCCTCCCAGAGTGCTAGGATTACAGGCGTGAGCCACCACGCCCGGCCTAGAACTTTTCCTTCTATATGTTACTTAAATGTGATGAAATATTAATATAAATTTAATTTAAGAGCACCTACTTGGTTCATTCCTAGAAAATCCAATTTTCTGTTGCAGAAATCACACAAATAATTTTTCCTTCACATAGACAGCACTTGGTCTATGGCATATTCTGCACTGTGCTAAACTTTTTACTCAGTCTCAATTTCTATAAAACACATTTTCTTTCAAATACTGTATATTTATCATCCTCATAAATTTCAGATTAGTATTGTGAAAAATTACTAATGAACATTGCACATATTGAAATTGAAGGCAGAAAAACAAAACAGTGAGTTCCACTGAATGTTCATTTACATTTTAAATAATAAACAACATACATGAGATGTGCTTAGGACACACAAAGCGAAGGCACTGTTAATGAATTTCTCTCAAATTTCTCATGTATGTGCCCTCAGGTTTGTCAAATAAGTTATAACCACATGTGTTGGTTTGTGACACAATTTATTACATTAATATGCCCTGTATCTAATACATGGGTCCATAGCAAAGAAAACAACAATTCTATTTACAATAGTATCAAAAAGAATAAAATGCTTAGGAATAAATTTAATTAAGGAGGTGAAAGACTTGTATCCTGACTATAAAACATTACTAATAGAAATTAAATAAGAAACAAATAAATTAAAAATGTCTCATATTCATGGATGAAAATCCCAAGGGTGTTTTTTGCAGAAATTGAAAAATCCATCTTAAAATTCATATGGAATCCAAGAGACCCTGAAAAGCCAAAACAATCTTGAGAGAGGAGGGCAAAGTTGGAAGTCTCATACTTCCTGCTTTCCGAATTTACATAAAGTTACACTAATCCAAACAGTGTGATACTGGCATTAGAACAGACATAAACAATGGAATAAGAGTCCAGAAATAAACCCTCATGTATATGGTCATATGATTTTTAACAAGGGGTGCTGAGCTCATTCAATGGAGAAAGGAGAATTTGTTTAACAAATGGTGCTAGGAAAACTGGATATGCACATGCTAAAGAATGAATTTGGAACCTTACCTTATACCATATATATATAGTTTATGTGTGTGTGTGTGTGTGTGTGTGTGTATATATATATATATGCAAAAACTAACTCAAAATGGATCAAAGACAAACCTAAGAGCTAAAATTAGAGAATTTTCATAAGATACATACGGGAAACACCTCATGACATTGGTTTTTATAATGAACTTTTGTATATGACACCAAAGTACAGGGAAGAAAAGAACAACAAAGATCAATTGTACTTCATAAAAATTTGACAAAAAATCCTTTTGTATCATACATCAAAGGAAATTTTCTGCAGAGTGAAGAGGCAACTCACACAACGGGAGAAAATATTTGCAAATTCTATATCTTATAAGAAATGAATATCCAGAATATATAAATAACTCCTACAACTCAACAACAACAACAAAAACTTGGTGATAAAAATGGACAAAGGACATGAATTGACCTTTCTCCAAGGAAGACATACAAATGGCCAATAAGCACATGAAAAGATGCTCAACATCATTCATCATCAGGGAAATGCAATTCAAAATTGCAACAATGAGCTATTGCTTCACACCTGTTAGGATGACTTTTAAAATTCAAAACAAAAACAGAAGAAAAAGTTGCTGGCAAGGATATGGAGAAATTGGAACCTGTATGCATTGCTGGTGGAGATATAAAATGGTACAACTGCTGTGGAAAACTATATGGTGGTTCTTCAAAAAATTAAACATTGGATTACCATATGATTGACAGACTCTTCCTCTGACCAAATTTTAGTCAGTCTCCTCTCAATCCTCTTTACAATTAGGTCTCATCCATGGGTGCTGTGATAGGCCTGCCTGGTCCAATTGTAGCAATAATCCTGCTAAGTAGTTTAGACAGAATTCCCCCGCCCCCAGTTATCTGATCACTTTTGATACCTGATCAAGTTTCTTATCCTCTACCCTTGATATTTGATCCCTGTGCTCTGCCTTCAGCAAGCATCTTGTTAGGTCAGTTTAGCAAGAATCCCCCTAGCCTTGATGTCTCCTCTCGGTAATGTTAAATCTACTGACCAGTAACTCTGCAGATTGGCAGTAAATCCTCAACTGTCTTTGGTGTACACTGTCTCTTCTATTGTGAGAATCTTGACACCCTGAATAAAATCTTCTTTACCATTTCAACAAGTGTCAGAACATTGTTTTCTTTTCAATGATTCAGCAATTCAATGTCTGGGTATTCAGCCCAGAGAACTGAGAGTGCAACTTGAACAGAGACTTGCACGTCCATGTTCATGGCAGCATTATTCACAACAGTCAAAAAGTAGAAAATCCAAATGTCCACTGAAGGAAGAACTGATAAATGAAATATGGCATTTATATATAATAAAATACTTCTCAGCTTTCAAAAGAAAAGGAAATTCTGACACATACTATAAAATGAATGAACCCTGGAGACATTACGCTAAGGGAAAAAGCCAGTCCCAAAAGGACAGATATTGTATGATTCCACCTTATGTCAGGTACCTAGCGTAGTTAAATTGATAGAGACATAAATTGGATTAATGGTTGTCAGGGTCTGGGGCTGGGGGAGAATGTGAAGTTGTTTAATGGGTACAGAGTTTCAGTTTGAGAAGATGAAAATAATTCTGGAGATGGGTGGTGGTGATATTTGCACAGTATGAATGTACTTAATGTCACTGACTTACACACTTAAAAATGGTTAAAATGGTAAATTTCATGTTATGTATACATTACCACAATAAAAACGTGGCTGAAATTCTCAACTGAAAAATTATAATTCTCAATATATTCAACTTCTTTTTCAATTCACAGCATCATAATAGAGTTCCAGCTTATATGTTATGTATTCTTCGTTCAGGCGATGCTGTGGGGTAACCATAGAAAAAAATGAACATTCGGTCAAAGTTCTTTTCCAAGCATCTCTTTCCTCTTGTTGTTTGCAAAAACATTTATTTTATTTATTTTATTTATTTTTTTTTTTTGAGACAGAGTCTCACTCTGTTGCCTGGGCTAGAGTGCCGTGGCGTCAGCATAGCTCACAGCAACCTCAAATTCCTGGGCTCAAGCGATCCTTCTGCCTCAGCCTCTCAAGTAGCTGGGACTACAGGCATGCGCAACCATGCCTGGCTAATTTTTTCCATATATTTTTAGTTGCTCAGCTAATTTCTTTCTATTTTTAGTAGAGACGGGGTCTCGCTCTTGCTCAGGCTGGTCTCGAACTCCTGAGCTCAAACGATCCACCCACCTCGGCCTCCCAGAGTGCTAGGATTACAGGCGTGAGCCACCAAAAACGTTTATTTTTAGTTTAATTCTTTATTCATGTATTGCTGCTAGACATTTTATGCTGAGTAAAGTAGAACTATTTTCACATTTATTTCAAATTGCAGTGTTTGAATATTTGAAATTTTCTTAAGAGAATATAAAAGCCACTCTGTTTATAAAGAAAATTTTAAAGAATACTTGACCCCAGGAGTCTGTGCTAATAGGTCTATATTTGACTTGAAAATACAGTGACTCTCTTTAGAAGACTAGGAACAAACTCAAGAAGATATTTAATTCATCTGTTCCAAGAAAGACTCACTTCTTCCAGGGAGGTGGCCCTTTATGATTTTATTCACTTTTGTAAGACTTTCATTAGATAGAGTGTACTCTATGTCTTAAAAATACTATTCCTGGTTTAAATTGTCCATGCTTAACCATTTGCTCTTCATAAAATCTATGCCCTCTTACCCTTCCTACTAGGGAAATAATACAGTCTGTTCCTACAAAACATGTCTCCATAAAAGAAATTTGCTCGTATCTGTGAGAGACATTGTACTTTTTTTTTTTTTTGGCAATGGTGTCTTCCACTTGGGAAGGCTGGTTATTGTCAACATTTTTATTTATGAAAACAGGATTTAACATGGCATTTTTCTTCCCTCTAGGGGCAGCAGCAGCACATAAATCATACATCAGTCATCCAGTGATACAGAGGTGGCCAACTGTGTCTGAAGTAGTCATTTGTAAAGGATCACAACCCAGGCAGTAGTGTTGCTTTTCTGCAAACAGAAGGAAATGGAAGGCTCCATGGTTCTTGAAGATTATCCAAGCTTTCCACTGGATGTCAAGATTTCTGTCCCAACCTCTTAGTCACCATTTACAGCAAGAAGAGACATTGTACTTTTTAAAAGAAGTCAGGTTCTTCCATTTGAGATTTCCACCAACACACTAAATACTTGAAGTAAGCAGAGGTAAGCTTTCTCTCAAAGAGAATCATTGCCAATATATGAAAACTTAAAGGGAAAGAAAAGCTTAAATCCCGAAAGAGCCTTTCCTGGTGGCTGGCTGAGTGGCTGTGCTTTCCGCATAGTTAGCTCTTTTGTCAAACTAAGAGGGCACATGAAGAATATTCCCAAAGATTTTTTCTTGTGGTTTAAAAATTTAAAAGGTGGCATAATAAATAAGTCTATGCCCTGCGTCAGATTCTTATTGTGATGAAATTTGTACTAAAAATGAAGGCCCTCTTTGCAGAAGAAATCATGACCCTAGGGTAAAAGGCTGTAAAAGTGAAACTGCCACTGGAGATTTAACTGTGTAGAAATTTTTATTGCAATTTTAGTATTTGTTAGTGCTCTACTTACAAAGAAGAATATGTGTTTAGTGGTCTGCCTCTAGCTCTGTTATTTTTTTTCCCCAATAAGCCTTGTGGGACCCTTTTTTGCAGAAATTTAGGAGTTTCTGGAACAGATATAGTGTGTTATAGCAGAAACATCTAGCACCTGCCATTTTTTGAAGAGGATTCTCAGCATTACATAAATTATCTCTTCTCATCCCTACCTAAAGCTTTTTGAGTTCAGTATAATTATGCCCATTTTTTAGAACAGTTGACTGTGCTCCAGTGGTAGTTTTGCAAGAATAGCACAAAGAACTCCCATATATTCTTCACTTTCCCTAAATGGTGACATTTTGATCACCTTAGCTTTATCCTTTTCTTTCTGTAAGCTTTTGTGAGTAAGTTGCAGATACATCACTCTGTTACCTCTGAATATTTCAGAGTATATTTCCTAAAAACAAGGACATTCTCTTATAAAATTATAGTATGATTATTAAAATCAGAAAATTAACATTGACAAGATAATATTGTTTTCTTCAAATTTCCTGATAATGATCTTTTATACTGGACGAAAAACACATTGCATTTAGTTGTCATGTTTCTGCGAGCTCCTTCAATCTAGAGAGTTCTGCAGTTTTCCTTTGTCTTTCCCAACTTTCACACCAGAACAATAGAGGCTAATTCTAGGTTAGATTGCCATTAAATACAGGTTTGTCTGGGTTAAATATGGGTTTCTTTATGATTAGGTTCAGGTTATGCATTTTTGTTCATAAAGTCCGAAGGTAGTGTGATGCAGATCTAACAAAGTTACACAGCTAATTAAAGTTGGGCCCAAAGTTTGAATTTGAACAGGAATTTGAAGACTGAATTCTCATTTACAACATCACGAGTAATTATGAATTTCTAATAAAGTATCTTCAACAAAAGTTAATAATTTCTGTAAATGTTTTTGAACATTCACTCTAACCTCTGCCACATAATGGAATGTGAAAGCAGAAAAATCAAATGGCAATAGTATAGATCTATTATAGAAAGCAAGTTTATTATCTATGATGTGGGAAATACAGTTAAAAATTTTGGATTAATGAAAAGCTAAATAAAAATCTATTTTGTATGTCTTGGTTATCAACTTTATATTTCCTCACTTCCTCACTTTACTTGCTGTGTCTCTTTTGTCTTGTATTTTGCCTAAAAATTTGTCATGTAATATAAAAGTATCAATTTTATTCTATAGCAGTTCAACTTATGTTTTCTAAAGAATGTAATATAGACCTTATAATAAAACCTTATATTCAAATCAAATTCCAGAAATTCAGCCCCTGAAAGCTTTGTGCACAGGTGGCAATTTCTCTATAATGCCACGTTCTCCTAATTATTTCAAAATTCAACAGATTAGCAGTGTAGATTGAAAAAAATATTAGCCTGAGTCAACATTAATAATAAGAAATCTGAATATTTTCAAACTCTATACACCTTGGGCTAATTTTTCTAATGTCATCATCACCATGTAAATTGGAACTTAAAGTAATAATCAATACTGCAAGTTATCATTGATGTTTTAGTCAAGACTATCTTTATAAGCAATCAGTAATTCTACAAATGGAAACATAAATTTCTACTGCATACACTTTTTTAAAAAAATTTCAGGTTG
>CM052443.1:70310473-70332074 GCA_028533085.1 Varecia variegata
TGTTTGGTTTCCTGTCATATCTCCTTATGTTTTGGCAGCCTGAGACATCCACAGTCCTTATTAACCTCAGTGAGGGCCAGGCCAAGGAGGGTGAATGGCTGGGGTAGATGACTTCACGCAAGGGCTGTGAGATTTATTCGCTCAAGGTCAGCATTTGTGAACTGCATATCTTTGGGCCCAAATTCACGATAATGTTTTTAAGTTTTAGTTTAATTCAAAACCCCAATTTTTTACTGAAGCTACGCAAGGGAAGGAAAACCGTACATGGCCCTAAAAGTTTAAAAGTTTTAATTTAACTTATCATATATCATTAGTTTTGACCTTCACAACAACCCTGCAAGATAGACAGGTAAATATTTCTCCATTCCATTGAATTCCATTCGTTTAACAAACTTTTTTGAGAATCTATTCTGTACGTAGCACTGCACTTGGAGCGGAGCTACAAAGACTAATACATATTGTTCTTACTCTCTGTGGGCTTCTGGTCTTATGGAAGAAGCACAGAATTAGGCAAATACTGTATACAGTAAATGCAATGACAGAGATAAGCAAAGAGCCCAGGAAGCTGGGATAAGAGGGAACATGTAGGGATGGATGCTCAGAGGAGATGATGCCTGAGCTGAAACTTGGACAATTAAGATTTTGCCAGGAGAACAAAAGAGAAAAGACCCTGACATATTTTGCCCCTATTTAGTACTTCCATATACCTTGTGAAATTCTCATTCTTGAAACCCTCAAAGTCATCCATAAGGGTTGAAATCAACTTCTTCCATACTCCTGTTACTGTTGATATTTTGACCTCCTTCCATAAATCACAAATGTTCTTAATGGCATCTAGAATGGTGAATCCTTTCCAGAAGTTTTTCAGTTTCCTTTCCCAGATCCATCAGAGGAATCTATTGCAGCTACAACTTTGTGAAATGTATTTCTTAAATAATAAGACATGAGAGTTGAAATTACTCCTTGATTCATGGGCTGCAGAGTTTATGTTGTGTTAGCAGGCATATAGACAGCACTAACATTGCACTTCTCCATCAGAGCTCTTGGGTGACCAGGTACATTGCCAATGAGCAATAATATTTTGAAAGGAATATTTTTTCTGAGCAGATCTCAACAGTGGCTATAGGTGTAAAATATTCAGTAAGCCATACTGTAAACAAATGTGCTGTCATACAGGCTTTGTTGTTCCATTTTTAGAACATAGGGAGAGTAGATTTAGCACAATTCTTAAAAGCTCTAGGATTTTTGGAATGGTAAATGAACATTGGCTTCAACTCAAAGTCACCAGCTGCACTGACCCCTAACAAGAGAGTCAGTCTTTACTTTGAAGCTTTGAAGCCAGACATTGACTTATCCTCTGTAGCTATGAAAGTCCGTAATGGCATCTTTTTCCAACAGGAAGCAGTTTTATCTACATTGAAAATATGTTATTTAGTGTAGTGAGATTCATCAATGATCTTAGCTAGATCTTCTGGATAACTTGTTGAAGCTTCTACATCAGCACTTGCTCCTTCAACGTGCACTTTTGGGTTTTGGAGATGGATTCTTTCTTTAAACCTTATGAACCAACCTCTGCTAGGTTCCAACTTTTCTTCTGCAGCCTTCTTAGAATACAATTGAAGAGAGTTAGGACCTTGCTCTAGATTGAGCTTTGGCTTAAGGGAATGTTTGTGGCTGGTTTGATCTATTCAGACCAATAAAACTTTCTCCATATCAGCAATAAGGCTGTTTTGCTTTCTTATACTTCAGGTGTTCACTGGAGCAGCGCTTTCAATTTCCTTCAAGAACTTTTCCTTTGCATTCACAACTTAGCAAACCCACACAGGCCTAGCTTTCAGCCTGTCTTGGCTTTTGACATGCCGTCCTCACTAACCTTAATCATATCCAGCTTTTGATTTAAAACGAGAGACATGTGATTCTTCCTTTCCCTTGAACACTTAGAGACCATTGTAGGGTTATTAATTGGCCTAATTTCAATTGTTGAGTCTTAGGGAATAGGGAGGCTTGAGGAGAGGGAGGCAGATGAAAGAATAGCCAGTCAGCAGAGCAGTCACAAAACACACAACATTCATTAAGTTTGCTATCTTATATGGTCTTTTGTGGGCACAGTTTGTGGTGCCCCAAAACAATTACAATGGTAACATCAAGCATCACTGATCACAGATCACCATAACAAATAAAATATTAATGAAACATTTAAAGCATTGCACAAATTACCAAAGTGTGACACAGATACACGAAGTGAAAACGTGCTGTTGTAAATAGGGTGTCTATAGGCTTGCTGAATGTCAGATTGCCACAAACCTTCAATTTGTAAAAAATGCTGTATCTGGGAAGCACAATAAAGAGGATTGTCAGAAATAGAACTATGTCTGTATATGGAGAATAAATTAACTATATTCTACATGCTAGAGTGGCTTATTAGTGATTAAAAATATTTTACTTGGGAATCCACCCCACTGGGTGGTTAGAGCATTTGAAAGACTCTAATTAGTATTCTATAACTTAAAAGTATTAATAGTTATTCTGAGTAAAATCACTTCACATAACAATGAATTCTAGTATTACTACCTCCACCTGCAGTAGAGCAGAAGAAATGTTTGAAATACATTTTCCCATCACAAAGGTGGTAGGAGAACCTGATGAGCCAGTGCCCTAACCTCCTTCAAGGCTCTGCCCTAATGCTAGGACATCTGTTCCTGCCCATGGCCCGTGGGCATCATAAAGGATTCTCTTTATCATGACTAGATGACTAGCTGAACCTTCCTCGAGGCTACTGTCAAGGCTATTCCAGCCTCCAGAGAACATTTTGTGCAAGGTACTGGTCAGTGTCTGCAGGATAGACAGCTGCAATTTCACCTAGCTTAAAGAACAAGTTGTTATATTTTTGTACCTACTTGGTAATAAATCTGTGTAGTCTGGTTTGTGTCTGAAACTTGCTTGCATGTAACATCCCACTTGGTGTGTTGGAGAGGGAACCTAGAATTTATAGCTACCTCTAATGTGAGGAGACTGGGAGAGAAGGGTGGGTACCAGAAATTAACCAAAAGAGCCTACTAATTGTGAATGGACATATTGCCTAAAGACACTTCACTAAAATTGTCTTTTTAGTAGTATTTGAAATATCAATCCAAATTTTCCTTATAAATGTGCCAAACATCTACTATGAACTGCAGACGTTGAAGAGATTATGACTTAGTATGCCATTCATAAGTTGCTATTTGAAAGACTTCAAAAAACGTATTTTTGAAAGCATTGCTTTCTTTGAGGAACTAATGAGATTCCAGATTTTTTCATCATGTGGGTCATGTACCCTACTTTATCTCCCTTTTCACTTTGGCTTTCAGGAACCCAGCATTAAGTTTGATGTTCAATTATATGTTTTCTGGACTGATCCAAACAGCTTTCATATTAGTTTTCTTCCTATATGTGGTTTTATTTTTTTAATTTTTGTCAAGTTGCTCTATATTTTGTTGTTATAATAAATTTTGATTTTATATTTTGCTGCATCAAATCCTTTATGCAACCACAGGATTAGAAATACAAACACATACTTACAAATAAACTTATCATATAATATGAATTTCAAACAAGAAGAATTTTGCAACACTGAAGATTACCTTCTCTCTACCAGCTTATTTTCATAAATAGTTAAGAATTCAGAGAAAGTAGTGAACACTAGAAGCAATAGTTAAAAATTGAGAGCTCATTGTAAAGGTAACAACTTTTTAAAAATTTTTTATCTTTAATTATTATGGATATATAATAGTATATATTTATGGGGTACATGTGATATTTGATACAAATATGTGTAATGATCAAATCAGGGTCATTGGGGTATGCATCATCTCAAGTGTTTACCATTTCTTTGGGTTGGAAATATTCCAATTGCACTCTTTTAGTTATTTCAATATATACAATAAATTATTGTTAACTATAGTATCGATGGGATAAAGTGGGAATGGTTAATGGATACAAAAATCGAGTTAGAATGAGTTAGATTCTAGAGTTAGATTCTAACTAGAGTTAGATCTAGTACTCTGCAGCACAATAGGGAATTAAGTTTTAATGAGTTGTAAATTATGGGAAAATAGGAAGGGTAACACTTTTAATAAGGAATTTCATTAATGCACATTTATAATTAATAAATAATATCTTTGACAATAAAATTAGAATAAAAGTTCTCATTATATATCTTTTACATACCATCTTTAATAACATGTTGTAATACTTTAGTTTTTCTAGATTTTCTGTACTTTAAAAAAACGTGTTAAGCATAGATTTTTAAATCAATAAAAATTGGTAGGTTTTAATGAATATGTTTAAAAATATATTTAATGACAATTGGCCACAGATTTTTTTTTTATTCCACTCCCACTCTTTTATCTCTAAGCTAATGGTAAATACAGAATCAAATGCAAGACAAGGCTTAATGCCATTATGAAACTTGGGCTGCTCTCTTTTAGGTGCTGAAATTCTTCCTCATAGAAAGTCAGGAACATCCATTCAAATGGGCCAAAGCCATCAATTGGTTAGCCCTGCTTTCTCCATCTAGCAAACAATGGCCCAATTTATCCTTTTAACATTTATTTTCTTTGTCCCAACATTTTGAGGTTTAAATTTAGGATTAATTTCTTAATCTCCATGTTGTAGTACTTAGCATCTCTCTCATTAGACTAATTGGAGTTAATTAGAATCTGCAGTTAGTTCTCAACCTGTGTTATAGTAGAACAATTGAAAAGAGAGGCACAGACACAGCTATGCTATTTTATTGTCTGGAGGAGACAGAGAGCCAGTGGGGCTTCCCTTATTAAGTTAACACCTACCTGACTTCAAAATGCTCCAGGGATACAAATGGCCATGGGAGCCAGTGGGGACTGCAAGTTCCAGCCCTCTTTCCCTGGCCTCTACAATCTGATTAATTCAAAGGTGATGGAAGAAGAGAAATGTTCTACATGTCAAAATGACAAAGTCTGTTACATGATTTACAGAATGAGTAGCGTGTGTGACAGTTTTGAATGAATTTAAGTTTTTACATTTAAAATAAATTCCCTTTTCGTCATACATGTTTTAAAAAAAAATTCCCATTCAAATCAATGTGGGTGAAGTGTGCACCTGAATAATCTCTTTTGAAGACCACAATGGTGTGAGAAATATAAGAATGAAATATTAAATAAATGTAAAACCTTGAGAATCCATTATATTAAAAACCTTGACCAATCTGATAGTCTTAGCATGGTTTGATACCCTAAAAGGAAACATTGATTTTGACTATATGTTTGGAAAGCTAACATTTGTTATAAAGGTAACATATTGCAGTGTTAAAAATTTATGATTTAGGCCTGGTCTGAATTCCAATGCACAAGTATACTACCTGTAAAAACATCAAAAGAGGAATAATATTTGATACAATATTATGCCATTAATATAAATGCCATTTATGATATTCAAGTGAACTTTAAGTTTCCAATTTAATGGTTTAAAATTAGTAACTGTTAAGAATATAATCAATATGAATGAGTCATTAATGTCTATCAAATAGAGGTTTTTTAAACACATAGGTATCAACAATACTCATTGTATATGAAAAAAGATCTTAAAATTCATTCCTTAAAAATAAATTCTAATTGAAAATCACTGGGAGCCATTAGAACATGAATAAATGTAAAACAAATGAAAACCAGATTTTAAGGTACCAAGATCAGGTGGTAGGAAACAAAATAAATGTCAGCTACTTAAGAAATCTACATTGAATAAGAAACTACTAATACTCTTCCAAAAGGGATATTAAGGAATTATCTTAAAGATATTCTCCTCAGAGCCCTCTAGATTCACAACAGTACTAGCTAAGTTGTTTTCCCTTAGTTTTAAATAAAATGTATAGCATGAACACATTGTTCATTATTAACCAAAAATAGCTATTAATTGACTATAATGCAAAGTTGCTTTTCAAAGATAGTTGTTACTTCCAGGAACATTTTTAAGGGAGATTTTTTTTTCATAGTCTCACTTAGGCAAGTTAAACAGAAGTAATAATTATAAAAAGTAGATTTGGGGAGACACTACATTACATTAATTTCTTGGCTTCTTTAAGACATAAATTAAATAATAAAACATGATTAATTGTTTTTTATTGGAAACAAAAATTCAGTGAGGCATATGGCTGGGTCCGTTCTCAGCTTATAAATGTTATGTCCATTTTTAGTTACAAGGTTGATGACCATGGGACAGTTTCACAAGTCATAGGAATTATACTTTGATTTGCAAGGGAAAAGGTGGTAATTCTGCTTCTACAGAAATCCAAAAAGGAAATTAAATACCAGTTTCTTGGCTGTAAAATGAGGACAATACCTGCTTTACTTATCACCTCGTATTACTGTGAGAACGCTGATAAAATGCTTGGCAAAGTTCGGAGAATAATAAAATCTTTGGCAAATGTAAATTGACACCAAAATTTTCACAGCACATCACTTAGAGTAATACACTCTACCTGTATGATTTGAGCAGAAAACAATATTCTGAGAACTTTTTTATAATATTGCATGTTGCAATATTCTATGTTGATGAAAACATGCAGAGTTTACTAGCCTATATTCTGTCTTTTTGTCCCTGAGAGAAAGAAGCCCCTTACTCCACAGATGATGGGCTCTTGCCAGGGCCAAGGCTTGCTGAGTACAGCACAAGCTGTGTCTCTTAGTAAGGAGCCCTTGTGTAATAAACAACCTTTACAACTGTACATTGTGGCCCTGCAAAGATGTTTGGATATTATACAGTCATGTTTTCACTAAAAATATTAACTGACTATGAACTCTAAACACTTTACTAACAATTAAAATGGTCTCACAAGTAAGGAGAAACTTATGCCCTATGTGGTTAGATTAGTTGTGGCTATACAAAATTCTGATTTCTGGTAGGTTTTAATGAATGTGCTCAAAAATACATATAATAATATTTGGCCACTGATTTTATAAATTGCTGATATTGATGGGTGTTAATTGCTATTTACTATGTAGATTAGTGTCATACAATTGAAAATATAATGCAAGGCTGGGTGGCTCACGCCTGTAATCCTACCACTTTGGGAGGCCAAGGTGGGAGGATCACTTGAGGCCAGTTCAAGGCTAGCCTGAGGAACATAGCAAGACCCAATCTTCACAAAAAAAAGACAAATTAGCCATCCATGGTGGCATGTCCCTGTAGTCTCAGCTACTCAGGAGGCTGAGGCAGGAGGATCACTTGAACTCAGGAGTTTGAGATTGCAGTAAGCTACAATGATGCCACTGCAGGCTAGTCTGGGCAACACAGTGAGACCCTGTTTTGAGGAAGAAAAAAAAAAAAAAAAGGAAAGAAAAGAAAGAAAAAAAGAAAGAAAATACAATGCAAAGCCATGTATGTAATTTTAAATTTTCTAGCAGCCATTTTAAGAAAAACAATACGTGTGAATTTATTTATTAAAATGTCAGTAATGTATTTTATTTAATCCCACATAACCAAAATATTATTAATCCAACATGTAAACAATAGAAAAAGATAATATTTTTCCTTTTGTTTTTCATTATAAAATTTTAGAAATCCAGTGTATATCTTACATGTAAAGCAAATCTCAATCCAAAGGCTAAATTTTATCAGAAATACTTCATCTGTATTTAGATTTCATAAATCTTACAGTTGAGAAGGTTGTTCCAAGTATTTTTAACATTTTTTTAAAAGTGAAATTAAAAAATACTTTCTTCAGTCATACTTTCCATATTTCATGTGTTAAGTAGCCACTCTATTGAACAGCAGGATTAGATTATACAGCTACTATAAAAACTTTCAAGGATTTATTTATTAATCATCAGATGTGCTTTTGGATTTTTTAATGGTATGGCACCCAAAATAAAATAAACCTTTACAAATGATATTCAGATAAAGAAGTTATTAATCAAGTACTAAAAGTAATATCTCAACAAAATATATGGGTTTATAGAAAAGATTTCATAGAGTAATGGATGACTAATTTGTTGAAATATTAGTTTCCTGTATTTGCTTATTAACTTACTCCGCTGATTGCATGCTTTTGTCATGAAATGACTTTGATATCTATAATAGTCACATTAATAATTTTCTGTTTAAAATGTTAATAACTCAAATGTTGCCTCAGTAAAAAAGCATGTATCTCCTATACATCTAACTGGATTGAACTTTGTATGTTTATACTTTCAAGGAAGGAAGGGGAAAACTCAGTTTATTTCTTTGATATTAAGAGTGGCTTTTTGATGTAGAGGAAATATTTGGAGAAGACAAGTTTGATTTTTTATATTAATTTTTTTTAGTTGTAACTTGGGAAATAAAATTCTGAACACAATTCTAAATATTCACACCATCACTCACTCTCCTAGCCCCTGGAACAATAGAAGAGTCACAAAGATATACCAAGCATTAAAAAAAAAAATCAATGTTTATTACAAGTTATATTATACTATTTTTTCTACTTTTATATCCTGCTCTTATGTTCTGAAGAATGTTCACCCTTTAGAGATAAGCTATATTATTTTGATGGGAGAGAAAACCTTGGAGATTTGTTCTATTATATTATTTTATATTAAATACTACCTTAGTCACCTTTAAGTAAAAGGCAAAATCGAAATAATAACCTTTCCTCTCCAAGTAAATGGATACATATCATTCAAATTCTTGGTGTGCTTTTGCTTAACTGAATTTAAAGGTTGCATTAATTTCATATGTAAAATATATGTTAACTCCATGAACCTAGTTTAGAAATTAAATATTTTCATCTTTCATGATTTTATTCATTGAAATTATCCATACTTGTTTTCTAAAAATATCTTAATGTAACTTCCCTGTGTTTGACACTAGATGAGATGAAAAAGACTGAATTTTTAGCAGAAAGTTGTGCAAAATTATTTTTCTCAAAATTATGGTGTTTTGAAAGTACATACTGAAAAAATCAGACTACAAGCCTTTATATACATTTTCCTACCTAATAAGAGTCAGTGAGAAAGTGTCTAAAATACTAAAGGCCAATTGATGATTAAAATTGCAAGTCTTTCTTTACCAAGTCTTTTCAGTTTGCAAAATCTGCACGGAAAATTGTACAGACAATTTTGTGTTTGGACTTGATTCAGTATGAACTTGAATGACTTTTATGGGTGAATGACACAAACTGGTTCTAGGTTAGCAAACTGTTCTCTTTCCCATTGAAAATCACAGAGTGCTCACGCAATTCCCTTCAGAGAAAGCAGATGTCTTGTTCTGTCTCTGTTCATGATGTCCACTGAATAGGGAGGCGTTGTAATATTTATTTCAGCAGTGTAATGCATGCCACTATAAATATGCTGAACTGTCTGGGAACTCCACGAGAGACAGTGAATTGCAGTGACAAAGCAATGTTCTGTGCAGAAAATGATGTGCAAATAGGAAAAGTAGGCAGCCTCATCTCTTTAAAAGAAAACAGCTTTTGCAAGACAAATCCCATTGCAGCAAGTCTGTTAATACACCTGACAATCTTTATATGGGCATTTTATTGTGTATAATGCTGCCTGTAATAAGTAACACACCAGCTAAGTTGTAGGAAAACATTCTGTTTCATCTATTTTTACAGCACGGCAATAGTTACAGTGGGATTTGCACTGCAGAATCTAAAAAGGGAGCTCGTCTTGATATTCCCTACAAGGCTATGAGCTAACTAAATCTGTTTCTTATGTTTAGTGTTCCTACTGGAAAATGTGTTTTTTATAAATGTATAATGCCATATTTAGCCACATAAATGTGAGTATTTATTTATATGTATCAGGAAGGACTATGTCTACTCCTATTAAAATTTAAACATATTCTGGGTAAAGCACAATAATGCTTTGCATTCTTTTTGAAAAACACATTAACCCTTGTTCTTCTCTGAACATAAAGCTGATGAGAATTGTCCCTTTGTATGTAAGGAAAGACCTTCATATTTCTACCACCATAATAAATGCAGGTCAACTTTTCCCCTTTACATTTATGTATAATTTTGGATTTTGAGCTCCAGGATATACTATGGGCAAGGACAGAGCTAGAACATGTCCTTGGAATTTTCTAGCACATTCTTCAGTCTTCCCTAGACTACTTGGGTTTTATTTATTTATTTAACCTACATTGTAATTCATTTCTCATCTTTTTTTTTTTTTGCTGAAATAAACTGAGAATATTGGGAGTTGAATCCAAATAGATGTCTCTTCCTCCCTCCTTTCCTGATTCCATTCCCATAAAAGCACGCTTACTCCCACGTTGTCAACTAAAGACCATAACACATTCTGGCATCCCATTGCATCCCGCTGTAACCTTTCTGTTTCCCTCATCAGTAAAGTGGGCACATGGGGAGATGTGTGTATTGCCTTGGTTCCTACAATATGTCCCATAGCAGAAGTATTAGCAATACCTGGGGACTCATTAGGAAATCCAAATTTTTGGGCCCCACTCAAATCTACTAAATTAGAAACTTTCAGGATGAGAGGCGGCAATTTGTATTTTAATAAGTTCTCCAGGTGATTCTGAGTTTAAGAATCATTAGCATAGTGAACGGCAATGCAGAATTGCTTAAAGTCACACAGAGGTAGAACCAGCCTAGAACCCATGCTCCCAGACTCTCAGCTCAGCTCTGATTGCCCAAGACCCTACATTTGTGTGAACATCAGGCTCTTTTTGCACCTGTATTTAAGGCTTCTTTGGGTAATACTTGAAACAGAACTCCAGGATTTTCCTTAACTTGAAGAAAGAATGACAGCATAGTCATATTTTAATAATGAAATAAACAAATGAGACTATAAGGAGTAATGAATAATTTTCATTAAATATTTCTTGGCTTTGAAGATCATATTGGCATTAATGGTTTATACTCAGTAATATTAAGCAATACTTAGGGAGTTTTTTAAAGAATAACTTTGATGTTATCTATGAACTTTAGTATCAAACTAATTTAACCCCAATGTTTAAACAATGACTTAGCACTTTGGACATGGCCTTTCTCAGTGATAGAAAGGAAAAAGTTGTTCACCCCTAAGCACTTATGTCTTATTGGGACAATGGGTTATACTTAGTAATTTCCATTTCTAGAAACAGGCTTCTATGGATGGGAAAGTGTGAATGACTAAAAGTGTTCAACAAAATCTTTGTGAAGTCAGCTTCAGCACTTTTGTTTGAGAAGTAAAAAGTCGCTTGTAGGACATTGATATACTAAACCACATATGCTATTGTTACTTTTCTTCATCTTGGTTCAAAAAATTCATCGAAAGCACACCAGTGAAATGGCATTCAGAACTCTTGGCACCTTCAGACATTTTAATGTACTCTGTCTTTTATTAGCCTATAATTTTATGTAAGCATAAATGAACTATGGGCACCATCATAATTGGTTTTTTGTTTGGAGCCAAGGTTTACTCTGTATCTCTCTACAGAGAGCAGTAACTTCTTTCTCAGTTTACTTCTGGTAATTTTCATGTATTTTCATTTGATATATTTTTTAATATTTAACATGGTGGCCTGTCTGACCCTTAAAAATATTTAGAGAGCTAATAAGCTCATTCATTTTGAAAAAAATTGAATCATCTTTGCTTTTTAAGTCAATATTTCACAAGTGATCACAGAGATAGTTTGGCTTGAGTGTGAAGTTTTCAAAGGTGGCTGCCACTTAAACTATTTTACTGCAATAGATACATTTTAAATACCCTGTAGGGGAATGCAAGTCTAAAGTCACAAGTTGTTGAAAGAAGACAAGTTTTCAAGAGTAATTATGCTCAACAGGCTTGAATTCCCTACACTTCAAGTATCCCCTTCCGCCCTCCACTATCTTTAGGGAGATTTTGTGTTAAGTACAATGAAATTATCATCACTTTGGGGCTCGCAGTGCCAGACATAATCCAGGTAAAGCACATTTGTATGATCCAGCCAAATATATGACTTACTGTACTTATGATGAGATTCCTTTTGGTCTGTAAATTGATAGGCACAGCCAGAGGGATTATGTAAATAACCAAGGGAATGAAATGCAATGCAGAGGGTGTAACTCAATCCTAGGCTGTAAAGCAAGAGACAGCATGTACCTGGCACCAAGCTGAACCTAAGTGAGGTGCCTAAAAATGGAAACACAGTTACTTTATATCGTCATGTTCCTACTGGGGGACTTACTACTCTACATAGTTATGTTAAACAATCTCCTCACAATTTGAATTCTACAGCCAGAGAGTTTCTAAATCATTCTGTATTTTGCTGCCCACAGCATGCTTAAAAAAACTTTAGGTTTCTAAATCATGGTGATTAACCATGTTAGCATGCTCTGTCTTCATAACAAATTTTTAAAAACCTGTTATGAACCCAGGACACCAAGGGACTGTTTTCTGGTATCACCTCTTAGGACCATGATACATGCTATGTATATATTTAATAATTATTTATTGAATACACCTACTTTAAGCCACGTGCTATGTTAGTTTCTGGGGATACAGGTGTTAGCAAGATATAGTCTCCTACTAGGCGAATGGATATGACAGATTCGTGAACACCTTAGTGTGGGAAGTTCCACGATTGGAAGGCATTAGATGCTGTAAGAGCCTGAAGGAAGCACACTGAATCCAGTTTTCAGGGGCCTGGGAAGTTTTCCTAGAATAAAGTCATATCAAGGTTGAAATCTGAAGCAATAATTGACCAAGTGAAGAGAGAGAGGGAAGATGGAAAGAGAGAGAGAGAGACAGAGACAGAGGCAGAAAAATGAAGAGCTTTACAGATAGAGAAAATAGCATATTCTGATTCCCAGATGCAAGAGAAGGAGTTCTGTTCAGGGAAGTAAAGAAACATGATGAACTCAGTATTTATGGGCAGGGAAGAGGGGAGGTGAGACAGGGAAGTAAGTAAGCAAGGCCTACACAAGGGGTGGGGCACCTGCAGCCTTAAGGCCACATGTGGCCTTAACTGCAGCCTTTTGACTGAATCCAAATTTTACAGAACGCATCCTTTTATTAAAAGGGGTGCAGCAGAGAAAGATGAAGCTTTTCCTGCTTCCTTTGGTGCTTGAAAAAGAATAATCTTGAAATCAAAAGGCCAAAGCAAACTTAACAAGGCACACTAAAGAGCTTAAATTTTATCATCCAAAAAGCAATAGGGAACCACTAAATAGCTTGTGGCATTCACAGTGAGGTGACAGCTAGATTTGTGTTACACAAGGATTGGTCTGACTCTGTGGAGAAAAGATTAGAAGGGTCAAGATTGGCAGGATAATTAGTGATCTCTTCCAGCATTTTCTTGCCCTTATAAGTAATTCAAAAGCACAATGCCTGGAACATGTAGATACTCAATAAATATCTGATGAAATATTATTCAAAATAATTTCCTCTTATACCATACAGTCTAGTATGAAAAAAAAAAATAGTAGAATCCTTCTAGAAAATTTCTATACATATTGTTCACTTTCTCTTAAGGCTAAAAAGCTTTAGTTAGGTAACTCAATCATGTCAATAGTATACAGTCACCAAGCATTAAATTGGGCTGGGGGAGGGAGTTTTTTAATGAATAACTTTTATCTTATCTATGAACTTCAGCATCCAATTAAATAAACCCTAGTTGTTAAACAATGACTTAGCACTTTGGGCATGGCCTTTCTCAATGTTATAAAGAAGAAAGATTTTTACCACTAAGCAGTTATTTCCTACCTTACCTTACCACATTTATGTAAGTAGTCCTCCTGTCTACCTCTCCAAAAATGCAGTGTCATTCATGTGATGACTAATTGCAAAAATATTTATCTATAGATTTACTGTAGATATATCCAACATGTAACAATCAAGCAACTGTCTGAATCTTGACTTTGACATTGATCGCTTCTGGGGAAGCTGGAAGCTGCTTTACCCAAACTGCTTTTACCAATGCAAGCTGATGAGTAATGACTTTATCTGCAACCCAGTGTGGGAATGAGGGTCTATTTATCTATTCATATTATATTTAATAGAGAAAACAGAAATCAATTATTCCTTAAATACTTGCAGGTAAAATAATTTAATTTTTATGGTAGAAAAACCCTGTTAATGTTTAATTTTCTCTCTCTACATTTATAATTTGAGTCAGATCATTATCATCAAAGGCAAATCAGTAACATAACGAGCAGCTTGAGAATATACAGTGCAACTGAATCACGCAGGGCACAGCTTGACAGGCAGGCCCAGCTAGTCCACAGCATCGTTTCCCCATTGGGAACACAGAGGATGGAGGGTCAGGGTGCCTCCCCTTGACTGGGTTCACCTTGCTGACTTTTGTGGGGCTGACACTGGGACCCTGACTCCTGACTCAAATCAGGTCTCTCTCTGCTTGATTCAGTGTCTTAATTTTATGTTAGAGTTTTCCAAATTGGAGCTATTACTAGATTATAAAAAATCACTTGTAAGGGATATCTTTACATTTTGTAGTGATTTTTATACCTATTGTGGCCATTGATCTCTATGAAGGATATTTTAGTTTATTATCCCACTCTTTGCTTCCTGCTGCCAGTAGTTAGCTTAAATTTCTCAAATGCTTGTGAATTTTACATCTAATTTTGTGTTTCCTAGTAGGTACATGAACTAAAGTCAATTCTTTTAGAACGGTTTTGAGGATAATTCTTAAGCATTGACTAACTTTCAAGGACACATTATTCAATTAGTCAGTAACTCCTTTGATATATTAATCAAAGTTTTCAATTAAACCATTTTCTAATGCATAGAAGATATCTAAATTAGGGATGACTTCTTTTTCTCTCAAAGCCATTTTTATAATAGACTGAATTGTTCACAAAAGGCTCAGGAAAAAATAGTTTGTTTCACAGTGTCCTAAAATACAGAGCAAAGTGTAGATTTTTTGACATCATAGAGTAACCCGGGGAAAAGATATCTAAAGGCAGATCCTCTACAACACCAAGATGGGGCTTCCTATAGTAGGTGGAGTGAGGAATTGAGAAGGGCTTGTGCTTCTGAAGCTGGGACTAGTCCTAAGACAGCCCAATACTTGTAAGAATTCTCTTCAGTGAGTGCTCTCACTGTGAGCCTGGCAGCCAAATGGATCGTTATCCAGCCATGGCCACCACAGCCAGATTTGGAAAGACACCTGGGCTGAGTGCCCTGCTGATCACAGAGGCCTGTCATTGCTCCTCAGAAGCCTGTTCCTTTGCCTGGGTCATGCTGCTTCTCTTTCAGAAATCTGCTGAGGATGCTGATCCCCATAGCACTTATTTCTCAGGGATAATTACTTTCAGTGACTTTCCTAATTTCCAGCAAGCCCTTACTGAGCTAATGTCTGATGTGACACTATATTTATCATGTCATATTTAATATAGTATATACTTACAATGTGCTATATCCTATACATATTATCATGTAAGTGTAATTGAAAGAAACTTGAGGAAATGATACTGATTCTACATGCAGTCCATCTAATATATTATATTCTACTGCATTTTATTTCTTAAAAAGCTGGTCTCAACCCACTAAATTGATTTTATACTTTACTTTGACAATTAATTTGACTGATTACTTGATTTGTCAATTGAAAAATACTCTTTTAAGCCATATTGAAAGCACTGTTTTTTAAAAAGCCATGTTAAAAAAATCTGTAAGCCTTGTTAAAGATTTTGGGCTTTTTCCTACAAATACGAAGAAGTTGTTGAAGAATTTTAAGCCAAGGAATAAGTCCTTTTGGTGTTTTGAAAGACTATTCTGCCTGTACCATAAAGCATGGCTTGGAAGAGATGGAGGCATCCTTGGAGTCAACCACCTGTTCAAGAGCCTGGACCCTCCGTGAGAAGCAGGGTGGGATCTGCCTCTCCTTATCATGACTGGCCTGCATGTCCAGGAGGCGACTGAAGCCCCAGGGTTTTGAGATGGTGATCTCCGCTTCAGCAGAGGTCAGAGCTGGAAACAAGAAAGTAAAGCCAGAGGGTAATGATATTAGTCCCATCTTTGGGGGCTGCAGTTTAGAAACTTAAAAATAAAGAGCCTACTTACATGTCAGCCATGCCAAATGACTCAGGTATTTTAGTCACTGGAATATTTACTTATTCAAGATATATAAAACAGTTACTGTGTGTCAAGACTGTGCTAAGGGTCAGGGATTCAGAGAAATAAAGCTAATTCCTGTCCCTGAAGGAAATCCACACATCTTTCCCTGAAAAAAAAACACATCATATGTTTTTTGTATTTATTTTCTTTTGTTCTTTATATGTAAAAGTCTCTGAAAATCTAGCCTGGTTTAGTTGTGCTGAGAGGAATGCCTAGTGTCGGGGAAAAAAGAAAAAAAAAGAAAAGTCTCTCTCTTACCACCAGCACCAGGGGAAAAGGGAAACTTGAGAGAACAAATCTGGAGTCACTTTGTTCAACATGAACTTCTCCATTGAGACTCTGCTTCCAATGATGAATCTTCCAAGGTTCTGGATTTTGTTTTAGAGAGTTGGCATTTCCTTAATCCTTCATTATAATCTTTTTTATAGTTCTTTTAAAAAAATCTTAGGTTAACTATTAAGAAAATTAGTTTATCATGAAGAACTCAAAGATGAATGAAAGACATTCTCCATTATTCATAAACACATCTCCCTTAATGTATCTAAGCTATCAGCAAGTAATGCTGGCAACAGCTGAAACGGGTTTCCAAAATACTAAAGGACATAAGATAAAGATCTGAGCAGTAACACAGAACAGAAGAAGTAGGTTATTCAAAGCACGCTTTCCCCCAAACCCCAGCATACACAATACCTCCTCTGTGAGTAGCAGGCTTCGGTAGAAGATCAAAGAACTAACACTTGAGACTGTATCAAGAAATCTAGTCGTGAAAGAGCCAAAAGTGTAGATCAGAATCTTCTTTCGGATTAACTCAGGGTATGAAGCAGAAGAAACTGGACAAAATATTGTTCCAGTGAAGCGAAGAAGAGAAAAGAAAAAGAAAAGAAAGCAGTAATATATAGTTCCAAGTGGACCCCTGAAATGTGGGGCACTAAAATATTGTGTCTATTTGGATACCTGTAGACTTTTCCATCACTCACCTCACCACCACTAAATTGCCAATTATTTTTCCCACATTTCTGACAATTATAAAACCACTATAAAAAATTTAAAGTCCTAAATGAGAAATAAGGAATTTCTGAAAACAGTTCAATAATTCTGGTAAGTTATCCCTGCAGGGGGACTGGGTTCAATGGCAAATGATTAATGGGTTCCCACTTGGCCCAAATAATTGGTGTGCAGAATTTTTATACATAGCTTGTAATAACTAATGAATATTTCTTTACTACTGCTTTAACTTGCAAAATGAAACAGTAAAATTAGATGATCTCTAAGGTACTTTCCAGCCTTAAGACCTTATACACTAAATCTTTGGGAAATATAAACCCACCTGTGTAGAATAGATATTATAAATACATCTATACACACACACACACACACACACACACACACACACACATATATGCAAAATGGTATGATTCTGTCAGCAAAGAGCATTCCTGAACTATGACATTTCTGATAGATGGCACCACTAGGTGAATCTCATAGAGCTCTAAATAATACTACTATCTTGATGGATAATTTAATATATTCAACAAGAGTCACAAATGGGCATGTGACTTCATACAGCATCTGTTCACGAAGACAATGTGTTTACTCTGAGAAAAATGCAGTTTTTCCTGGGTCAAACCTACATGTGAGGATTTCACCTTTAATTTCTTGCACAGTGAGTTAGCATTATTTGCCAATAAAGAATATAAACTAATTTCCATACTCATTGATATATAACCAATAAAAATGAAATCACCAGATTTATCTTTTCCCATGGCATTCTCATAACTTTGCACCTCATTACAACACAAAAGGCCTTTATGAGTGCTCTTTTGCAACAGGACACACGCCTTGTGTATACACCTGAACTCTTGTTTATATTTGGTATGGTGGTGGCCACGAGAGCATTTTTGTAGAAGGTGTTACTGTTTGCTGCCAAACTCTGATTCAAGCTTGATATACAGACACCAGAACCTAGTAAACACAAGCGAATTTCATGTAATTACATTGTGTTCCAGGTGACTAGAGTCTCCTACAATTCTGTGTCTCTTGTGCCCTGGTCTTGGTGAAAATAATCATCTCTTTGGTAAGGTCTTCAGGGGTCAGTGGGGGCCTTGCTCTGAGACAGAGGCCATATAGTAAAAAGTATTTGGATGTGCTTGATCATGACAGATAAAGTCTTGCTAAAATGGTTGTCTCATGTTCTCTAATAACCATTCTATGGATATTCATAAAGGGAAATATCATGAAAGAGATTAGAATGTTATTTCAAGCATATCATTTCATGAACATATAATACACCCTAGTTTATCTAAAATGTGCAAGTCTTAAAGCAACTGCTCACATATACGTAGGTAGAAATACAGAGTACTGGATGGGAGCCAGGGGGTCCAAGTCCCAGAAGGAAATACTTTTAATATACTGCATTATTCAGGCCTCTAATCCTTTGAATTGTTATAACATTTTGCTCCACTATTTGGAAATGCTTCCAAACCACAGAATGTCTGCAGCATTGCAAATAAGTTACTGTGCCAACATGTTTCTGCCACCCTGTTGAGCCATATTATTAGATGAGGTCCCTCAGCACAAATAATTTTTTGAGGAACTAGATTCATTTGGTTGGAAACATCATACTTTTAATAACCTTTTAACACAACAATCTGAGATCTCATTTCATGCATGCATTCAGCCAGTCAACATGTGTTTATTCAGGCATTAGCCAGGGGCTTCAATGCAGGGTGTAGTGGAGAAGGTAAAGACAACTAAGAAATGATTTCTGTCCTCAAGTTGCTCAAAATTTAGGATGATAACAGACACATAATCATAATTACAAAACAGTATGCTTAAGATTATAAGCAAGATTGCCAGGTCAATGCTGAAGAAAGCAGAGCTGAAGATGGAGATAGAGACAGAATCCTGATGGCATAATCTGAACCCCTGTATCCAGCTGTCCTCAGAGCGAACTCTTCTTCTTACAGTTTTTTTTGATTCAATAAATTATCTCTGTTTAACTTTTTTTTTGCTAATACATTTTAAGTTGAGTTTCTGTATTTGTAGTTGAAAAAATTCTCACTAACATTGAGAGTCAAAGTCAGATAAGAATAGAAGCAGAGAGCTGTGCTAAGAGGAATGAAGGTAATCTGGATGAGTGACAGTAATGGCACTAAAGAAGAGAGGGCATGTCCAAACTGTATGAATCCTGAATAAGCAAGGCTCCTTAGATGTGTGAGAAGGGGGAGAGGGAGACTGAAGAGACACAGGTGTCATCTACAAAATACTTCCCACCGTAACACCTAGATGAGTGAAAGGGCCACATTCTTAACTAACACGAGTGAGTAAAGAAGCAGGATATTCTTTAGTTCTCCTTGGGGTTCAGTCCAAGGAAACCTTTATGCACCTAGTGAATAGGCAATGGGAAGAAGTAGAGGCTGTGTGTGTATCTCCTCCCAGGTATTATAAGAGTCTGGTTCCAAGCTTGGTGTAATTAACAAACAAAGCACATGATATTCCTTCATCTAAGAGCTGAGCACTATCAGATGTGAAGTGCCAGCTACACTGGGTGCTCAAAAAGGATGAGGATGACTCATTGTCCTCTGCGTCCATGCCCACTACTGCTGTGAATAGGATAAAAACTTAAACCCTCATCTTTGAAGCCAGTCTTTACGGGTAACACCAAGCAGAGCGGTAATTCAATCTCTAGTTCCCAGAGGTAAAATGATAGTGGCTTCAGAGAGATGATGCCCTATCTGTGCCAAAATGCAGCTAGAAAAGGGCTCCATTGTCTCTATTCAAAAGCTCAAGATTAATCTTGTGTGGTTTGTCCCTTATGATGAAATGAAAAAACAGTCTAGGCAGGAGCTTAAAATACAATTTAGTTCTTAAAAACTCAAATTGTGCATTATCTAGTATAAATCTATAACCTATAAGAGCTCATTCAAATGTGCACATGAACACTAAGACTTCAGTATGAAGGGAAGGTGTGGGTGGCCCACTCATGAAGAGGCACATATAATAAACAGACCTAAGGAAGCTTGTTTAGCTTCATAGGCAATCAAAGAAATTTAAATTTAAACTAAAGTAATGTATCATTTCATTACTAATAACCTGAGGGCACGAAATTACAATGCTAAAGTGAAATTACCATTTTGGGATGATGGAGGGCAATATTTAATTTATGATATTTAAAACCATAAAATATCCCTAGTCTTATCCAATATTTCTATCCCTAAGTTTATATCCTAAAGATATTACTCATCAGAAGAAAAAGGTACATAATCATTATAGCATTCTCTTTAATATCAAATCTATTGGGAAAAGTTTAGCTGACCAACAATAGTCTAATAGATAACAAAAAAGCTGGAAAAATGTATAAAGTCATACATATTACAGTTATAAAATGGTGTGGACATATGGAAAGTAGTTATGATAACTTTTGAAATAAACAAACAATATACAAAATTGAATATATACTATGTGAATACATATACATTTGAACAAAGACTAACTTGAACCAAATAAAACAGAAACAAAGTAATGCATGTATTAAAATTAATTTATAACTCAGAATGAAAGAGAGACAGAGGAGGAACTACTCAATAAACAGTGTTAAGACAACAAAAAGAAAAGCCAATTCCAGTTAAATAAAAAACTTACATGTGAAAAGTAAAACTATTAAATATTTTGAAATAACCTAGGAGTAAGTTTTTTTGGTCTCAGGGCAAAAAATATCTCTTTTAAAAATATATAAAAAGCATTCTTCATAAAAGTGACATAATAGACATCATAAAAATGAAAAATTGCTATTTATCAAAAGATACCCCAGGAAGAGTAAGAATACAAGCCACAAATTGAAAGTAGACATTTGTAACATATAAAACTGGCAAAAGATTAGTATACAAACTATATAAAGAATTGAAAAATGGGCAAAAGTCATGAGCATATACTTTACAGATGAAAAAATACAAATATGATGTTGGCTGTGGGTTTGTCGTATATGGCTTGTATCATTTTTAGATAGGCCCCGTCTATGCCTATTTTGTTAAGCGTTCTTATCATAAAAGGGTGTTATATTTTGTCAAATGCTTTTTCTGCATCTATTGAGGGGATCATATGGTCTTTGGTTTTGCTTCTATTTATGTGATGAATTATATTTATAGATTTGGGTATGTTAAACCATCCCTGCATCTCTGGGATGAAGCCCACTTGGTCGTGATGGATTATTTTTTTGATAAGTACTTGGATTTGATTTGCTAGGATTTTATTGAGAATTTTTGCATCTACATTCATAAGAGATCGGTCTGTAGTTTTCTTTTTTTGTTGCATCCTTTCCTGGTTTTGGTATCAATGTTATATTGCTTGGTAAAATGTATTGGGGAGAATTCCATCCTTCTCTATATTGGAGAATAGTTTATGTAAGATAGGCACCAGTTCTTCTTTGTAGGTGTGGTAAAATTCAGGTGTGAACCCATCTGGACCAGGGCTTTTCTTTTTGGGAAGGTTTTTTATTGCTGTTTCAATTTCAGATCTAGATATTGGTCTATTCAGGAATTCTATTTCTTCCT
>CM052443.1:70332574-70362609 GCA_028533085.1 Varecia variegata
GCACCACCAGTACTCACCAGCAAAATGGTTTCCCTGATCATCACCTAAGTGCACATTTGGGATTAACACCAATTGTGTATTGGACAGAGGTGGGGGGTGGGGGGAGGGGATGGGTGTATACCTACATGAAGAGTGCGATGTGCACTCTCTGGGGAATGGACACGCTTGAAGCTCAGACTTGGGGGAATGGGAGGGACATGGGCAATATATCTAACCAGAACTTTTGTACCCCCATAATAAGCTGAAATAAAAACAAACAAACAAACAAAAAATAGACCTTAATGTAAAAAAATAAATAAATAAATAAATAAAAAGAAAAAAAGAAAAAGAAAAAATACAAATAGCCATTAAACAAGCAAAAAGATTCTTGATTTTGATTTTTTTTAATTTGTTGAGACACATTTTGTGGCCTAAGATATGATCACTCCTGGAGAATGTGCCATGTGCTGATGAGAAGAATGCATATTCAGTCGTTTGGGGATAGAATGTTCTGTAAATGTCTGTTAGGTTCATTTGTTTTAGAGTCCTATTTAAGTCCAGTGTTTTTTTTTTTTTCTTGAGACAGAGTCTCACTCTGTTGCCCGGGCTAGAGTGGTGTGGTGTCAGCCTAGCTCACAGCAACCTCAAACTCCTGAGCTCAAATCATCCTCCTGCCTCAGCCTCCCAAGTAGCTGGGACTACAGGCATGCACCACCATGCCCAGCTAAGTTTTTCTATTTATTTTTAGTTGTCCAGCTAATTTCTTTCTATTTTTAGTAGAGACGGGGTCTCGCTCTTGCTCAGGCTGGTCTCAAACTCCTGAGCTTAAACGATCCACCCACCTCGGCCTCCCAGAGTGCTAGGATTACCAGTGTGAGACATTGCGCCTGGCCTCAGTGTTTCTTAATTTATTTTCTGCTTTTATAATTTGTCCAGTTCTGACAGTCGGGTGTTGAAGTCCCCAGCAATTGTGATGCTACTATTTATTTCTTTGCTTAGCTCTAGTAGTGTTTGCTTTATGTATATGTGAGAGTTCCTGTGTTAAGTGCATATATGTTTACCATTGTTATGTCTTCTTGTTGGATTGCTCCCATTACCTTTATATAATGAACATCTTTTTCTTTCTTTACCATTTATAATTTAAAGTCAATTTTATCTGATGTAAGAATGGCTACACCTGTTCTCTTTTGGTTTCCATTTGTGTGGAATATATTTTTCCATCCTTTCACCTTGAGTCTGTGTGTGTCCTTGTGGGTTAGATGTGTTTCCTGGAAATAGAAGATATATAGCTTGTGGTTTTTTCTTTTT
Organism: Varecia variegata; assembly: GCA_028533085.1. Taxonomy (NCBI): domain Eukaryota; kingdom Metazoa; phylum Chordata; class Mammalia; order Primates; family Lemuridae; genus Varecia; species Varecia variegata. The sequence continues at coordinate 70,333,862 of CM052443.1, forward strand.
TTTAATCTATTCAGCCAGCCTATGTCTTTCAAGTGAAACATTCACACTGTTAATGCTGAGTAATAGAATTGAGATGTGGGATGCTGTTCTGTTCATCATGTTGGGTAGTACCTTATTGCTTTGTAGTCCCTCTTGTGCTGTTGTTTTATATAAGCTCTAAGTCTTATCTTTTTTCGATGATTTTACGCGGATGGGTAAAATTGTGCTCATTCATGTATAAAGCAGTTCTGAGTATATCCTGCAAGGCAGGTCTGGTCATGACAAATCTCCTAAGTGTTTGCTTATTTGAAAAAGACTTTATTTCTCTATCAGTTTTGAAACTTAGTTCTGCAGTATACAAAATTCAAGGCTGGCAGTTGTTCTTGTTTAAGCAGAGTGAAGATGGGGCCCTGCTAGTACCCTTCTGGCTTGTAAAGTCTCTGCTGAGAAGTCTACAGTTAGCCTTATGGGTTTTCCTTTGTAGATTATTTGTTGCTTTTGTCTTGCTGCTTGTAGGATTTTCTCCTTCATTTTGACTTTGGCCAGGTTGATTACTACGTGTTTTGGAGATGTCCTATTTGCTGTGAATGTTCCTGGTCTTTTATGACCATCTTGTATCTAGTTGTCTGAATCCTGACAATACCAGGGAAGTTTTCCTCAATAATTCCATTGAATAAATTTTTCCATGCTTTTCTGCTCGCTCTTCTTCTTACTCAGGGATACCTATAATTCATATATTATTTTGCTTTGCATAATCCCGTATCTCTCTAAGTGATTGCTCAGTCTTTTTTACTCTATTTTCTGCCTCTTTAAATGACTGGGTTAGTTCTAGAGCCTTGTCTTCAAGCTCTGAGATTGTTTCTTTTTCCTGGTTTAGTCTGTTGTTGAAGCTTTCTGCTATATTTTGAAATTCCCTAAATGACTCTTTCATTTCTTTAAGTTCTATTGTATCCTTTCTTATGTTGTAAGCTCTTTAGCAATATTTTTCACTGATTTCCTGAAATACTCTTTTGGCTTCTTTTTGTTGGTTTTCAACTTTCTCTTCAATTACATTCATCTTATTTGCCATTATACTCTGAATTCCATTTCTGTCATTTCAACAATTTCCTTGTGGTTGGAGTCCCCTACTGTAATTCCATTGTGATCTCTTAGGGAGGTCAACCTGTTCTGTTTTTTCATGTTTCCAGGGTTCTTTTGCTGGTTTCTTCTCATGTGAATCCTCTTCTCTCAGCTCAGGGCTAATAGATTTGCTGGGCACCTGATCTCCCTTGCTGAGAACTCTCCAGCTTAGTTAAGGGAAGAGGAGGGCCCTAGATGGAGCTTTTGTGTCCTGCTGTGGAATGTTGACCTGGCCAGGAATGGGCGTGCACACTAACCGCCTGTAGTGAAGCTCTTCTGTTTCCCGTTTACCTGTGATTGCCATAGTTCAAGCTGGTGCTGGATGATCTTTGTGCAGGGTCGTTCGTTGTCCCTCAGATTGTTGTAGGGGGGGTGAAAAGGTTCTTAAACTCATTAATCAAGCAGTTTTAAATTAAAGCTGTACTGAGGTATGTTTTATACCATGATTGATACATATAGCTGCATTGGTTGTATGCTGCTCAACTCCAGGAAGCACCATTTGTGTGCATTTAGTATGAGTGGCAGCCGCTTGAATGTAACATGCAATGCATTGACCCTGTTTCACCACCATCAAACTGGCAGAGATTCAACAGTCTGCAATATCAAGTACTGGTAAGGATTTGGAACAATGAGAATTTCAGGCACTGCTTACTGAAGTGTAAATTGGTTCAACCACTTTGGAAAACAATTTGTCATTTTCTATTATGACTAAATGGTAGCCTTAGAAAATGAATGGAAAGAGTGCTCACTGGTGATGAAAACAAAAATGACCAGTGTTGAATGCTCAGTGATATTCAAAACAAAAATGTGAAATGGCACCAATGAACTTAATTTTTTCCAGATATACTTAGAAGCTGGCAACAAAAATTAAGAAGGCAGATGAATAAAGGATTTAAAAAAAAAACAAAAACCCTGTCAAGATGGATGGGGTTAACATTAAGGAGAGCTAGAAAATTGAGAGTACAAGTAGAAGTGAAAGTTGAAATAATTATCTGTGGTATTCATGTTAGTACATAGACTAAGACATGGGTTAGCAAAGTACAACCTGTGGACCAAATCCAGCTCACTACCTGCTTTTGTAAATAAAGTTTTATTGGAACACAACCACATCCATTCATTTACCTATGATCTATGGCTGCTTTTGCTCTAAACAACAGAGTTGAGCAGTTGCAGCAGAGACCGTATGACCCCCAAAGACTAAAATATTTACCTTACCCTAACAGAAATAGTTTGCCAGGAGATTAGGGAAAGTAAAAACAATCAGAAGTCTTGATGAAGTTAAAAATGTATATTTTAATGAAACAATGAAAGGATTCTTATCACTATCATGAAAAGGAATTACAGAATTCATTTATGGTAAATTGGAGCTAAAGTTGAAGATAACATAGTCAAGTGTGTGGTAATGTGAGTGGGTTGCCAAACCGATATGAAAATGTGACTAAATATAGCAGACTTTTCAATACCTAGTAGGCATCGTGGAAAAGCTAGAATAGAAGGGCAAATATTTCTTATGAATTGACAAAGCCCTTCATCAAGTTCACATAGATATAATTGACTCAACTAAAAATATTAAAAAAATAAATGATAGGAGGTTGAGTTTTGATACTAGATTCCCTGCGTCATTCTACTTTCTTGATTCTCGTAGTTAGGACAATAGTCTACAACAGGGGTACCTACTCACAGATCAGGTACATTTTTCAGGATAAGGTTAAGCTACTGTAAATGATGCCCCCAAATCCAGCAGCCAAATGATAACAGCAGTCCATGTCTTTGTCCTGTAGAGGTCCCTGTGAGTTTGCTTCAGATTTGCAGGGAAGCCCGACTCTTGGGATCATTCATAGACCAGATTCCTTCTACAGGCTTAAATTGCCAGCCCTTAGACACTGTCTCAATTTGTATATTCTGAACTGAATTTCCACCTCCTCTAGATTACTGTTGGTGGGGAAAAACAAAGACAGAGAACATGGAGGAGGTACAGCAGTGGCCGACTAAACTTCTGGAAACGTGCTGACTAGTCATGTGCCAGTGTCAATATTATTGCTGTGGAAGATGAGGGTAGTAGACTTTGGTGGGAAAGTAGCAGTTTCTCCCTCACACAGAGTAAGAGTTTTCTATCCAGCAGAAGAATGCCTGCCCAATTCACACTACACAAACATGCAAAGAATATGACTTCCAATGGTACAGATGATAAAGTAACATATTAACAATGTTGGCTTGGGAGAAAAGTCCATGAAAGTTCTTCAGGGCTTTCTACTTTTAAACTAAATTATAAGAAATAATCTCTAATTTGTCTTCTTTTTGCTAGAAGATGAGAGGAGGAAATGTAATATTTTTCCAGTCACAGAAACCTCTATATATTTAATCATTTGAAATATGGAGAACAAATTTGGCAGAACCACAATGTGGTCACAGAATAAACTAATCTCAATCTAAGGGTGAAACAACCCCCCCCCCAAAAAAAAAACAACTAGTGATGCAAAACGGCCACAAATTAAGAACACTGGCAAAGTGACATGGTCATGGTCTACTTGCCTTACATGGCAAATAAACATAAAGTTTCATGGGAAATACTCTTGTGTATTAACAAACAAAAAAAAGTCCAAAGAAACCCACACAAAAGTCTTTTGTTTTGTTAAGCGGGTTCAGCACAGTTTCATGAATGGAAAACTACGGCTAATGACTTTCTTAAAAACTTCTTTGGATTGGGTGTGCTGCTTGAGGATCCTGATTCTTCAGTGGAATGTGAGTGTTCTGTCCATGCCACCTCAGGTTGAATCTTTGCTCAGGAACCTAGAAGTGATAAACCATTAGCTATTCATTGAATAGATATTGGGTGGTCTATACTTAAATCTAGGGATCTCTCTTTCATGTCAATGTCAATAATTTTCAAACTTGAAAAGTAATTATGGAAGATTCTATCATATGCAAGGCACTTACTTCTACACCACATTTGGTAGAGAGCTCAGTGAAATGGGTGAATCACTCAGTGTTTACACTGCTGGAAACATGAACAAGGGTATGCATGGGAAGTAGATGTAAAGAGATAAGATTATTAAATTTACATAAGGGGTGGCCAGTCAAAGGAGATAGGGACTAAATGACCCAGAATGGTTAGGAAGGCAGTAGGACTCTGAAGATGTTATCGACTTCACCAAACTTTAACGATCTGGTCTGTACAATGGGGGAAATACCAGTACTTTCAGCCTTGATTTATAAAGAACTTAGAGCAGAATTATGTTCATAATGGCTAGAAATGACTGTCATTGTCATTGTTGCTGTTTCTGTTTCAATTAATATCATTCCTTGAAAGTTCCATTGTGAATGATGAACAAGATCCCAGCAACTGAAAACGCTGGAGTGCAGACTGCCAGGCAGATAGCACAGAGTCATCAGCTGCTGGGTGCGTCATGGGCAGAAATCCAGAATGCAACAGGATTTAGTGTGGATGGCATTCAGCGAAATGCCTATTCTAAGCCAGATGCCTGAGAGGGACTCTTAGGCACCAGGGTTTTTATGACCTTGCTTCTATATTTAAAAATAATTATTTTATTTACAAAATTTTATGAATTTCCTGTTTTATACTTGGGAGGCAGAACTCCACCAGCCACTTTCTTCTATCTGTTGACTAAGGTAAAAGAATTCATCCACATGTCAATGACAGCCCAGATATGGAGGCACAGAAAGAACATTTCTATAGGGTCGGTCCTCAGATTTCCTTAATGGTAGTTGACATAAGAATCTTTACATAATGTCAATTTCAATTTCCCTGAGTCCAATGGTGATGAATGGATAATTTGCAATTCTGTGAAGCACTGTGGAATCTATGTACATGGGTGCTTCTTAAAATCAAAAACAAAAAAACCAAAAAAAACAAAACCATATTTTGGCATTAGCTGTGTGCTGCTTAGAATTTTGCAGCTTGGAGGGATCAAATTGGAGACCTAACTCCATATTTGAAATAAAAAATGTTCATGGAAAATCAACTAGTTAATATTAAATGAACTTTCCCAGAGCCCTTCCAGAACTTTGAACTGTTGAGGTCTATTTTCTTAGAGAAACAGTTTGGATTGCCTATAGATAATTTTAGGAGATTATATGTGTTTATGGAGTTTATGACCCATCTATTTAAGAAATCAGTCTCCACATAGGAATATGAGGGAAATAAATATGCCATTGCTCTTTTGCCCAGGAAAGTTATGTCCTAGGAGAACTATTTCCCCATGGTTTAGGGAGACTTTGAAATCTGGGTCCAGGACAAACCGTGCTACTATTGTCTGAGGGAAACCATTTCCTGTGTTCACACACCATTTGTTTTTAAAATGTGTAAACTCCACATTCCCATAAAGAAATAGCTCCTCTAAAGTTATAGTAACTGACTTTAGGGAGAAATGAATTCCTAAAGCTCAGGATGCTGTCCAGACCCTTTCCAAAACTAACCAGGACTACTTACCAAAGATATATATATTAATATCTTTCTTTGTTTTTGTCTTTGAAAGAGGGAGAACATGAGAGAAATAATCCGTCATCCTTCAGAATGTGATCAAAAAGAAAAAGAAAAATATACAAAAATTCCCCTTTCAGAATATTCTAGAAGTGCTATCCAATACATGTTAATCAATGTTTATATTGTCACAATATATAAGAATTGCAATTGAAACAATAGGACATGGGAGGAAAATATTTTAAATGGTGTGAAATTTATATTTCCCCAGGGCATCCATTCCTGGGTCAGTTCGAAAGTAATGAAAACTGTTTCTCAGGCTTTTATTAATAATATTCATGGTGCTGCAAGGTCTCTGGCCCCCATCAAGAAATCATCCATTATTTGGGTTAGGGTTACACATGGTCATGAATGAACATCTCTCTGCTTCCCTTTTATATTTTTTAAATAATTTATTGGGATGAAATTCATATAACATAAATTAACCATTTTAAAGTGAGCAGTTCAGTGGCATTTAGAACATTCACAATATGGTGTAACCACCACCCTCATCTGATTTCAAAACATTTCCATCACCCCAAGTAAAACTCCTTACCCTTTAAGCAGTTTCTCTCAATTCCCCCTCTCTACAGCCTGTGGTAACCACCAGTCTGCATTATGTCTCATTTGCTTCCCCTTTCTTGATCCATTCTTTTTAGCGAAGATTCTTATCAAGGCTTTTGCTGTCCATAAAGACATCTGATGGCACCTCACTGCTGCCATTTACAAGTTAAGAAAGCTGATACTAGAGTCAAGGATGCAATCTCTCTCTCTCTCTCTCTCTCTCTGTGGTTACTAAACTGCCAATATCCCTCTGCTGCCTGGCTGCTATTTTATCTCCCTGACTGCCCTACCTCCTGGGCATTGTTCTGACCCCTACATCTCTGCTGCCATGGGCAATATACAGGAGTCTTCAAAAATGCCAGTGATAATGTATTTTCTGGGTTTATCCATGCCCCTAAGCCACTATAGATAGAATATGTCTGTCTCTTCCCTTTTCCATGTTTTTTGTCATGCGGGTAACAGAACTAAATCAAGTACCCCTGGAATTTCTCTGCTTCTGTGGGAGAATGACTTTTCATTAATCAATCACTTTTTCATTAATTAATTTCAGCCTACTCTGTCTCTACCATAATGATGAGAAACCATCTTTGGGAAATGACACTAGGTCAGAAGCAGGTATCAATAGCAAATGACCAGTTGTGATCAGATTAAACCTTCATCTCTGGAAACCAAAACATTTTTACAGACCCAAACTTACTTGTCCGCTGCTATTTTTATTTAAAGAGTGTTATTCCCGAGAAGATCTTTAAAAGTGCTCCTAATAGGCCATGTATAATTACTCCTCCAGACACAGATACATTCAACCTGGAGCTCTATCTAAAAACAAGTAAAATATTTATATTGGAACAATAACAAACACATAATTTTGTAACTTATAACAGTGAATTAACCAAGAGTGTCTGTAAAAGGAAAAAGCTGAATGGGGTCAGCACCAAATTAGGAAAGATGGGTCAATGCACATGCATCTCTATAAGTGTAATAATAATTAGGAAAAATAAACTCTATAAGAGAGTAAGAACATCTTTTTATATGGATTGTTATTCATCAGAAAAAGTTTCACAAAAATATACACAAACTAAAAAGGAACAACCATAAAAATCTAGCAGTTTTATGAATCATCAGTTTTTTTTAAATGACTGTGCTCTTTCTTTTCTGATTGAGAAAATAATTTCCATTTCATTCATTCTAGCAGGCCAGATAATGTGAAAATTCTCCTTCTACAACACAACTAAAAATGCAAGAGAAAAATATTAAATAAGTAGTTATCAAATGCATACTTGTCCCAGTAAGAAAGGAAGAGAAATCTCCAGAAGTCAAAAGAGCAAAGAGGAAACTACGAATTGGGAGGTAAACAAACTGTTCTTACCCTTGAAAATTTTCAGCTTTGATAGCCAAAAGGTTTAATAGGCAAGTAAGGAGAGCAGTCGAGTCGAGGTTGCAGGAAGAGGAGGTAGGAATTCTGAGGTCACATCTTTGAATGGCTTATACCCACTAAAGAATGTAATGGAAAAATATGTTCTCTGAAATGGGATGGGAAGGCAATATGGTGATAGCTCCTTAACCTCAGCTGTGAGTGGGGGGGAAAAAAATTCTTCCTTTCTTGAGATTTCATAAACAAAGACTCATACTCATTGTCAGTGTTCCAGCACTGAGACTTAAAACTGCAGCCCCACCCAAATGACAATGACAGGAAATATAAGAATAAAATGTTCTTTCTTCCTCCACAGTAACAAAGGAACAGAAATAATTTAATGTCTGACATTTAGCTCTGATAACGTGATAAACTGAGAACATTTACAAAATCATCTCAATAGGATTCTCCTTTCCCTTAAAGGGATTTGTATAAAAGTGTATACTCCTGATCTAGTCCCTAACTTTCTTGTTATTTAAACAAATAAGCCTTTTAAAACATTCAGACTTTGAAGATTATTGCTGTGTTTTTGAATTGTGTCCTCCTCCAAATGAACTTGTGTTTTGCCCATATAATACTATTCAAATTGATAAATTATTTTGAGATTTTTATTGTTAGTCTAGAAGAAGAACTTTAGACTTTCTTCTTTATCATTATACATAAAAATATAATACATCCCCAAATCTGTTGAATTATTTAAACAATTATTTGAGACTATTTAAATCAGTACAAGACAATACAAAAAAGATCACAATAATTTTTTAAAAGATTCAATAAAGCTCTTGAAAAAGTCATTGAAATTAAAAACTCCATGGATGATCTAAACAGCAGATCAAAAACAGATGAATAGACAATAAGTAAACTAGAGTATATGTTAGGTAGATAGGGAAGGATTCTGGGTCTCCTAGGGAAGAAAGTGGGTACTGTTGTCTTGGGGCAATTTCTCTGTGATGAAAGACAAAGGTGGGACCCAGGCCTCCATCTTGTTCCTGTCCCACCCTAATCCTGTCTGGAGCAACTGCCATACCTGGAGTAGGAGGGAACAACCTACAAATCTGCCAATCAGAACTTAGTGCACCAGCTGCAAAAGAATGCAGAGGACTCTCTAGCCCACGAGCCAAGCCGTGCAGGTACCATAGAGTCCAGAAGTGACCTAGAACACTCCTCGTGTGTAGTAATGCAACTCCCAGCTGTACAATCAAAGTGGTTCCATGGTGACATCTGAGCCACTAGGGAAGTCCCAATCTGGGCACAATAAAACAAGACACAGACCATACCCAGTTCTTTTTTTTGTGCCCTTCCTTTTGCTCTCCCTTTGCTGTGACAATGGGTCTGGTTGTCATCTGTGGTGTATGTACCATGCTCTGTAAACCTGTATCTTGCTCTTGCTCTATGATCTATCTTTCTCTCCTTAACAAACCTCATTTTCATGCTTGCCTTTCCTTGATGTGTATAGACATTTTTCGGCCATGAGCGCACTAAGAACCGACATCATTCACAATAGCCACGATATGGCAACAACCTAAAGTGTCCATGGATGGATGAGTGAGTAACAAGAATGTGGATAGATATACAATGGAATATTATGCAGCCTTTATAAAGAAGAAAATCCTTCCATTTGTGACAACACGGATGAATCTGGAAGATGTTATGCTGAGTGAGATAAGCCAGACACAGAGAGACAAATACTGCATGATCTCACTTACATGTGGAATCCAAAAAAGTGGAACTCATAAAAGCAGAGAAAAGCATGTTGGTCACCAGGTGCTGGAAAGTGGGGGAAATGGGGACATGTCGGTCAAAGGGTACAAAGATTTAGTTATATGAGACAAATAAGTTCTGGAAATCTAATGCACAGTACGGTAGCTATAGTTAATAACACTGTATTGCATACTTGAAATTTGCTGAGAGAGTTGATAAGTGTTCTCATCACAAAAAATGAGTGAAATATATCTGGAGTGAAAAACATAATTTCCAGTAATACTAATATGCATTCAAACATTTCAGTAAATACCCAACAACAATGACATGTATGTTGGGACAAATGTAAAAATTCTAATGTATTTGAATTTGCCAAAGATAAAAGTAAAAATACTAATTAATTCTAGACTTTGATAAGTAAAAAATACATGTAATTTCTAGAATAACCATTAAAATAATAGTAAAGATGATATATAATTTCAAGCTAATAGAACAATGAATTAATTTGATAACTATGTGAGATGATGCATATGTTAATTAGTTTGATATGTTAGTAATCATTTTATAATGCATACATATATCAATATACAATTTGTACACCTTAAATATATACAATTTTTATTTGTCAAGTATACCTTAATAAGTTTAGAAAAGAGAGCCAAATCCAGTATATTGCTTATACTAAATATAAAAAATAGAAAATATATAATTGAGAAAAATTAGAGAAGAAATAAATGGGATCTACATAAGCCATGTTAATGTATTTCATTCTAAATTTGTAAGCACAAAGAAACAGCCTTGCTACTATAATCTATGATATTTTCAAGTTATTTATTGCTGGTCAATAGAGAAATTTAAATTTAATCAAAATAACACATGAATCAAGGAAGAAATCACAATGGATATTAGAGAGTATTTTGAATTGAGTGAAAAAGAAAATATTATATCCTGACTTGTAGATGCTGCTAGAGACATGCTTAGGAAGAAATTTAGAGCTTTAAATTTAAAAAAAAAAAAAGCTGAAAATCAAATGATCTAAGAATTGAGAAGGAATAGTGTTACCTAAAGAAAATAATGAAGGAAATAATAAGAACAGAAATTAATGAGAAACAAAGAACACATAGGAAAGAGGGTCAACAAAGCTGAAAGTTCTTTAAAAAATTAACAAAATTAACAATCTCCTGACAAGACTGGGTCAAGAATGTGAGCCTTTCAAAGAAGGAAATTAAACCCAGAAGGAATGACTGAGAGTAAAGAATGAATAATAGGCAAAGAAATATTTTAATAAATAGGAATTGACTGAATCAAATAATAATGATATAATTATGACTAATTTGGGGGATATTAATCAAACTGGAACAAAAATTTATAACAGACAACTATAACATTTCGACCAGGACTAGAGAATTGATGATAAAGGGTTCAAAAAAATACTTGAATTCTTTGTGAGAAAGAGAGATGGTGATTGCATTTATACATATTTATAAGTGCATTAAAACTTTCAAGTTAATTGGTAAAAATAGAAACTATTTCTCTCCAACAAGAGGTGAAAAAGGAGGAATAAAGAAATTATAATCAATACAACAGAAGACAGGCAAGAAGAAGAAGAGTGTGGGGCAGAAACTGCTGTTACCTCTGGGATGCTCATTCTTCCCTCCCTCCTTAAAAACACAAGCAGTGATTTTTCACTATGAGCCTGGCTGCCTACAAAAAGCTAACAACCTTTACTTTCCCTACAGTTAGGTGTGGACATGTGACTAAGCTCTGATCAATGAGCTCCAAGCTCCAGGGAAACCTCCTCAAAAACCCTAGACCTTTGTAACATTTCTTTTCCTTTCCCCATTCTGAACCTGGAATTTGAATGTAATGGTTGGAGTTCTAGCAGCCTTCTCTTCTCAGGAGGCCAAGAGTCTTGCTTTAGGGATGCGGGAGCAGTGAGCTGGAAGGAGCCTCTGTGTCTTTCCACTCTGCCACCACAGTTGACTTGGACGACCTACATACATTCTCTGTTTATGTGAAAGAGAAATCAGTGTCCGCCTTGAGTATTTATTTTGGGTTTTCCATCATGGGCAGCAAAAAAAATCTAATCTGCACTGGTCTAAGACCAAACAGAAAATACAAACTACATCAGTAATCACAATGTTATAAAAAGGACTAAGCATACATACACACTAAATACATATTAAACATTAAACATAAATACACAGTGAAGGCAGAAACCCTCAGATTTGATTACAAAGTACTCCAGCTACATGCTCTTTAAAATCTAGACCTGAAATGTCAGGACACTGGAAGGTTGAAAGTATCAATTGTTTCATTAAATAAAATTAAAAGTTTTATAAGAAAAAGGCAAAGAAATCACCAATGCCTGAACTTTGGTTGGTGTTGTTTTGTCATCATCAGAAACAGAAATTCAAGAAAAAGATTAGATTTGAGGAAATGATAATGAGGTCATTTAGGGGTGTTAGAATGGAAACCAAAGGACTAGGTAGGTAACTTCAAGTGGAAGCAGGCTAGGATAGATAATCGATCTAGGTGGAGGTCTATGTTGTAGTGCAGGAGTTTTCAAACTTGAGTTTGAACCAGAATCCTCTGCGGGGCTTGCTATACCTCAGGTTGCTGGGCCACACCCCAGAGTTTCTGATGCTGTAAGTCTAAGATGGGGCCTGAAGCTGCATTTCTAAAAGGTTTCCAGGTGGTGTGGATGTTGCTCAAACTTCGAGATCCTCTACTACTCAGCCTCAGCTGGTTGCATCAGGAGGCAATGAAGCCCAGAGCTGCTTCAGTGGTTTTGACAGCTGACCACACATTACACTACCTGAGGCACTTTAAATGCACCTGGGCCCAAAGCACTCCTAATGAATCAGAATCTCTGTTTTGTTTTGTTTTTAATTCCCTAGGTGATTCCAGTGGGCAGCCAAAAACCACACTCTTCAGGTCTTCTGATGTTTAAGAAGTGAAAATCTGAGGTTTTATGTAAATGATTCTAATTTGTATAACATTGCTGAGTCCACATAAAACAAATATGCAGGCTCTAAAGTTTGCAAATCCAGCTACATGACAGGTGTGACATTTAGCTTAGGTATCCAACAAGGAGTTGAAACGTAAAGCCAGGGCCTGGAAGACAAATTTGGATTGTGGTCATAGATCTGGGAGTGTGTGTATAAGGTAAAAATGTGGGAACAAATGCAAGCAATCCAATGTGAACTACAGTTTGACATTGTCCAAATAAAATGATTACTACAAAAAATTACTTGCTTTCACAAATGTCATTATCACATTTTACTTTTGCAATATAATAAATACACTAAAACTGAAACTGAAAGATCTTCAAGACCTAAAACACCTGAGGAATTTTTCATTGCAGGGTACAGATAGGAAGCTTCCCTTTATTGGAATAAGAATATTTAGACAGTAACAATAAGCCTGAACCACAGGCAGGATGACTGGTGCATGATCAATGAAAGCATGTAGTTTTTGGCATCCCTGAACTTGAGCTTTCATTGGTTAGTTTCCAATAGCTGCTGTAACAACTGCTGCAAACTTGGTGGTATGAAACAACACACATGTATTCTCTGACAATTTTAGAGGCCAGAGATCTGAAATTATTTGCACTGGTCAATACCAAAGAGGGGAACAGGGCCTGCTCCCTACAAGGTTATAGGGGAGAATCCATTGCCTGCCTCTTCCTGTTCATAGAACTTCATTCCTTGCATGCCTTGGCCTCTGGTCCCTTCCACCAGCTTCAAAGCCAGCAGCAGAGCATCTAGCTCAGTGCTCACGTCGCCTTCTACAAATCTCCTTTGCCTTCCTCTCACAAAAGCTCTTGTGATTTCACACAGGGCCCACCCTGGAAATCCAGGATAATCTCAAGATTCTTCATTTAATCACATCTACAAACTTTCTTTTGCCAGATAAGATAACATTCACAGGTTCCTGGAATACCTTTCATGGCCATTATTCAGCCAAGGACAATTATATAATATATAATCAAGGCAATCACAGTAGTTTTGATCGTGCATAAATTTTGGATGCCAAAAATGACACTGATGTAGAAATTCAGCTATTTAGCTTTTCAAATGCTGGGGCTGGGGTCAGAGGCAAATTGCAGATTTTGGCCAAATATGGAGGAACAAACACAATTTCTTGGCAACCCTACACATAGCACACAGGTTTATAATCTGCTTGTAATTAAGTAACAACATATCGCAAAAGTTACCAGGGCTTACTTTAAGTATTTTTTTTATTTTTTTCTGGTCGTTGTTGTTGCTAAACCATAATTTATCTAACCATTTAGTATTTTTCTATTTTATAAATTAAATTTGCAATACTTGCTCATAATTTACACACATTTGATTATTTCCTTAAAGTACATTTCTAGAAGTAGAATAACTTGATCAGGATTTGAATATTTTTAATATTTTGGTGCAATCTTCCAAGTGCTATTATTACCCACCAAAAGATGGTAGGACACTTCTTTGCACTGTCACAAGAACCGTAATTGGGATGAAAAAGTGATCCTCACTGATAAAAATGCTAACATATTAAATGCTAACTTATATTATTGCTACTTATTTTGTATTTGTTATTCTATATTTATTGGGGGGTAGTAAATCATCCATCTGGGATATTGGGATAAGAAGTAGCCCCTGAGACATGTTCTTTGCTCCAACCATTGTTTCATTAACTTGATAAATTAACTGACACCTTTGAATTTCCTTTGTAAAAATATTCTGACTGTATAATTTTCTTATATCAAGTTCAAAATCAGGAAAAAAGAATGTAAGATATTAAGAGTTAGGATCCTGGTAGTTTGAGAGAGAGAGAGAGAAGGAGATAGTGATCAGAAGTGTAGAAAGTGGGCTATGGAGTACTGGTATCGCTCTATTTCTTGACCCAAGTGATGGTTATTTTGTTTTGTTTATTTTATGACTATTAAGATGTACACTTATGATTTTTATAGTTTTTTTAATACAAACTTTTTAAAAGTCTGAAAAAACAAAAAATATTTAAAAAGCAAAAAAATGTTAGTGCTGACACTCATGTCTATGGCTGCTCAGATTAAGGCACAATCTACTCTGCTTACCAAATAGTGAGATCTCTTTGCCCTAAAACTTGATTATTCACTGGAACCTATTATTTCAATTACAAAATTGAATTAAATGTTATTTAAATTATTGACTGGGGGGAAGGAGAATTATTTCTATGAAAACTAAACTGAATATTTTGTAAACACTCAATATATCAAGTTGCTAAACATATTGCTGGATATTCTGTGCATCATATAGTTGTAAAAAAATGGAAAAAAAATTGTAGAAATTTCAAAGTAGTCTACATTTAGATTGCCTCACTGATGTCTTTAGTGTCTTTAATTTCTTTTTCTATTTTAAGGAAACAAACTGAAAAATGTAGACCAGTGGCCCCCAACATTTTTGGCACCAGGGACCGGTTTCATGGAAGACAGTTTTTCCATAGACCAGCGTGGAGGGGTGGAGGTGTAGGGGGGTAGAGAGGTGGCAGTGAGGACCTCAGGTTGTGATGCACGGCCGGTTTCCTAACAGACTGTGCCATGGCCCCCGGGTTGCAGACCACAGTTCTAGACAACACAATGTCAATGCTATTTATGCAAGATTATTTCACATTCCAAACAGCAGACCCAGTTCCAAGAAATGGCCTTGACCCATAGATTTAACAAAAATCTGTTTTAAAACAATTGTCTTACAGAATGTAATATCTTACATTCTTTTAGTGACCTTACCAGTCAATGTTCCTGATTGTATCAGATAAGAGGGGCATCTATCATATCTCAGTAAAACAAGACAGAGAAAATCAGTGAAAGGACATAGGAGGAGCAGGAGAAATCAGAGGTGAAGAGATTTCGCTAATGGGAGAAGAATGGCAAATGAACAGAAATCAGCACACAAACACACATGTTCGCATACTCGAATTCTGCTTTCCATTTCCATTTTGAACACCAACGTGCCAACCAAGCACAGATTCTCTAGGAATATGCAAGATCCACTTTTTCCAAATTATTAAAACCCAAAGAGGCATAAGAGTGATGCGGTATCTGCTAAAATTGTAGTGACCCAAAGCATAGAGATAGATCCATGGCTGGGTTGACCAACAGGCAGACTCATCCAGCCATATTGAAGGCAAGAGTGGATGGTCAGGGAGGGCTGTCATGACCGGAGCAGGACAAGTTTAGCTTCAATAAATGGGTCTAAGATTCTGAAATCAGGAAATATGAAAAGAAGCAGCCTTAGTTCATTAAGGCTGCTATAACAAAAACACCATAGACTGGGGGGCACATAAACAACAGGCATTTATTTCTTACAGTTCTAGAGGCTGGGAGTTTGAGATCAGGGTCCCAGCATGGTCAGATTCTGAAGAGAGCTCTCTTTGGGGTCACAGATTGCTGACTTCTTCTTGTCTCCTCACATGGAGGAACACAGCAAGAGACCTCCCTGGGGTCTCTTTCACAAGGTCACTAATTCCATTCATGAGGACTCTACCGCTTTGACCAAACTACCTCCCAAAACCCAACCCACTAACAGCATCACACTGGGGGGCCAGGATTGGAACATATGCATTTTGAGGGGACATAAACATTCAGCCCATTGCAGAAACTATTTTTATTTCACCATGCAATTGATTTTTGTTAAAAAATTTGATTTTTTTTTTTAATTTTAATTACTCATGTGGGTGAAAGGTTAGGCTCTTTTTGTCTTTCAAAACTGAGACTTGAATGGAGTTCTGGAGAGGCTCATTGTAAAAGGAGAGCATAGTTTCAGTAATGGTTGAACTCATAGTCTATAAGTTTCTTGGTATAATGCCAGCTTTCACAAAGGCCTGGAAGAAGTCATATTCAAGAAGTGAATAAACTGTTCTTTTATATTTCTTACCTCTCTCTCTCTCTCTCTCTCTGTGTGTGTGTGTATGTGTGTAATTTAGCTTGTCCCTAAGAAAGGAAAAAGATTAAACATCCTTCATCTCTAACTACCTTCTATGTTTAACTACCGTCAAGTTAAAGTACCTGCCTCTCTTCTGCTGCATAATCTTGGCAAACAATAAAAAGACTCGCCCCTGGGTCCGGTCCTGACATGCGCCTCCTTGGCCCCCATGTTCTTACCAAGGCCATGTCTCCCTCTGTAAAGGAGGGAAGTGGTCTGATAAAGCCTTGCACCCATGTAACCGTTCCCAGTAATCTCCTATTCTACAAGATAAGTTCTCAGGGCAGGGTGATGCTTACCTCAAAAATATAAATATTAGGTCCTGTGGTTTCTGGGTAGAAAAGACCTGTTCTTCAAGGGAGATTAGATTGGAGAACTACCTATGCATAAATGATGCTTAGTAAATATTTGTTGAAATTAAATGGCCAGGTGTGGTCACCTATCTAAAGCTGTTCCTTTGCCTACATTCAGTAATGACTGGTGTAAATGGACTGTTCTTACATAATTATGCAATAAAATACAATACAAGCTGAACATATAAGGGGTGAGATGACATGCCAAGTGTGTCACAAAGCCTTGAGCTTTCACTGTCTGGCATCAAATAATCCAGTGTTTGAATCCACAAACAACTGTGAAACTGGGACCACAAGAAAGCAGCAAAACACAGCTGTCTGGGCATGGCCAGAGCCCCACTCCGCAAGTTATGTAACAGCTGTTGTGTAATTGTGCATTTAACTCAAAACACATTTTTGAAAGAGCAAAGAATGGTTTTCCAAAAAGAAAGAAGTTGAAAAAGAGAAGGAGAAATCTTGAAGGAACACAGAGGTTTCTCTCTGGTCCTCAAGTGCAAGGTGAGGGGAGTCAAGGACGTTGGCGATGGTATTGCCTTAGCATCTAGGGGGTTGGCCCGTGCTCCAAATCTGGCCTGCCTCTTGTTTGTATAAATGAAATTTCATTGGAAAACACCTACACCCATTAATTTAACTGTTGTCTATAGTTTATTCTAAGTGGAGTCAAGTAAGATACAACAAAATTCACCTGGCTCAGGAAGCTAAAAAATTTATTGTCTGTTCCTTTGCAGAAAAAGTTTGCCAACTCCTATCTTAGGTGAATAGAAAGTTGTGCTTAAGTGCTTGTCAGGGTGACTGTGCACTTCCAGAAGCAGTTGATCCTTGAACCCATCCGGGAATACTCCTGTGGAGAACAGGGCAGAGAGAGTCAACAGGAAGAATAAGAGCCCGGGTTTTGGAGTCAGACTGGCCTGAAATGAAATTCCGGCCTTGCACTTATTAGATCTGTGACCATAAGCAAGCCAGTCGCCCTCTCTATGTCTGTAAAATATATAATGAAAGTAAAGATAGAGAAACTAAGGCTCCTGCACCTGATTCAGACAAACTATCCAATAATTCTTAGTTCCTCTATCTAAATCCCATATTCAGGGGAGCTGGCAATTTTCACTGGACCAAAATTGTTGTTAGTTCTTAATAATCAGAGCATCCAAAGTATTCTATCTTGTTCCTACTGTAACTTTTGCTAGGGCTACATTACAATGAACTATTGTACTTAAAATGAGAGTAGTACAATTAAAAATGGTCCAGTTTGAATGTTCCCAGCTTGAAACATTAACTTAAGAATTTGAATTATTTTGGAGTCCTGCTTCAATTTATTCTTTGTACAACTGCCTATATTGATAAGTACAGATAACTTCCAAAACCAAAGGTTATTTCCGTTTAAATGAGTTTTAACAGAGGATATTTCCCTATTGCTAATTGTGGTGCCTATGGGTGACAGTAAACTCTGAGTTCCCTAAAAGTCCTGCTGACTTTTCTGTTCACATATAGAAATTAAAAATAATTTAGTGCTTCTGAAAGCACGGTAGGTAGGTCTACCTACCTAGCATTGAAAATACACTTGATACAATATTTTAAAGCTAACCTCGGTTAGAGTCTAGATAGAGAGCCTTTCTTTTCCAAATAGCACTCTGATTTTTCTGGAAGATGGACTGTTTTCCTGACAGCCTCGTCCTGAAGACACCTGGCCAGTGTTCTCTCCTCATCAGCTTCTACTGAGAACAAATGCCCTTTGAGACTTTTTCAATCCTCAAATTCTCTTAAGTCTGTCAGAGAACAGAAAGTTACATAGTAACATACAAAGCATGAAAAGTCAAAAAAATAATAACTGGACTTAGTGGCCAGAGCAGCTGTGCTGCATACTCTCATCACAGCTTTCGGCTTTGTAAATTAATTCATCTGCAAATAGTGCAGTGTCTCCAGATGCAACTTCAATGCTGGAGAGCTGGTTTCTTAAGGATTTAAGGTTAAAGTCAAAGGCTTCCTGCCCTAGGTGCTACAAATAAGTAGTGTAGTTTTCTTTTTTTTGCTCTGAGTTTGTTCATCCAATCATATCCCAGTATGCAAATAAACTTTAGCCCTTGCAGATAAAAAGGAACAAATAAAGCCAAGTGCTCTATCAGAACCAAATTGCCTGTCACCTGTGTTCCAGGAGCTGAACCAGAAATGTCGTCCTCAGGCAAGCCAGACATACCTGCCCCACTCACCAATTTGAAGATTCAGTATACCAAGGTTAGTACAATTTGTATTTGCTGCTTTGACTCGGGTTTGTAAAAACTACATTCATTTAAAGCATGAAAGGTCAATTTAAGTAAACTTGTGTAAAGAGTCCTTTGCAAATATAAAAATAAAAATAAAAGGCTTGCAAAATGCAGGTCTGGGTTTAGTGTCCTGATCAAACAGTGTACTCTAAATCACATCAGACAGTCTTTCATAAATTTATTTCTTAAATGATTTGCAAGTGAAAGGAATTCTCTTTTGTGTGAATGGTTCTTGTTCCAAGAATCAGTGGACTTACTAAGCAGTTCTATTAACTTTACTATAATCGGCACGAATGATAAGAGAGGCATATACTCACTGGAAAAACTTACTGGAAAGAGCCAGACAAGTGGCAATTATAGAAAACACAAAAGGAGAAACAGAGCATACTGAAATAGCATCACTTTTCCATATGCTTAATAAAATGAGCGTTTAGACAGGAGGACTTAAGTCTGATGATTAGATGAGAAAGCTCCTGTTTCAAAAAACTTCAAATGGATGTACATTATTTTGCATATTTGGGGAAAGAAAGCATTCTTATTTACTTCTTCGGCCAAGTTTGTTGCCACTGGGACAGATGTGTAATTGTTAACTGATAAATATTTAGAGAAACGAGAGCAGGAACCAGGTCCAGACTTCACAATCTGCAGCTAGGGAGAAGGAGGACGTGGATTCTGCTTGAGTCATTCTGAGACTATCTCTGAACCTTGCCTGTTTCCTACTGTTCCCCTCTAAATGCCTGCTTCCCTGTCAGAGCCTAGAACTCTGAAACAGACAAAATAAACAAGCAAAACACAGTCTAACCAATCTGGTCACTTAAAATGATCTTTCTGGTGTGATTTAGAAAGCAAAGTAAGAAATGAACTACTGCAACTCGGGGGAGAGCCATTTTGCTTTCCGAATTAACCAGTGAAAAACAAAGAGCCTTATAATTTAATGACAAAGCAAAAAGTTCCTTCCTAGTCTTTTATATTTATTTCCTTATATCTAACTATGAATGGTTTTGCAATCCTAAGTCTGTTGCATTTTCATTTTCATATGCACAACACATGAGGTAGTTGTTCAGCTCATTGGCTCTTTTCCTTAGGAAAGTGTCAGCAGAGATCAGATTGTGCCTTTAACATGGTTGACCAGCAGCTATGAAGTGTATTGAGGTATTATTTCCACAAGGTTTTATTAAAGGGGAAAATGTTTTCCATTTAATTTCATTACAAATGGGAACATAAAAAATGTGGTGAATCCATACCCTCAAACAATCTGCATTTGGCAAATGTACGCCCAAAAGATCCCAAGACTCCAGTCTCTCTCATTTTCTTATTCCAAGTTTGTCATTCACAAGAAATTTCAATTCAAAGTAGGTACATTTGAAAATACATTTCCTGAAGCTCAAAATTGCTGCAATGCTTAGAGTATCCCATTACTATTATTAAAAGGAATGTATTTTTATGACACTACCTGGGAAGATATTTGGGGAATCTGGATGTCCCTCTCCCCCAACCCCTTTGGCTTTGCAGCAGTTTGCAAGTCTTGTATTTCAAGGAAGCTCTAATGTGAAATAATCTTTCTGAATTAAGCTTCACTTAGTAGTTATTAATTAAGCATGTAAGTAACAGTACTAGACAAATGAGATGGTCCTTAAAATCTAACATATAAGCAAAGATCCAGTGGTCCCTTAACACAGAGATGATTTTAAGATTGAGTCCTCCTTTTCTCCTCAAAGTCCTTGCACAAGAACACCCTCTAGGGAAGGTGACTGACCTAAGTGTTCAGAAGAAGGCAAGATTCAAAGAGCAGGCATTTGCTCTGTTTGAGAACTTCTCTGGGTAAAAAATACCCAATGCACGTCAGTAAATTTTGATTTCTCATGCATCTTCTATATACACCAGTTCTGCTCAGATAGCAGTTTTTGTTTGATTTATTGGTTACAACATTTTCACACTTGGTAGGACACCAGTTATGTATGTAATTAAATCTAAATGGGTGAGCTTTTTCAAATGCCTTTGCTTTGTGTATGTGTGTGTGTGTGTGTGTGTGTGTATGTATGTCCCACTGGAGAATTGTATTGGATTTTCACTTGTAAGAGGAGTTAGAAAAATGATGG
This sequence comes from Varecia variegata, assembly GCA_028533085.1. NCBI lineage: Eukaryota > Metazoa > Chordata > Mammalia > Primates > Lemuridae > Varecia > Varecia variegata. The sequence goes on from CM052443.1 coordinate 70,354,779, forward strand.
TTATTAAGTACATTTCCTGGTTGCAAACCAAGGAAGCAAGGATGTTATAGTGTCTGAGAAATTACCTTTTGTGACCAGCCCCTAAACTCCTGTATTCTTTCTTTCTTCCTAAAATTGTTCTTTATTATTTCTAGCAGTCTATCGGTCATTGGGGCAAGGCAAAGGGAAGATACCAGCAGGGTTGAGTAACAAAAAATTATTACAACTGTGGTAGAAAAGCTACATACTCTTAAGCCTGAGGCTGCCTTTCACTCAAACAAAAGAATTCATTGACGCATATCTTCCTATGACTTATTTTCTAGCATAGTCTGATTATTTCTTTGTTGGAGTAGATTAAAGAGAGATCAGAGTTTAAGAGATACTTTCTAAAATGATACAAAAGCTTTCGGAATTTAAAACCTCAAACATTGTTATAAATTCACATGAACTCGGTTCCCATCCCTACCCTCCTATTCTCCTTTCCAATTCTAAGTGAATCCCATGTCTGCCAACCCATCCGTTTTATTGAGCCTTTAAATGAAGAGCTGCTTTAAAGTTATGTGATTCTTGGGCCAACTGCTTTACCTCTCTGTGCCTCGGTTTCCTTGTGTACACAATGGGGTTTACAAAGGCACCTATTTCCTGCGGTAGATGAAAGTATTACATGAATTTAATGCATATAAAGCACTTGAAATAGTGCCTGGCACATGGGAATTGATTGATTAATGTTAGTGATCCTAGTCCTATTTATTTTTCTGAATACTTTCCAGTTTTTCCAGATTTTTTTCTTTCACCCAACCTTTCCTAGACCTGTTTCCCACAAGCGTTGCTCTCCTCTCATTTTCTTCTCTTGGTTTTCCTGTCACTCTGTCTTGCACAGTCATGTCCCACCTGACAAAGGTTTCACTGGAGCAAGTTCTGAGGGTTTATCCAGGATTTCAGGGATCAAGAGTTTTCTCTTACAGGATTTGGTAACTTTTTTTTCCATGCTCCCTTCACAATGCTGTGATTTAGTCTTAAAAAAAAAAGAAAAAAAGACATAGGAAATTCAAGAAGACAAGCTTTCTCAGACAGGATTTAAACCCCAAAATGTTTAACTTAATTATTAAACTCATTAAACAATTGTTTGCTCACTCTATAAAAGACCTTCATCAGCTAATGACATTCTATATGCACAAACACACACACAGGAAATAATCATACTTAAAATTCATTGTGTTTGCTCTTCCAGTGTAAGTTCTTTACGATGACTTTATTTAATCCTCCCAATAACCCTATGAGGAGTTACTGTTCCTTTTTTACAGATGAGGGAACTCAGGAACAAAGTGGCTAATGACTTACCTAAAGTTATTCAGCTAGTAAGTGACAAAGCTAGACTGTTGGCAGTCTGAGCCATCACACTAACAAGTGACTTGTCTAAGGTCAATGCCACTACTTTGGGACATCTAGTTGCCAGAATCCTGTCTTGTCCTCCTTTGTTCCGACTTTCATGTGGCCGTTCCTGATTACCGGAGGGGCTTTCCCATGGGCTACTCCAGCTGCTGCTCAGCTCTTCCTAGGCCAACAGGAGAAAGTTTGCAGCCAATTTAGGAAAAGAGAACAATAGGGAAGATTGGAAGGAAACAGGTTTTCTAGTTGATTGAAAAGTGGGGTTCGGGCTGAGAGAGGCTGTAAGGCAGAGACTTAGACACAGGTATGAAATTTCTATGTGAACTACTTTTCTTCAACTCCAATGGACCAACTTTTGATCAGAGTAGGAAATTGCTTTCCTGGCTTTCTGGTTTGCTTAACCCTTGTGGGTTAAACATATATTTTTTAATTTTTAATTATTATGGGTACATAATAGTTGTATATCTTTATAGGGCACATGTGAAGTTTTGACATAGGCATACAATGTGAATTAATCAAATCAGGGTAATTGGGGTATTAAAGGTACATTTTTTCATAGAAAAGAGTTATGAATCATTGAATACTAGATGCTGGGTACAATTTGAAGTGGTTTTCTTTTTTTCACCATTATCTCTTTTTAAATTCTTACAACAAACCATTTCAGGCCGCATGCATTTTCAAATACCCCACCCCACTGTTCAGTCATTTCTCCCTTTTTCTTTCACTTTCTCCCGTTTTCCCCTTCCCTTTATTAAACAAATCATTGAATGAATGCTCTGTGCTAGGTCTTGTGATACAAGAGGGGCGATATGATTCTTGTCTCATGGGGCTTATATCCCTGGAAGGTGCCTGGGGTACTATGGGGCAGAAAACAAGCAAGCGAGAGAGCACTTTCATCAGATAGCAGGATAAATGCTTACAGGAAGAAAACTGAAAGCTGAGAGAATATGAGGGAAGAAATTACTTTTGATGAGGTTGTTAGAATGGGCCCTTTAAGGAAGGGACATTAAAGGTAAGTCTGAGGGATGCAGAGAATGAGGTGGCCAGGTGGAATGGGGAAGAACAAAGACCTAGAGGTGCAAAGACCTTGTGGACAAGAGCTTATTATGTTCAAAGAAATGTCCAAAGACTAATCTGGCTGGAGTAAAGTGAGTTGGGAGAGAATGGATGAGATGAGACTAGAATACAGGCTGGGGCCAGATCGGCTGCCGGATTTTATTTGAGGGAAAGCACTGAGGAGTGCTTAAAACGGGACCCGACTTAGGTTCAAGCAAAGTTGATTGTGCTGCAGCACGGCTTTCCCTGGGGAAATCTTTTAACTCCCTTCTGACTGAGGCAGTATTTTGTTTGCTTTGGGCTTGGAAGCAGTTAAACAAATACCTGAATGATTTGAAGGTGCAATGGTTTCACTAGATAAACCTGGCTTCAATTTCAGCTTTCGTATATATTTAACGATATTACCTTGACCACGCCTCTAATCTCCTTGAGCTTCAGTTCCTCCACCTGTGAACTGGGATGATCACCTCGGAAAGTGGCTGTGAGAATTAAGTGAGGGAATGGTGCTAAGTGCTGGGCACTTATTAACTACTCAGTCCCTTTTCTCTTTAACTTTCCTTCCCAAGATGACTCAGGATTCTAAGATTATTCAGTTCCCAATGTAAGTGGCATTTATATTTGTATCGCTTATCACAGTTCAAAACTAATTTCATATATTTTTCTCACTTGAGGCTCATAACTACTGGGAAGGAGCTAGAAAAGATGTTGCCAGGGTCCCATTTTAAAGCTGAGGATCCTGAGTTCAGAGACCGTAATTGACATTCAACGTCACATAGCAATTAAGGTGCAAAACCAGAACTAGATTCTGCATGTTTTCATTTCAGATCTGATATTTTTCCTCTAAACACTAAAAACAGTGGTACTCAAATATCACTCAAGAAAACCTAATCAACAAAAAACTTAAATAACCTATGCTGAGAAAAGATGATACCGCCCCCTTTCCTAGTTGTCTCTAACAAGTGTCTTCACACCTATTACTGCACTGGTATCATTCATTCCTTACTCCTGTTTACAGAATAGACCTGGGCTGAGGTCTGAGCTTCTGCACTGCTAGCAGTCAGTCTTTCAGGGTAGCTGATGCTACTCAAAGTGTGATCTGTTGATCAGCACCAATGTCTCAAAGCTTGGGTCAGCCTCGTAACTTTACATGCAGCAACGATCTTCCAGATATCCCGGGATCTGGGTTCCTGCTTCTCCTGGACACGCGCTCACACCCAGCCAGGCCAGAACCACTTACCTTCCCCTTCAGAAAGTGCCAGAGCCCAGCAGGAACCAGATCATGGCCATAAGCCAGTACAATAACAGAACCAACCATTGAGTTATACTCCTGGGAGATGATCATTAATGCAGAATGCAACATCTTAGCTCATCTCTGAGGACTGTTGTCTTGGCAAATTATTTGGTCTCTGGCACCTGTCTAAGAAAAATCTAATCAATAAAACATTTAAAGTAAAGCACACATGTCCAAAGAGAAGGTATTATCCCCATTTAATAAGGACTCCCACTACTACAAGTTTTCACGTGATTTTTTTTAACTTGGACTTTACCTATTGAATTTGTCACTATGTACTTGCCAGAATAAAAGCTGGATAAGAAACACCCTTAAGTATGAAAAAGAGCTTATTTGAAGAGCAACCCAAAGTTAAGGTAACACCTTTGAAATGGCATGGATAGTCCACAGGATAGTACAATACACATGAGCATGAAAGAAACCTCATGGAAATACAGATGTTGATCAAATGGAGATACAGGTGTCTCAAAACAGCAGTTATCTGGTTTGGGATGGTGGTGGCAGGTTGGGTTAGGTTATCATGATGCTATGATAATTATGGCCAGGGGATATGTTACACATTTGCCAAACGTAAGTGGCAACGTAGAACCATGCTCAAAAGAATTAGAGAAAGTATTGCTTCTAATTAAACAATTAAAATCTAATAAACCAGAAAAGTAAATATTTGAATAAACCTGGTTTTCACGACACTGCTATGTTTTGAGTGTGTTTATGTGTGTGTGTGGATGTACGTATCAAAAGTCTTCACAAACTTAGAAGCATTACTTGCAAGGGATGTAAAATATGGCTAATACTTGGTTTTCTAGTATTATAGTATTGCTAGTTGATTTGTTACAATGTTGGAATTGCTAATAGAAATTTGTTCACTGTGAATTTGCACAAATATCACATCTCTCAAAATTTTGCCTAAACTGCTCCCTCCCCTGGTCCCATTATGTATTTCCACTGCTCTCCCAATACTTTTTTAGAAGTCAAAGGATTATAAATAACAAACTGAATTATGCTCTATGTTTGGCACTTTCTTTAGAAGGAAGAGGATTTACATGCAAGTAATTGTATTATTGGGTCTTGCAACTGTTAAATACATGCAGAACTATCTAGTGCTTCTATATCTTAGCTCTTTGATACAGGATATGTATGATATACAGAAGTTGTTGACAAGTATTTTTGTCATCTGTAGGTCATAGTACCAGTGTGGTTCAAGACAAATGCTGTGGCATCTTTTTTTTTTTTTTTTCCCTCTTACCGAATTGAAAAGGCCAAAGGGGTTTTCCAAACAAGAAAAAAGAGCATATACTCATGTTACTAGGTCAGACCCTAATATAAAACAGAAATGAAAGGAAAATTTTATTTCTCCTCTTTTTGTTTTGGTCAATCTCTCGTTTTGTTTTCATTCCTTTGACTGCAGTTAAAACATTTTCCTCCTATCTGTTATTTCCTCCTTCATTTCCTTTTACATTTTTCAACTTTGAGTCTCAACATTTTGCTTTGCTGCCTCAGGGTTTGAGTTGAAGATGATTGCAGGAGATCCAGCCTTGATTCTTTTAAATGTTTAACACCCACCTGACTTTTGTTCAGTCTCCGTCCATAGTTATTCATTCCCCATCTTGTTCTTTCTCTTCCCATTCTCCACTGGCTTTGGAACTTTTTTTAGGTTCCTAAGGCTGAGAAAAGGTTCACACAACACAGATCACCCCCTGCACGTTGACACTACGCATCGCTCCCCATGCTGTGACTCAGGCTCTCAGATTTGGAAATCTCAGGTTTGGAGGGAGTCAGGGGCTCTCCCCTTTAGCCAACAGTCTTCAAAAATCTCACATCAACAGATAAGACTATTAGGTCTTTACTTTGCTTGTTAGTGAAATCCAGCTTGATCCAAGCCAGACATATTTTGAGGAAAGTGCTTACTTATTTAGAATTGTAGCATTATACCGAGTGTCTTAAGACATAATATAGCTTTTACTCTGGAAAGGCAATTTTTTTTTTCAAAGTTATGGCTTATTCTTGGAAACAAAACTGCATCCCGGAAATAGTCACTTATGTATCAAAGGTAATATGATGCATCTCTTAAAACCTGACATATCTAAAATTGAAAGAGTAAAGATCAATTTTTAAGTTGCCTCAACATTTCCATTGATTCCCCATATAAAAAGCACTTAAGTCCAAGAGAATGCTTAGGCATCTATAATTTCCAATCAGTATTGGGAACCTAAATTTGATATTTGGGAACCTAATTTTATATGCTGTACATATATATTATTCAAAAGTATCCCAAGTCCAAAATTCATAATTAGAATATAGTTAATATAATGGTTAAATAGGACCCAAGAATATTTTACTTTTATGATATCATTCCTTTTCCCTACACTTGCTAAAGGCAAACAACAAATGGAAAATGAGGTTGTTGTCATGATAGAATATTTTAACAGGCCTAAAAGATTTTATAATTATTGTAACAAACATTCATTAGCCTAGACTTTCTCCACATAACCTTTAGATATACCTACAGAAAGGGTGAGTATACAAAAACATTTGGTAACATAGCTAGAAGTCAAATGCCAAACATAAAGCTAATAAAGTTAAGACAGAAAAAAAAAAGATAATTAAGGTAGTTCCTACCAATAAATTCTCCCTAGCTAAGGGGAAGAAAAGTACAATGTAATACCTGGCCTACCAGTCTAGATCATCACAAGATCTATGTTCAGTTCTTTTTTTACGCTGAAAGGCCTCTGTAAGAGAATGTACACAATTCATAATTTGCAAACTGTACTATTGCATCACTCTACTCTAAAACCTTATGACTCCAAGATTGGATTATTAAAGTAGTCTCTGGGCTAATCTCCTGGACTTTGGTTGCTCTACTTCAAGTCAATTTTGGGTACTTTAGAACCAGTATTCATAAAACATCCATTTGATGCAGTCATTCCCTGATATCCAGAATAGAATACAAACTTCTCACTCTGGGAATCGAGCTCCATCACAAATGTACTTTATTTTCATCGTCAGACGTTATCTATAACTTGTTTTTGCTGGAACTCTCTGTTCTGTTAGGAGCTGATCTCTCTACTGTGTTACAGAACTTCCCAAGGTTGGTCCCTCCTTGGCTCATTGTTTTTCTTTCTACCAATCCAATCCCGTCCTTCAAGGATGCGCTCTTCCAGCCTGCCTCCCTCTGTACCATTTATTGTCTAAACCACTGCTTTGGCCACTTTTTTCCACAACCTTTAATTCTTTACTGGCTGATCTTGGTATAAATACACTCTCCTTCAAAATTATAGAATCCTGGAGAGCAGTGGTCACGGCTAACTCATCTCACATTTTCCCACAGTACCATGCAGAGTGTGTCTCAAGTATTACTCATTATTTCACAAACACTTTTCTGATGAAACAAAAGTGACTAGCCAGGGTTATACCGATATAAGCACAAGTTCAAACAAAGGTTGGGTCTACCATGTGCTCTTATATTAAATGTTAAAAAATAATAAAGAACAGTTGCTGGTAATTTGGGATCTGCTACAGTTGATCTCTTCTGTTGCCTGCAGGCTGCCAGATAAACTTGTGTTTTGACATTAGGTTAATGCTCATTTACAAAACATTCACTGACTTTAATCTGAGGGGGGAGTTTTATGTACAGTTTAGATATAAGATTTTGATGATGAAACTACATGGTACATACATACTGTAATGAGTCTTTCACCAAAAGAGATTATGTAGAGTGAAATAAGCTCTAATGTATTGAGAGTATATTGAGAACTTGAAATCACAAATTATCACAGACCTAAAGATAAGAGACTCAGGCAAGAGCTGGAAAGTTTCAGCACAGGCCTAACAGAATATAATCAATTCTGTATATTGTTTTTATTTTATTTTTTAATGAAATCATACTGTAGAAGGGTGGAATTCTGGGTACATCTCTGACAGAATGATATTGTGTTCTCTTAATTTAGAGATACAAAGTCTGAGGAGGTAATGCAACCGTCAGGGCAGAGAGAAGATAGGACTAGCAAGTGCAAGTAAAACTGATGCAAGTTTTGAAAGGCCCATTAAAAAATCTGGGGCAAGTACTGCAGTGTCTTTAGTTTTTCGTTTCGAATTTCATGCACTGAGATATAGCTA
>CM052443.1:70362709-70380855 GCA_028533085.1 Varecia variegata
GCTGAGGAAGATTATGATAACAAGGTGAAAATTAAATCTTGATTAGGCAGAGGTAGGTGGCAGGGAGAACAGGGAAAGGTATTTTATAATAGCATAGAACAAATTGAGACAAAAGGGACTGTGTGTATGTGAGTGAGAGAGAATGAGACTTGCATGAGCAAACTTTTAGAATTTCAGTTTAGGGTGGGAGCAGCATAAAGCTAGAGATGACAGTGAGCTGAATTTGGGACAAATTGATTAAGGTCCTTCCCAGTCATCCCCTGGGAAGAAAAATAATAAGCAGCAAGGGCTAAGGATGGATAAAAGAAAATACTCTTTAAGAGTAACTATGGGAGTCTGTAAAATGTGTTTCTGATTGCTAAAGTGCTGGTTCACTCTAAGCGACATTTAAATCAGCACTTAAATCTGAATTTATGTTTCTTGCAATTTTGAACTAAGAAGCCAATGTTTTTCTCAAGGGATAATATGATTAATTTTATGACCTTCATCTGTATTCAATTATCCTATCAGAGAAAAGGATTTTCTTGATACTTCCATCCTTCTCATACGCCCATATATGTATCTTTGCGCCTCTGGTCTCTCCATCCGAACTGCTTCAGACTCCCCCGTTCCTTTATGCATGCCCACGTCTCTTTCATGTCAATTCCAGCCTAGAACTACAATTCTTCTGAACTCCTCCAAATATATAGGATGCTGCTGCTTTGTTATATGGAAAATTGTTTTTGTCTGAACAGGCAAACAAGGAGGCTTCTCCTCCTCCCCATTTGATAGGAAATCACAAGTATCACAGTGTACTCATGTGCAGAATGCTATGGGTCATAGCTATGGGTAGCCGATGGATTGCAGGTTATTTGATTCAACTGTATTTAAGAGCTGTTTACTGAGGCTAAAGTCACTTGAGGGCTGGAATTGTGTTGGACATTGAGGATAAACCAGAAAACTAAACAAACACAGTCCTTGACCTTATGGAACCCACAGCCTAGCAGGGAAGGCAGACATGTAAAAATGACTGTTTAAAAAGTGACACATTTTACAATGATTGCATAGGAGATCAGGGAAATGTTTTGGTATAAATAATCTCATAAATCACAGAAAATAGAATTAATTAATAATATGTAAGCATTTAGGGATACATAGTAATATATTTTATTAATGTGACAGAACATTAAGCCACGTCATTAACACTACATGATAGAATATCTAAGTGGGTGAACACTTATACGTTGATTTCAACACTCATAAACACTCATAGTGTTTATGTCAAATATACACAATATAAGTAACTGATCTAGCAATGTATAATCTCGATAACAATGAAAAAATTTTTAATAAGTAATTTGCATTTATCAGAGCAATTTATTAAAACCTGGAGGGAGTACTTCAATACATTCACCCTCACGGTTGAGCTATCAATGATTTATCTTTAAATATCAAGTAAGGAGGAGTGTCAGAATTAAGATATATATTATAAATCCAGTTCATATGTCACCCTTCTTTTAAAACTACATGCATCAGTTACCCATGATTCCAAATTAAATAAACTAATTCATCGTGTCATAAATGCAACAAAAAATTATAACATCCAATACTATAGTTATGATTACATATTATGTATGTATTTTGTATTTTATTTTTATACTTTAATGAATAAGAAAAAATGAAATACACAAGAAATACAGGGATGAAAGAGACAAATACTAGCTTTTGTCAGAAACAGAACATAGATTTATTTATCACAAAAGGGGTATTTATTAATTTGACGTTGTCAAATATTTTTCTCTACTGAAAAGTAAAGGAGATATCAAAGCTGGCTGCTTAATGAAATGTAAATTCAGTGATGTATAAGTTGAAACTGAGACTTTTTAAATGACATACTGATGCTTTTTAATATTTCTATTATAGTACACATGGAACAAAATTGCATATTACTAGAGTTCTCTCTTTTTTTAGATGTATATCTTAGATATCACTAAGAAATCTAGTATCTGATGTCACTTGAGGACAAATAAATTATCAGGAAATCTTTTGAAAAAGAGAATGAAACTATGCTTTTAAAAAGCCAGTGAAATCATGTCATTATTTTTTTCTGAGAAAATGTTTTTTAAAATCATTTACTTAGGCAAAATTATTTTACTAGCTTTAAAACAGTAAAATAAAGGATTAGAAAGTAGGCACTTATGATACCAAATCACCAGTAGCCCAAAATGAGGATGTTGAGAAATTGAAGTGGAAAATAGAAGCAATGTTTTACAAAGATCAAGCCCACTAAAGCCTCCACTCTTGCCTGTAATGCACGGTTGTTTCAGGTAAAAGCATTCTTCTCTAAATTGTTTTCTCCAGTCTACATTTTCTAGGGTTGAAATGAGTGCATATCTTCGTGAAACTTAAGAGCACTATGTACTTTATTTTAGCGTGCGTGCACATCAGATGTTTTAAACAGCCAAAAACTTTTGAGGGGTGAAGGGATATGCATCATTTAGGCATTGTGTGATGCTTTAGTTTAAGTTTATAAAAATTTTCAAATACCTTTTCACCTACTTTGTCTCCATCCCTACAGATCTTCATAAACAATGAATGGTATAATTCCGTGAGTGGCAAGAAATTTCCTGTCTTTAATCCTGCAACTGAGGAGACAATATGCCAGGTAGAAGAAGGAGATAAGGTGAGTTTTTAAACACTAGTTCCATTTTTATGCCAGATTTCCTGGTTTCTTGCCATTCTGAACACAGAAACTCCATTGCAAATTCAAGATGTGTCATGAAAATACGGCTTCTGGGACAGTCTGGGGAAATTTTCTAAGTTGTTCTTGGTACCTAAAGACACTCAGTAGTCATGTCACAACGACGATGAGCCTGTGCTTCTGAGTGTCTTGGTGAGGTTTTCATACTATTTTTTCTTGCTTGATTTTCAATTGAAATAGTGTCTAGATTTATTATACAGGCTGCCTAAGAAGGGATTAATCACAGGTTTGAAAAGGAGAGAAATCCCTAACAAACATCGTTTGTTCTAAGTTGCTAGTGAAAATAAAATGTTAATGTAGAACTTATAGAACAATATATTACCAAGTTATTTTATTAAAAATCATTGAATTAATATTAATCAATACTTTTCAAATGGAATTTTAAAATGACTTAAATTGAATAACAAAAGTATTGTTATTCTTCAGCTAATAATAGTAACAACAAAAACCAACTTTTATTTAGTGATAAATGTTTTCAAATTCTAAATGCTGTTTGAATACTTGCAGCAACCCTATAGAGAAGGTACCATTTTTGGCCATTTTTACAAATAATGATGAAATGACAGAATCAAAAGGCTAAGTTATTTATTTGAGGTCATATTGCTAATAAGTAATGTAATGAGCATTGAAATGTTGTCCTTCTGACCCCCTAGTCTAGGACCACCAAGGCTACCACTTTACCTTGTGATTATTGTGAAGATAAGGTTGGGTAATATTAAACAACCTAGGGTGTGAAGAGAATAAAAGGCTTCAGAATTTTTATCTGAACACATACCTAAAAAAGTCTCTGTGTTGCTAAGTCTAATCTGAAATAATTTTTCTGTTCTTTAGTTGTCCAGACATTACCAAGCTTTAAATCTCTGTAGCATGAGATAGAGAGGTATATTGTTTTGCAGTGGGAAAAGACCTCTGGGAGATGAAGTCAGCACAGCCTAAGGATAATACCATTCGGGACACTGCATTTCGATTAACTGTTGCAGCGCATGCGTGGGTCCAGTGTCCGTCCTTTCGTTGCCTTAGCCCCAGTGAGGGAGATGACAAACCTCAAGGTCCTGAGCCACACAGACAGACCTGTTCCAAGAAAACAATAGACACCAGTGGGCCCTTCTGGATTTGGGGTAGCCCTGAATTCAGGTTGCAGTATTATCAGAACAAGGGAGACCCATTTGACAGGGGCAGGAGTGCAGAGTTTAGCCACAGGGGTCAACAATTTGAGCAGCAGAAACAGAACAGCACACAGGTACATATTACCTGCTTTCCGATTTCCCTTTCTGTGTAGACCAAAGAGTTCCCCAGTGCACAAATTCCTTCTGCTTCTCACTGTCTCTGGGCAAGAGTCAACACACAAAGGTCCTTTATCATATTACTCAATCCTTGTTCATGGCCCCTGTCCCAGGCCACCCCATCAACCTAAGAGCTTCACCTTCACCATGCACAGTGTCTCTCTCCAAACATGGCTTGCTCCTCACTCTGTGCATGTCCACAGCGCAGCCCCGGACCTAGTTCAAGTGGCCATCTGTAGTAAGAGCACTGAGATTCCACATTTGTACTAACCCTGTTTGGCTTTCTGCTCCTTTTTATGTAAGATGAGGAGATTGGAAATACTTAGGGAGTTAAATAAACTATACAAAGCTCTTCAACGGTGCCAAGTACATAATAAATTCTCAGTCTCTACAGGGGTTTTATACTTCTTTAAAGCCTTCTCTGACCTTCCCAGGTAGAATTGCCCTCTTCTGTGCCATTATGGACCATTTGCCTATTTTATAATAGCTGTGTATTATACAGCTTTTGGTTGATTTGTCTGAGACAATATGCTTCTTGTAGAAATCAACAGTATATCTCACATTTATGTCCTTGGTTTCTGGTACACTATAGGTGATGCAGCAATGAAATATTCTTTTCCATCAAGCTTTGAATTGTCATAAACCCCACATACCTCCCCTGAGGAATCTAACCTGATTATTGATGAAGGCAGTGATTCTCAAAATTAAGCCTGCATCAGAAAGTCCTGGAAGGCTAGCAAAATGCAGATCGCTGAGTCCCACCCATGCCCAGAGTTTGTCTCAATAATTTTAGAGTGGGGCCTGAGAATTTGCATTTCTGACAAATTCTCGGGATGCTGATATTGTTGGTTGGGGTGGAGGTGGGGGAATACATTTTGAAAAACACTGAACTAAAGTGTTGAACCGTAATTGTATCTCCTCTCAAGCATTAAAATTTAATAGGGGGCTATGGCTTTGGGCAGGTAAGAAAGTTAATAATTTGGAAGCTGTGCTGTGGCAGTCACTGTGTACCTCTCTGAAATGTCACAAGACTAAACTTTGGTGAGAAAAACCGACCATCCCTGGCATGGTCTATAGGAGACCTGGAAGCCTGTGTCCTATGACTCATTCTAAGAAATAAGGAATAATTTTATTCTTCATATTTCAACAAAAAGGAATGAATATCTCTTATCAAAGACTACCTCAAATGTCCCTTTACTTGCTTGAGTGGCTCTAGCAAGCCAGGAGAAGGGGGAAAAGCAATGAAGGGAAAGATGAGGACAGAGTGAGCCTGTGACAGCTGCATACCCTCTCTCTCCATACATATAAATGCCACTCAGGAGGGGAGACAGCAGGAGATCTGTTTGCAGTTTGCAATTAGCAAATGGAAAAATATTTTTGATGTTTTAGCTCTGGAGCCTTGAACATTTAGCTTTGCCACAGGGATTAGTTTTATCAGTAAAACAAATCTCTGCTCCTGAAGTTCCAGTTGAAACCTTGTCAGGTAGTCTGAGGACTTTTCTTGGCACAGTTTGCAGGATTTACCTTCTTCCTAACTTGTAGTAAGGGAAAGCTGATGCTCATACTAGAAGCCTTAGAAATCTTTGCCACTGACATGCTCGGTGCTCATTGAGAGTTAGTACTGCTCAGACAAGCAATCAAGATGCTCAGTAACATCCAGCAAAGCTTCATACCAGGTCAGGATGCTGACTGAGGTATCTGGACATTTGATCACTGAAACTCAATTGTTCATGATACAAACTGTTCATGGTGAGCTGCTGTTTGCTTTACCAACCAGCACTCGCCTATGCTTTTTGGAATTATTCAAAACTTTTGTTTTTAAATAATTATTGATGTTCTCGCAATTTTGCTGGCAAATGTATAGTAAACTCCGATAACATTGCTTAATGAAAGGTACAAATCAAGTAAATTACATAGTCACAGTAAACCCGATATTCTGGAACTGACTCTTTAGATAATGAGCCAAGAGGTTTTAGGGATTTAATTCAGAAGTAGAATGGCGCTCACAATGGGCTATGCACCTCCTGTCAGTGGTATTATAAAGACAGGAGGAGGGGCCGGAACAAATGGAGGTTACAAAGCAAAGCACAGATGTGGGTGGGAACTGTTTTCTTTTCACTTCAGTGGCTCTTTTAGGCTCTATTGACTAATCCTGAAAACTGCTTTTAATACTAAAGCATGACCTAACAAATAATTGGTGGGGATAAAAGTAAATGTCCATTAAAGTAAGTGCCTGTGACAGGTGTAAAAGTAGAACTGGTCTGATGACTATTTTCTGCATCTCTGAATGAATTTGGTATGGAGATGGACCATGTGGGAGAGATTGAAGAGTTCACTTCTCCCTTAACTGTGCTCAGCAGCCATTTGATATCTCAGCAACATTTGAACTGTCTTAGTACATTCAGCCTGTGGCCCTTTCCTCTAAAAATGAACATTCTTAATATCATCAGCAGAAGTGTTATTAACGGTGGCAAATCTGAGTTTATGTACTAAATTGTTTTCTGGTTAATTCAAAAATTATATCTCTGAAAATGTCAGTCCTGGAATAAAAATCCGAGAAATCCTAGTCTGGGAATTAAGAAAGAAAACAACCCTGATGCCTAATAGTTTTGAATAATGTAAAAATTTTTGTTATATAATGAAACCTATTAAAAAAAGATTTATTATATAAATGTCATAGAAGATGCATCCTTATATAAAATCAGTGTAACATGAAAAGTTTGTAAGATAGGTAAACAAATTATTACATATTTATTGGCTGCCTATTGTAGGACCTGAATAGTAAGAAATATCATAGCTTATAATACAGATAGTAGTAAATATTGAAAGGATTTCATTATTAGGGCAGCCTTGCAGAGCTATAAGAAGTAGATTTTAGAGTCAGACATGGGATTAAATTTTGGTTCTACTACCTGCTGGATTTCATGTCTGAGCCATAGTCTACTCACCTGAAAACCAAAGTCAGTGATGCTTAACTATAACAGTACTAGTGGGACTGTAAAGGACTTACCTTGTGCCTGGAACTTAGTAGGCTCTTGACTAGTAGCTATCAACAAGCTGGATTAGTCTGGTGAGGGTTTAGGTAGATTGACATTTGAACTGGGTGTTAAAGAATATGTAAAATTTTGAAACTAAAGTGGTGGACTGGTAGAACATTCTAGGCAAGGAGAGTTACAGGAGCAAAAGTGAGAAGGAGTTGGGTTAGATAGAGTAGTAAAATGTGAACACTAAGTTTGAGTGGGTGAGGTGAAGCCCAACAGTGTTGGACCTTGAGAACCAGGCAGAGGAGTTTGGGCTTCAGACTGTAGATAAAAGGGAACAGTTGTAAATGTTTGAAAGAGAAAGTGATAAGACAAAAGTACTTGAAGGTTAGCCTGGTAGCAACAGGCAAGACAGTTCAGGGAGAAAAGAGAATGAACTTGGGAAGGCTATTGACAAGATGAAATACAAAGGGCCTAAATAGTGCAGGACGGTGAAAACGGAAAGGAAGATTAGAATATACTAGAACTACCAAAAGTTATTGTTAAAGGTTGTTTTGACTGATAGGACTACAGTAATAATTGCCGCAACTTAATCAACACTTAGCATGTCTGTCACACAGGAAATGTGTTTCAAGTGTTACTTTATTTAATCTTCAATACAACCCTGTGAGGTAACCATGTCCCGATTTTAAAGATAAGAAAACTGAACCTTAGAGAAGTCCTGCCACAACATATTTCACCAGAATATTTTTCATAGTTTATAATAATGTATTGGGGTGATGATTTGGTTGTATGTCTCTCCCATTTGATTGAATATTCCAAAAGGGCAATCTCCTTACTTCATTTTTCTATCATTAGCAGCCTGATGCTAAGAATACTACAGAGTGGCATGTTTATCAAATCTTTAGATGGATGGATGTGTAGTCAAATAGCTCAAAGCTTACATAGCTAATAAGGAGAAATCAGAATTCAAATCTGTATTGTTTTGTTCCAAAACTATATATTAACTATCATTATTCTATTTCTGCTCCTGTAAGATAAATATAAGATATAAGAAAAGTAAGGGCATGATCCAAAAGACATAAGCACAAGAACATCTTTATTTATAGCAGCATTCTCTAGGGTTGTGTTTTCCATTCGGCAGAGTTACTTGTCTTGAAGCCAGTTTCTCCATATCCTTTTGGGAGGCCAGGATGCCTATAATATCCCATATTTGGCGATGGCTGATGGCAGGACACTGAGCAGAAGAGCCAAACGAAAGCTGTGTCACGCAGATCTGTTTAAACACAGAGCAGCGTACATTTTATAGGCCATGGTATCCACAGATCATACTGGCAATCTCAGATTCTTATGGCTTGCTTTTTAAAATTTTTTTTTAAACATTGCTCTCTGAATTTAACTTAGAAAAAATTACAACCTATGGCATGAGACAATGTCCAAATATAAGCAATCAATGTGATTAACTGAATGCCCCAAATATGCAGTGTATATATATTTCTCAGGAAAGGAAAGCAATAAATGCATGTATTTTATTATATATACTCATCATTCTCTCAAAAGTTTTACAGTGAGGTATACCAGTGTGTGAGGTATTACAGGAAAAGTATCTTTGTTTTGTAGTTAGTAGATATCATCACTTAATCAGAACAGATTACACTTCTAAAACACCCTTCTTACCCCAGATCTTCTTAGTTTAGTGATAAATACCATAAAAATTTTATCTAATTTATAGGCTTATAAGTTTGGGACACCTTGAATACAGCCTAAGGAGGGAAATATTATTTTGAGGTCCATGCCTCTCCAAGGGGTAGATGTCATCCTTGCTTGGCATTTAGCTTAATTTTGGACAACTTAAAACAGTAATTAGCCCCTCCCCCCACCAATTCTCAAAGGGAATCATGTCTCCTGCAAAAATTTGCAAGCTCCTGGCCTATTATGTCATGATTTATAGAGCATACATAGTTTCATACAGTGGCCAGTCCTATGTATAAAATAACATTGACATAATCTATGCCTTTAAGGTGCTTGTAACTGATTTGATGGAGGAAAAAAAGGACTCATGAAGTAGTAATGAAAGAAGGAGGTGGTGATTCTTGTAGTAGGTATATTCCGTGGAGCACAGAAGAGGTCTGAACAACGATCTTCAGGGTCATGCAGTAGCCAGGGCAACGTTACTGAGGTGGATTAGGAAAGAACCAGAAGAGATACCTGGGGTAGAAAAACACAGGAAAGAAGAAACAGCTTGCAGGGAGGCAACTCAAGAGGAAATCAAGGAGGGTAGACTGAGTGGGGAATCACTTTACTATTTGACTTTTTCTGAAATGAATGTAGTTTGAAGTGATACATTGCTAATAATAAGAAAATGACTTCTTTACCTATTTAGTGATTAAAAAGTTCTCTTTGTTTCCAAATCAGAAATGAGGGCCTGCCCCCTGCATGCCCTTTGATATACCAGGTCCACACCCTCTATGCCTCTTCCCTCTGCACAAAAGGAATGGGCACATGTTTATAACATTTACTCTTCAACAGCAAAGAAAACTTCTTATTCACCCTTTAATAGGCCCTTCATGAGAATGGACAGGCTGTAGAATCAACAGAGATCAAAGATATTCACTACTTTGGATCTTGAGCTTAGCCCAGAACTCCCATAACCCAGTCACCCACGGAGTGTAATGTGTGGTGAGAGCAAGCAACGGCTCTACAGTGAGACGAGCTCCATTTAAAACCCGGTTCATTTTTGTTCCTTTGGATAAATACCCAGTAGTGGGATTGTTGGATCAACTGGTAGTTCTACTTTTAGTTCTTTGAGGTATCTTCATACTACTTTCCGTAGAGGTTGTACTAGTTTGCAGTCCCACCAGCAGTGTATGAGTTTTCCTATCTCTCCGCATCCATGACAGCATTTGTTGTTTTGCAACTTTTTGATAAAAGTCATTCTCACTGGAGTTAAATGATATCTCATTGTGGTTTTGATTTGCATTTCCCTGATGATTAGAGACATTGAGCATTTTTTCATGTTTGTTGGCCATTAGTCTCTTTTGAAATGTTTCTGTTCCTGTCCTTTGGCCACTTTTTATTGGGGTTGCTTGATTTTTTTTCTTGGTGATTTTCCTGAGTTCTATATAGATTCAGCCTTTTATCAGAATATTTTCTCCCATTCTGTAGGTTATCTATTCTCTCTAATGATAGTTCCCTTGGCTGTGCAAAAGTTTTTTAATTTGATCAAGTCTCATTTATTTATTTTTATTGTTGCTGTGATTGCTTTTGGGGTCTTCATAAATTCTTTCCCTAGGCTGGTGTTTATAAGAGTTTTTCCAACATTTTCTTCTAGAATTCTAATAGTATCATGCCTTAGGTTTAAGTCTGTTATCCACCATGAGTTGATTTTTATGAGTGGTGATAGATGTGGATCCTGTTTCTGTCTTCTACCATGTGGCTATTCAATTCTCCCAGCACCATTTATTAGGGATTCTTTTCCCTAGTGTATGTTTTTGCCTGCTTTGTCGAAGATCAGATGGCAATATGAGGATGGTTTTATATCCAGGTTCTCATCCTCTTCCATTGGACCATGTCTCTGTTCTTGTGCCAGAACCATGCTCTTTTGGTTACTATAGCTTTCTAGTATAGCTTGAAGTCTGGTAAATTGATGCCTCCTAATTTGTTCTTTTTGCTTAAGGTTGTTTTGTCTATACAGGGTCTTCTCTGGTTCTATGTAAAGCATAAAATTATTTTTTCTAGATCTGCAAAAAATTATGTTGGTATTTTAATAGAGATTGCATTGACTCTGTAGATCACTTTGGGTAGTATAGACATTTTCAGAATGTTGATTCTACTGACCCATGAGCATGGTATGGTTTTCCATCTGTTTATGCTTTCTGCTATTTCCTTTCTCAGTGTTTTGCTGTTCTCCCTGTAAGAGGTGATCCTTAGTTAAAATACCTAGTAGTGATCCTAAGTATTTTATTTTCTTTGTTGCTATTGTGAAAGGTATTGAGTCTTTGATTTGGTTCTTAGCTTGACTGTTGTTGGTGTATAAGAATGCTACTGATTTGTGTGTGTTGATTTTGTAACCTGAGACTTTGCTGAATTTATTTATCAATTCCAATAGTCTCTTAGAAGAATCTTTGGGGTTTTCTAGATATAAGATCATGTCAGCAGCAAAGAACAATAGTTTGACCTCTTCTTCCCCCATTTGGATACCCTTGATTTCTTCGTCTTGTCTGATTGCTCTGGCTAGGACTTTATCACTATGTTGAATAGTGATAGAGGGCAACCTTGTCTTGTTCCAGTTCTAAGCGAGAATGCTTTCAGTTTTTCCCTGTTCAGTATGATGTTGGCTGTGGGTTTGTCATATATGGCTTTTGTAATTTTGAGGTAAGTCCTGTTCGTCTATCTATGTCTATTTTGTTAAGCATTCTTATAAAAGGGTGCCGCATTTTGTCAAATGCTTTTTCTGCAACTATTGAGAGGATCATATGGTCTTTGTTTTCAACTTCTATTTATGTGGTGAATTACATTTGTAGATTTGCATATGTCAAACCATCCCTGCATCTCTGGATGTAGCCCACATGGTCGTGATGGATTATTTTTTTGATGAGCAGCAGAATTTGGTTTGCTAGGATTTTATTGGGGATTTTGCATCTATATTCATATGGGATATTGTCCTGTAGTTTTCTTTTTTGGTTGAGTCCTTTCATGGCCTTGGTATCAAGGTGATATTGGCTTCATAAAATGTGTCAGGGAGGAGTCCTTCCTTCTCAATGTTGTGGAATAATTTCTGCAGGATAGTTATCAGTTCATTCTATAAAAAAGACATCTGCACTCAAATGTTTATAGCAGCCCAATTCACAATTGCAAAGGTGGGGAAACAATACACATGCCCATCAATACGTGAGTGGATTAATAAAATGTGGTATATGTATATCATGGAGTACTACTTGGCCACAAAAAAAATGGTGAACTACCTCTTATGTTATCCTGGATGAAGCCAGAGCCCATTATTCTAAGTAAAGTATCACAAGAATGGGAAAACAAACACCACATGTACTCACCATTAAATTGGTACTAATTGATCAAAACTTATGTGCATATGTGGAAGTAACATTCACTGGGTGTCGAGCAGATGGGAGGGGATAGGATGGGATGGGTAAACTCATACCTAACTCAGCCAGTGCAAAGGCAATTTATGTAACCAAAGCATTTATACCCCTGTAATAAATAAATAAATATATAAATACACACACACACACACACACACATAAAGCATTTAGAAAAAAATTAATGAATTAAATAAGATCTGTGGCATGAGTTTATTTCTTTAAGAGTCATGTTTTTTTTAACTACTTTATAGTATATTTTGATGATAAAATAAAGCTTTCATGTCTAAAATAAATAAATAAACTCAGTTCAGCCACTTTTAGTTATTGATCTTGGACAAAGCTCCTCTCTCTTTGCTTTAGTTTCTTCATCTGTAAAATGAGGACCATGTTTGTCCTATATAATGACTGCAAATTAAATGAGTTAATATGTGTAAAGTTATTAGAACATTGTTTGAGATATGGCAAGCATGCAAATGATAGCAACTATTTCTATAATATTTATATTCTAGGAAATCAAGCATATGCGAGATGTGTGGAGCTTGTCATTCTAAAGATTATCCAGCAAGTGTAACTGCAATATGGTGTAGTGAAGTGTGCACAGTGTGCTAGACTTTAGGCTATTGGATACACAGAGCCTGCTTGTAAGGAGCCTCAGTCTATTTCATTGGGTTATTGCCATTGGATCTACTGATCCAGTATGTTCAGCCTACTGAATTAAATTCCCTTTGACTCACAGGCGGATGTCGACAAAGCGGTGAAGGCCGCAAGACAGGCTTTTCAGATCGGCTCTCCATGGCGTACTATGGATGCTTCAGAGAGGGGACGACTATTATACAAGCTGGCTGATTTAATCGAAAGAGATCGTCTCTTGCTGGCAGTGAGTATTAACCAAACTGGATAGATAGAGCTCTCAAAAGCATTCATTGTTTGAATTGGCAAGTTGTTTTGGTTTTAGTGATCACTATGTGCTTTCTACTAATAAAATGAAAAGACTTTATTTCACAGCTCTTACATAGGACATTTACCATAGAGGTTTTTTTTTGTTTGTTTTTTTTTTTTTTTAGACAATCTCGCTCTGTTGTCCCAGGTAGCATGCAGTGGTGTCATCATAGCTCACTGCAACCTCAAACTCCTGGGCTCAAGCAATCCTCCTGCCTCAGCCTCCCAAGTAGCTGGGACTGCAGGCAAGCACCACCATACCCAGCTAATTTTTTTCTATTTTTTGTAGACAGTTCTCTGCTCTTTCTCAGGCTAGTCTGGAGCTTCTGAGCTCAAGTGACCTTCTGGCCTCGGCCTCCCAGAGTGCTAGGATTATAGGCGTGAGCCACCACATCCAGTTTACCAATTGTGTTTATTCTCAAATATTAATTTGTATTCCAGTTCCGGATGATGTTAATTTCTGCTCCCATAATAGATTCTATAGTCTAAATGTTGGCAAATCTCAAGTTAAACCAAATTAAAGAAATTTATTTCCTTTACCTTAGAACTTCGCAAAGCCTTTAACAAATTCAAATGTAGAATGAATCTCCTGGAAGGGTATACTGGGTTTCTTAAAGTACTTGACCACTGAACCCTTTTAGGTGAAAAACTCATCATTTGTTAAAGGTGCCCAAAATATTTCTCTAAAATAAATCCTATTTTTCTTTAGCCCACCAATGTATTTAATAAATGGCTACATTTTCCCTTCCTGAAATATCTGTTCAGAAGGGTCATAATTAAATGATGTTTTTTTTTTGCAGGTGAAAGGGCAAAGGTTAAAGAAAAAAATCTAATCATGGATGTGTTTATAAAAATTGTATTTGTTTCTTTATATTTTAGCAATTAGAAGAGTCAGCACATAATATCCTTGGGGAGGGTATTTCCTTATTTTTTGTCTTCTCAGTTGGGCATTATAATGAAACCAGTTTAACACAAACCAATACCAAGATCAAGTTCCATAAAAAATATTTATTATCTTTAGAATCTTAAAGTGGCAGTTACAAAGAAGGCTGCTTTAAAAAAAAATCAACATTAGCAATTATAGTTACTCAAAAAAACATTTATTACTCAATTGATGATTCAGCATAATTCAAAATATGCAAAAATATGGAGCCAGAAGCTATGTGCAATAAAACTAAGTTAACCAAAATGTCCTGCAGGAAGAAAGCAGAATTTGCTTAAACTTGGCTTCTCTCATTCATCCGATCTGTTGACTGTCCGTCAGCATAAGGTCCTATGGGGAAAAAGTACAGTCATAAAAAAATCGTGTGAGATTAAATTTTGAGATGGTAGACAGTGTAACACAGAGACAGGACACATTTAACAATTTATCACGTGGATATTCCTGCCAGGTAATCACCCCAGCAGAACATTATATCCCGAAGAGCTCTTTAAAGTTCTGCTTAAGAAGAGAAGGAAAAGAGGAGATAGATCATCCTATAATGGTTAGGGCATTAGACTAGAAAATGTTGAACTTTATAGCCTGACCATTCAAATGATAATTATGATAATAATGGCAAAACTGGGAGTTTCATAATTAAAAATTCTGCTGAGGAAAATTATGAATGAAAAATCCAGGTGTTACTTAAGTTTGTGTGAATAGATTGCTTATATCCAGAATGCAAAAATTAAAAATGATTATTGAGGTATCATTAATAGTCACTGACACTGAATTGTCACATAGAGTTGGATTACACAGTAAGTGAAATCTGGTTGAAACTCTGATCTGACTAAAACTGGATACCATTCTCACCTGCTATGTATGCATCAAATTGTGGCTGATTCCTAGAAAGTTTTTTAGCTGGAAGTCATTCAAAATGAGATTTTAAAAAAAGCAGTAGGTGTTAGAAATCAAAATCTCACAACCCTTTTTACCCAGATCTTGCTATGTGACCTCAAGAAAGTCATTTAACTCTTTTTTTGGTCTCCTTTTTAAAAAGAGGAAGTTAGACAAGATGACTTAAGATTTCTTTTTTTTTTTTTTCTTTGAGGCAGAGTCTCGCTCTGTTGCCCAGGCTAAAGTGCCGTGGCATCAGCCTAGCTCACAGCAACCTCAAACTCCTGGGCTTAAGCAATCCTTCTGCTTCAGCCTCCCGAGTAGCTGGGACTACAGGCATGTGCCACCATGCCCAGCTAATTTTTTTTCTATATATATTTTTAGCTGTCCAGATCATTTCTTTCTATTTTAGTAGAGACGGGGGTCTCGCTCTTGCTCAGGCTGGTCTCAAACCCCTGACCTCGGGCAATCCTCCTGCCTCGGCCTCCCAGAGTGCTAGGATTACAGACGTTGAGCCACTGTTCCTGGCCTTAAGATTTCTTCTATTTCTAAAATTCTCTAGCACATGATTATTCCAAATATTGGCTGCACATTTTTTCAATCTAAAATGTTTACAGAATTTTAGATTTGGGGTTTGATCTGTTTTTCAGACAATGGAAGCAATGAATGGTGGAAAACTATTTTCCAATGCGTATCTGATGGATTTAGGAGGCTGCATAAAAACATTACGCTACTGTGCAGGCTGGGCTGACAAGATCCAGGGCCGTACAATACCAGCTGGTGAGTAGCTTTGGGAAACCCCTAGGGGTGGGAGTAGCAGTGAGGAGATGACTATAGAGCTGAATAATTTTAAACTCTCCCTTTTAAAGACGTCAATCAAGTAAGGCAAAATTGTTTTCCCCTAGACTTTGAAACAACACAGCTCTGAACCTGGAAGTTCTGTTAAGATTCATCAAATGGATTTTAACACTGTTTCAGCATAATCATACAGAAGATAACACTATGGATATTTTACAAAATATTAAAGTGAGAACATTCTTATGTCTGCAATTACTGATTGGAGGCAGTTGTCTCTCTGAGGGCCCAGACTTTTTAAAGCTGGTCTCTGAAATTATTTATTTGGGTTTTATTCCAATAGTGACATTTTACCCCTTCTATAATGTAATTATTTACACCTCTCTGCATGTCCAGGATGAGTCAGTTATGATCATCTGTGCCTGGTCAAACTCACTGCAGTAGACCAGACTAATTAAACAAACTAATTCACATTGATTTGTTTCAAACAGCTTCAAAGCAAGAAGGAACTGTGTTTATAGCCCGAGTTAAGGATTCGTGTGTGTGAACGTGAATGTGTGTAGTGGAGTATGCACATAATGGGATAGAAATGTGAAAAACATTTTATATGAAATATAAAAAAGCATCACTTTAGGAAACACTATTGGTAGAATTTAATTCATGTAAATGTATTGACTTGAGGAATACAACACCCTCCAGAACTGGCCCTGATGTGCATTTCCAACCTACTTGGAACATCTGATAGGTCAGAAGCGATAGCCAGGAAGTGAAAAGAGGAGAGTGAAACCATGGTGGTGCCAAGAAGTGTGACTATTTTAATGACTGTCTCACTTTATTTTGGGACAATATGGTAGAAACCATTCAAAGCACAAATAGATCTCGATAGAGTTCTTGCTGAAGCAGGAGGCTTCCGAAGAAACCAAAGCAGAACTGAACACAAAGAGCAATGTAACTCTCGGAATGACCACATCAAACTTTGAAGCACATGAATCCGTCAAATCTAGATTGAAAAGAAATGTCTTTTCCTTCTGGCATTTTTCTTCATGGATTAAGAGAATTTGCTTTTAGTGTTTGGTAGGCAAATAGAAAAAAACATTTTAGAACAAATGGGAAAGGATTATTAATCATAGGGAGATTTTTAAAATTCTCCTCTTTTTTAATTTTACTATTTTTTAAATTGTATTACTTTTAAAAATAAAATGTTACTATTACTGATAGAATTTTGAGCTGCCAGAACCCTACCTGAATGTGGTTCTCTTAGCTGGAGACCTCCTACTTCCTTTCTCATTCCTTTTTTATAAAACTTTGAGAAGAATGATTTAGAAATCAACCCTATTAGATAAGGAAAGATAGAATTATCTTTCAGATCTTTTCCAATTTTGCATTTTTGCTTTTACCTAACTCAATTTTATGGTTCCTGTCATTCCAAATTATGATTTGAGGGCTTCATTTTCATTTTGTGAACAGTTGGAGTTATGTTTTATTTTTTAATTACTGTCTACACTGTTCTCTCACATAAGCCCCAAACCACCATTCTGTAAATGTCAAAAACATTTGTCTATATATGATTGTGTGTGTGTTTCATTTTCCAGATGGAGACGTTTTTACTTATACAAGACATGAACCTATTGGCGTTTGTGGCCAAATCATTCCCGTAAGTTATTCTCCTATATCATTCTCATTTTAAGAAAAAAGAGTTCTAATACTATTAGCTTTCGTGATTAAGCTTTCTCCAACACAAATGGATTCTTATATATTTGTAAAATGTGGAGCAAATGTAAGATTTGTTGAACTTGATCTCCCTGAGACTAAATGTCTCAGATATGAATGAGGTAGTCCAAAAACCTATCTATATCTTGGCATGTCTCTTGAGAACATTTCAATACTACAGTATCAACAAATCTTAACCTTTTACTCTGTACATTATTTTTAAAAAGTATAATGTCCTCTTTTTAAGAGCCGTGTATTACACATACATGGCAAAGTACTCATCGCTGGCACATCTGTGGTTCACCATTTTAGTGAAATGTTTTAGTAGGGTCTACTAGTCTCTGACACTCTTTATCTCCTCATTGCGGCTTCTCATTACAGAGAATAGTACCAACCAGAGTGTTCTAATCCTGAAAAATACTTTTAAACTAAAATGGAAGAAACAATGCCAGAGGCATTTAGAGCACTGCATGGAATATGTTGTGCCTTAAGATAAGAGGCTCTGATATTCCAAATTCTTCTTAGACAAGGTAGTATTTTTAAGCAGAATTGTGAAGATTTCCTTTAAAGCTCAACAAAAAGAAAAACTATCTAAATGATGTCACTTTAGCTGACACACTTCAAAAGGCCAAATAAAAAGACATGAAGCATCTTGAAGTTTTTAGGTGAAGAAGTGGCTATTACTTACCTTTCACTCCAATGAAATTGAAATGTACTCATATCAACACTTTTAATGAAATTCCTCATTAATTCAAAAATCCCAATAAAATCTATGAAAACTAC
>CM052443.1:70381355-70410613 GCA_028533085.1 Varecia variegata
TTATGTGTGTGTTCATATGTATATTTTTCTTCATTTGTAAAGTGATTTTTCTATTTGACTTCACAGACAAAAATGTGCATTTCCTTAGAAACTTAGAAAAATCAGTCCTTTTAATTTGAAAATGATATCCACATAAACTGTGTTAACATATCAGCAGAGTAGCATCGTGTTAGAGTGTGGAAAGGTGGGCGTTTAAGTTACAGGCTAAATTTAAAATCTAACTTTCATAAGAGTCTATATCCTCACCTGTAAAATAGGGATAGCAGGACCAAGCTTGTGGGATCATTCTGCAGGGAAATGAGATAATCCATGTAATTCTTCCATCAGAGGGTTGAGTTTGCTATATATGTTCAAGTCTCTGTTAAATAAATATAAATAGAAGCATGTAATTTTCATTTATGGTGATAATTATCATACAGATCAATGACTTATTCACTCTCATTGCTCTTGTTGATCTATGGTTTCTAAATAATTTGAGGTGTGTGTCAGTGTCTTTTCTCGATTTGTCTTTTTCTTCAACCCATCAAGCCTAAGAAATTGAAGAATTTGTACAAACACATGAAAATGTGTACTCTGAGACTGTTACAACAATATCATCGATGCCAGTCATTTCCTCACACAGTAGAGAGTCCTGGATACTCCTAGCATGGAGCAGTGCCTGAGGTCCAGAAAGAAGACTAAGTTTACATAAGATCAATCTGAAACCTCCTGAAGAAGGTTTACATTTACGCTCAATGAAAGTTACCCAAACCTAACTGTGTGTGTCCCTAAGTATAGCTGAAGTTTTCTGTCACTTATCCCAAGCTCCAGCACAGTGTTCCTCAATCTTTCTTGTGTATCTGAATCACCCAAGGATTCAGCAGGTCTTGGGTAGGGTCTGAGAAGCACATTTTGCTACCAAGTGATGCAGAGCTGCTGGCTGTGGGACCGCCTCAGTAGCAACGCACTGAAATAGGAAGTCCTATAGTTTTAGAACTTAGTGACCAGCTAAGTTTTCCAACAAACAAATGCTTTCAGCCTCTTTCTCTAGTACATATGCAGGGATTGGATTGTCACCAGGTATCCACGCTGCTCACAGACAGGGAAACATATCTTGAAATAAAAACCAAAAAATCACGTGGAGGGCATAGTCAGATTAATATCTTGGAATAGGACAGAGGAGCTTTACGTGGAGGTACATGGATCCTTGAGTATTTACTGAAACACTAGAATATCTTAACCAAGCAGAGTCTCTCTAACACTACCCACTTAGTCTGGTTATACTCAATTTAAATATCTCTTCTTCTTAAACCCACACTACAACTTCCTTCATCTCTGAGAAATGAAGAAAGGTTTTGTTTTTGAAATATTCCATTAAATATGGTTCACTAAAGACCATTGAACAGCATTGTATCAAATATTGTGCCAAATTTTAGAAGATAGTTTCTGGTTTCAAATAGCACTTAATCTATGAATAGTTAAATATGAGAGCTGGGGCCTAGAAGATTTGCAGAGACAAAGAAGAAGATAAAGAACACTTTCTAAGTAATGAGAAGAGACCAGTTAAACTGGAAAGAAACTCTACCCCTACCTTAACTCCTGGATCTCCTGTTTTGCCTTTAATCCTTAACCCCCTCCACACCTGAGACAGACAATTTTACCAATGATTTGGATTTGGAGACCGAGAGTTACCCGATCACTCAACCTCCCAAAGCAGGAATTGAAATAATATATAACCTCCCAATGCCAATGCATGAGGAAGAGGAATGTGTTTCTGGTGTTCACAACCAGAACTCTGAACTCATTTTTTATTATAAAAATATTATTTAAAAGACCATTTAAGTTTTGTAATGCTTGTCATATATTTAGATGTGGCCCATTTAATGAAGCACCATGGTCACAATCAGGAGAGGCCAGAAATTGGAATCAAACCTGAACTGGGAGATACCTGAACTACAGTCAGAATGTGATATCCAAGGGCCTGGACCAGCCCAGAGGGGATGGTTCAGGAATGGGGAGATCCAAACATAGGCACAGGAGTCTTCTGAGAAAAATCTAAAAGCATGTGCTTTCCAACTGCCATATCTACTTAAACCCAGTATCAAAGTTCTCTTTGTCTCCATTCACTTATTTTACTTCAGGTAGGACTACAGTTTCCAGGTAAATGTGTTAGATTATCAACAGGCATTTCTTCCAGAGTGAATAAATGACAATTGTGTGAAATGTTCTCAGTGGTGACATGCTTTTCTTACATAACTGTAATACAAACATTTATCTTCAAGGGTTCTTCTCTAAAACCATGAGAGCAAAATCTACCCAAAGAATGAATCTGAGCCCTTGTTAGTTGTTTTGATTCAATGTGTGATTTAATAACAATATCTTAGCATTTTGAAACCCTCACTAACAGGTCCAGCAATGTGTTGTCTTAACAGTGTCTTTTTTTTTTTTTTGCCTTTTCATGTGATATTTTTCAAACAGATTGACAAGGAACAACACAATAAAATACTTGATCTCATTGAGAGTGGGAAGAAAGAAGGGGCCAAACTGGAATGTGGCGGAGGCCCCTGGGGGAACAAAGGCTACTTTGTCCAGCCCACAGTTTTCTCTAATGTCACAGATGACATGCGCATCGCCAAAGAGGAGGTAAATGGTTTCATTCTGTCCTGTTGTTGCCTTGCTTTGTCTGCATGTGTGTATACAGAATGTCCCTTTAAGATTCTCACCTCCTTGAACATCTTTCAAAATAAATGTTACTCTTTATTTCTCATAAAGGTTTATTTGTGATCAAGACTAAAAGTAGTAAGGAATCCATTGGGCCAGCCAAAAATTTTCAGCCAAACAGATCAGGATACTGAGCAATTTCTAGGTGCTTCCTTCTCAGCTTTAAAGTAAAGAAAAAAAATCCTGTCATTTGTGGCAACATAAATGAACTTGGAGGACACTGTGCTAAGTGACATGTGCCAGGCACAGAAAGACAAATACAGCATGATCTCACTTATACGTGGAACCTAAAAAAGTGAAATTTATAGAAGCAGAGAGTAGAATGGTGGTCACCAGGGGCTTGGGGGAGTGGGGTGTGAGGGTGGGAGATGTTGGTCAAGTGTACAAAAGTTCAGTGAGGTAGAAGAAATAAGTTTAAGAGATCTGTTGTAAATATGGTGACTATAATTAATAACAACATATTGTATACTTCGAAATTATGAAGAGTAGATTTTAAGTGTTCTTACCACAAAAAAAAAAAAGTACTTGTGTTCTACCTGCTGGTTCCATATTTGTCCTATGGACTTTTTCTACATAACAGCCATCTATATATTTGAAAATAGCATTCATCTCGATATCACTTCCCATCATCTGTGTGCTGTTAGCCCTATATTTTTTCTAATTTGTCCATTGTAGTTAAATATTTGGTGACTGTATATGTATGTGTGTATATTGTGTAAATAAATGAATATACATATATGTGTGTATATACATTTATATTAATATTTATGTACATGCTCACCAAATATTTAACTACAATATACAAAATCAGGAAGAAAAATTAGAGCTGTTGTTCTTGCATATCTTGATTAATACCAGATAAAAAGGACTAGGAAAAAGATCTTCAGCCAAAAAAATATTTATTGTGTTCCTACAGTATTCATAGTAGAACAGTGAGCTTGCTACTTCAAAGTGGGAGACTGGATCCATGTGCTAAGTTCAACTAAAATTGTGTAAAATATGAACACATTTAGTGCAGTAGCTTCTGTATATCTGGTTCCTGGGTTACAATCTCGTGATTAGATTTACAACCTTAGGCGATACACACTCAGGCTCTATTGACTGGTAGCCTCACCCCTCTAACATTTAAAGCAGTGGTGAACACCAGAACACCATTTTTTCCCAGAAAATTCTGGTGACACTCAGTGGAATACTCTCTTTTATTTAATTTTAATAAATGTCTTATTGAAATATAATGTAGGAGCTTAATTTTTAAGAGAAAATCCAGTTGTCTTTCTCCAAGGTGGGGCTGAAATACAGAATAACTTGAGTTTGGGCTGCAGTACATGGAGAGTCTAGCAAAAGTGAGAGTACTTTAGGCTAAAATAAACAAATTGTGATTTTTAGTTTTTTTCAGCAACTATAGCCATTGTCAGTGAACTCAAGCTTTGATTGGTACAGGGTGGTTCAGGATTTATGCTCTTGCAGTAATGAACCATTCTGTTTAGTATATGTAAGTTGCATAAGATTTGGCTACAGAGTAGAATGTGAACAAAAATTCATGTTGTTTTACCTACCTTGAGTAATTATGAAAATATCTAAGTACAGAAAAATAGTTAATATTTCAACCAATGGTATACTGGTATTTAAAAGACAATTACTATTATCAATCATTGCCTATTCATTTCTCCAGAAGAGCAAGCATTGCTTTCTGGAGCTCACTGTTATAGGTAGTAACTTGTAACATGAGGAAAACTAGGGAGAGAATTTTAAATGGCCCTAAATGAAAAAGAAATTCTGAAGTTAATGATTTGATGCACAATTATAACTTCTTGGAAGCTTACTTTCAGCATCTAGAAAATGAATGTTGCCTTAGTTATTTGTGCCCTATTTTGTTCCAAAGAGAACTTAACCCATGACCATTGCCTAGTCTCACCTACCATTTCTGCAGCTACTTATTTGGATTCTTACACATGGGTTTGAGAATAGAAGCAAAATCTTAATTAATTTAGGATAGTTTATTAAAAAAATTGCAGTATCATGTGAAATATTTAGTTTTAACCTATCATTTTGATTTATTTAATCCATTTCTTGTGGTATAGATATTTGGACCAGTGCAGCAAATCATGAAGTTTAAATCTTTAGATGACGTGATCAAGAGAGCAAACAACACTCACTATGGGTTATCAGCAGGAATCTTTACCACGGACCTTGATAAAGCCATAACAGTGTCCTCTGCTCTGCAGGCTGGGACAGTGTGGTAAGTCAACCCTAAGCAATGCAGCGATTTCAATGTTAATGACATTAACAGGTTACCTTAAACCTTTTTAGACTTCGATTTTTCATTTGGAAATACATGGCCTGCTAGAAAAGCAGTTGCTGCCTTAAACAAAACAAAACAAACAACAACAAAAAAAAATCTGCTATATTTTAAGAACTCACATGGAAGGAGATTTTCTTTAACTCTTTCCAGCCTGAAATTGCTTACCCAAAATATTTTATTGACGTTTGATTAATACAATATAATATTGCTAAGTAATTTCTAGACATTTGGCACTATGCTATATACAAAGGACATAAAAGTCCTGTTTTAATCAAGTTTAATTAGATAAAAATATTCATTTGGTACCCTAATACATGCAAATATTTAAATTTTATATCACCTTCTTACTCTGGGATTATTAGAGATGTCCTAAAGTTCTTAATTTAGAAGAACTCACTGAGCTTTGAGGAGAATGTCACTCTCATTTCTATCTCTGATGTTTATACATTAATTTAAAAGTTATAAATGCTAATGCTGCTTCTCTCAAACTGTTGCATCCCCTGCCCAACCCCCAGTCCCTGGCCAGTTCTTAGTCATTTTTTTCCCATCAAACTTCACTTTGTCCCCTCAGTCTGGCAATAGCCCAAGATTATTTTCCTTCCCAATACTAAGTCACACATACTCTAGCTTAAAAAAAAAAAGGCGTTAAAAAGTATTTATCCTTAAGAGAAAATCCTTGCTCCCCTTGAGCGCTCTAGAATCTTTTCTCTTAGCCAAAGGGGAGTCAGCATTTACTAAATGTTTACTCTATGTTAAGGCACTGCATTGTATTCTTACATTCATTGTCACATTTTACTTTGCAACTATTTCATTGTTATCTCAAATTTATCAATGAAAAATGGAAGCTTACTGAGGTAGGTAATTTGTGAACATCACACAGTAAATAACAGCTAGAGTCAGACTTATCACAGACTCTAAAGCTATGGTTCTCAACCCTTCGTTAGAATTATCTGGGGGCTTCCAAAATATATAAATTGATTTGAAGTAGAGGAGCATGTATATCAACACACCAATTATGTCAATGCTATGGTTTGAAAGTCTCCTCCAAAATTCTTGTTGAAATATACTTGCCATTGTAACTGTATTAAGAAGTGGGGCCTAATGGGAGGTTTAGGTGATGAAGGCACATGAATGCCGTTATCACGGAAGCAGGTTAGTTATAGTGAGAGAGGGTTGTTATAAAACCCGGTACAGCCACTTGTGCTTTGCCCTCTTGCATGCACTTTTTTGCTTTTCCATCATGGGATGTCACAGCATGAAGGCCCTTGCAGGACACCAGTGCCATCCTCTCAGACTTCCCAACCTCTAGAACCATGAGACAAATATATTTCTGTTGTTTACAAATTACCTACTCTGTAGTATACAGTTACAGCAACAGAAAACAGACTAAAACAATGTTGCTGATTGAGTTTGGGCATAGATCTTTTATTTAAAGGATATTTTTTAAAGTAATTCTAATTTACAACCAGAACTAAAGACTACTACTTAAAAGCCTGATTCCTTCTGTAATGAGATGTTTTCTTTCTAACACCTATAAACAAAATTGAGGAAATTTCTTCTGCAATAGTATGACTAGTGATCCTATAGAATTTGCCTATGACTGATAAAAATATTAATAAAATTCAGCATTACTATTGTACATATGTATATTATCTCCATTTACTACAGACATACTGTGTACTAAGTACTGCAAGCACATTCTACACCTCATTTTCTGTGTGCCCTGAAACAACACCGTTAAATAGTAGCATCTCCACTTTACACTTGAGGAAACACATGCTTAGAGAGGATCGATAGAATTTTGAATCCACAGTCTTCACTAAGTGAATATGTCTCAGTCCTACATTAATTTCTACTAAAATAGTTTCATTACCAATGTAGAGTCAAAACAGAAAACTTATCTTCTGCATTTTTTTAGCAAACACAAGTTTCAGGTTTTTGATTTTGAAAAATAGAAAGTTACATGCCTAATTCATAAAGAAGCTTGTTATAACATCATTTCACTGGGTGTCTTAGGAATTTCCCAGTCAAGAATTTCTGTACAATTAAAACAGAGGGGACCATATTTTTATTGCTATATATCCTAGAGCATAATAATATTGTGGCATTGTCCCATCCTAACAGCTGCTTGGTGCTTTTAGGACAAAGATTGAATTCCAGAGTTGCTGGGATTTTATTCATAATTTCAAAGCAGGTGTGTGGTTTTGCAATTTAAATGGGTATTAAACAAATCTCAGACAAGCTGCCTTTTAAAAGTGTAAATTTATTAAAGGAACTATTACTCCAACATGGGAGACATGAATAATGACTCTGTGGTCCGGGGAGAATGTAAAATTCTGAGAATTGAGGTAGCAAGTGCTTTAACTGAGAAAACATTTAGTCTTAGGATCAAAGCAATAACTAAATTGTTCCAAATATAATACAATTAGTCTGAAAGCCACACTGTTGTCCACCTATGATAATAGCATAAGGGAGAGAAAAATATTTAAAAAGAGCATTGTTTTCTCCTTTAAAAAAATTTTTTTCTTTTGTGTGTAATGAGAATCATGTAGGTAATTAGATTTTGCTTTTAACTTTGGCCACCAGGAAATTTAAAGCTAAATAAATTGTTCATGGCCTACATAACTGCATTCTAATTTCCCCACATCTTGATATTTTATCATAATTATTTCTTGAATTCTAATTATTCACATTTTTGTAATTACATTTATATAAGCATATTTAAATACTTTATGAAATATGATAGGTAATAAACAGATTGATAATTAAGTCCAACTCCTGCCAAGGCCTCTGTTTAAGTAATTTATTGAACCAATTAATGGAGAAAAAATGAACTGAGTAATATGATACATATTGCAATTGCAAAAGAAAATTGAATCTAGCCTATTAAGTACACAAACCCCAAGAGAACTGCAAAGCTTATTGAATACAGGCAGTAAGGAACACCCATCCAACAAATTCCAGTCTTCAGCAAACCATATCCTTCCTCCTATGGCATATTAGCTATTCTATAATTCTAACTTTTATAATTGTATCTATGGCTTCTCAGGGACATAATGTACTGCCAAAATGGCTATCCACATATGCATACATATTTCTACCATTTTCTTTGTTTCTATGTGGTATATATACATATACATCCACATTCTAATTTATAGTGCTACCTTTTTGTTGCAATGAGTATGTTTTATTGAAATTGAGTTCTTAAGAAGCTTTCTAAATTTCTAAAATTGCCAAATAAAAGTTATCTCATATGTTAAGTATCATCTATAATAACTTCCTTTCAGGGTGAATTGCTATAGCGTGCTGTCTGCCCAGTGCCCCTTTGGCGGCTTCAAGATGTCTGGAAATGGACGAGAACTGTAAGAATAACTTTCTGTTGATATACTTATTTCATAAAAATGGTTTTTACTACTAAGGAATTAACTCTCAGTAGCCACCTTAAGTAAAATCTGCTTCTATTCTTTCCTGGAGAATTTATACCACCCAACAGCTTATTAAATGTTGGCTGTACCCTCGTAAGTGCAGAAAGGTGCTGGCAGAAGGGAAATATAATTTATTAAGCTCCTACTATTCATGAGGGTCTGTATTAAGTGCTTTACATTGGTGATTGAAATATTTCTTACTTTTAGAATTGTTTGCTGCTTGTATGAGTGAAGTCCACGTGGGAAACATCTCCAGAAAGGAGGT
Source organism: Varecia variegata (assembly GCA_028533085.1). Classification (NCBI taxonomy): domain Eukaryota; kingdom Metazoa; phylum Chordata; class Mammalia; order Primates; family Lemuridae; genus Varecia; species Varecia variegata. The sequence continues at coordinate 70,390,048 of CM052443.1, forward strand.
GAAAAGCATAAAGTGGTGATTGTGATAAGTGTGCAAATATCCACTCCAGTTATTAGAATATGCCCCTAAATAAGTAAATTAGGTGCCTTATCTCAGAAAACATCAGTGTGAGAGAAATGATTCTCATTTGTTGAAATAGTATTGGTGTAGACTCTAAAATTTTAAATTACCTGAATAAGTTATTTTTGGAACTAAAATATAAACCTGAAGGGAAATTTGACTAAGGAAAACATGTTTTATAGTAGTGAATAGATTGAGAATATTTATACATAAATGTATTTATGAGCCTTCAGTTGCTTTTGAAACTGGGAGACTTTTTATAATAATGTCTACATACATATATAAACACAGAAAGTAGCGGCAAGATGTTTGGTAAGTTTATTCAAGAAATTTCAACCATTTTATTTCTTTAATATTCTTGCATTTACCAATAAATTTAAAAATTCATGAAGAAAAAAATATATACAATCTTTGTGGAATCAAACATAGTAAAGCCACCCATTTGGTAAATAGCAAGTAAAAATAAGTCTCTATTTCTAAGGGTCATGAATGCATGAAGTAGCCATGCACTTTGTCATTTGTCTTAATGAATCAGCAAAATTACAATGAAACAAATATTTCTGGGGAGCCAGCAAAATGGAGGAATGATAGAATGACCCATCAACTTTCTCAACATGCTAAGGATAAGGTCCTAGGGACATGACACTATGTTCCATCCTCTACATAACTGTGGTGGCAGGAGGGATATGTAAAAATATGTGCAAAAACCTGCACACACTAGATCAAGATTCCATTCCTCACGGGGGCAGAGAAGCAGTTAAAGTGCAGAGCAAAGTATTGAAGGACAGGAAATCTGGACAGCACCAGACTTTAGCATTTAGGATGGCATCTCTCTGTCACTATTTTCCTCTGTTACACAAGGTCAAGCATTGTGGGTGTAGATTAAGAAGTCCTGAAGCCAAGAAAATTGTCTGAGATTTTACTTGTAGAGTAGTGAAGAGCCATGGATAAATTTAGAATGTTCCGAGGAGATAACAGCAAAAGATCAACCCGTAGAAAGTACAAGGCATATCTGAGAAGACATCATTTGCATCTGACCAACCTGCATTTAAATCCTGACTCCAACACTTGCTAGCCATGCTGCCCACTTCAAGTTGTGTAACTTCTGAGCCTCCATTCCTCATATTTCAAATGGAGATGTTAATTTTCCTCTAAGATGGTTATGACATAATGAATGTCCAATCCCTAGCCTTGTAACTGTCACAAACTGGAAACTCAAGAAATGGTTTCTTCCTACCCTAGTTTCCTCTCTTTATAATATCTATTACTGGAGAATTCCTTGGCAGAACTAATTATTTTGTGCAAAAAGCTGGAATAAAGGTTAGATTACTCTGAAGGTCGCTTAGTTCATTGCTGGCCCAGCTACCTAACACATTTTCCTGGGAACAGTGAAGACAAAATAATCAAAAGGGATGAAACAACTTAAGTAGACCAAACTTGTAAATTCTGTTGAATACAGACTTTAAGGTTGAGACATAAGGGAATCATATAAGAGAAGGATTGAACACAGGAATCCACCCTCAATAATTTCCTAAGTATCTGGAGCATAGGTATATGTAATTTTCTTCTTTAAAATACAAAAGAAAAAGTTATGCTGTATTTTTTTGCTTCAAAAATTCCAGCTGAGAATGCTACTGTTTAAGTCCAAAGTTGATGAACTTAATAAATGAGTCATTTGCTACAAGATATTTCAAGAGAATTACTCAAGTGATAACCTCAAATGACCCCCAAGAGTTAAATTATAATTTGTCTTCCAAGGTAGAAAGACAGAATTGATCAATTGGGAACAGAGTCCTCAAAGAGCCAAAAAATGGTGATCCGCAGACCCCAGTGAGTTTGATGGTGACACAGAATGCACAAGCCTTGATTTTGCATCTCTGATTATGGGTTGGCACTGAATGGGTTAAAGGGTAAATTCCCACTTTATGTAATTGCACTCATTCTCATTTAGGTTAACATAGGTCCCTTGAGACATTGCTAGCGTGCCAGTTTAAACTTAATTGGCCTCAGCACCTCACAAGATATTTCTTTCCTCCCCTCCTATAGGAAAGGAACAAGGACATGTTGTAAACTACAGGGCTTAGAGCAGGAACTCAAATGAATATTTTTTGCTAGATATTTGCCTCGTTAGTTCAGCAAATATTTCCCCTGGGCTTGCTTCATTAGTGCCAATCAATCTCAGTCCTGGGTACAGAGGAAAGAAACAAGTATAACTTGTTACTAGTACCTTTTTCTTACAGTGTGGGCCCTGGATGAGAAGTTGGGTGTCACTGGAAGTTTACTAGAAATGCAGTGTCAGGCCTCACTCCAGACATACTGAATCAGAGTCAGTCTTTGAATAACATCCTAGATGATTTGTACATTGAAGGTTTTATTATAGAAGTACAGAGCTAGTGATTCATAGACTTAGAAAAAGAGAAATGTAAACAGATGTCTTTGTGTTACATCATAGATATAGCAGAGGCATGAGAATCCTGAGGAGCAGGGCCTGTCTCAGCCTGAGCAGGACAATAATCACACTTATTACTCTCTTAAGAGTTTCAGGTGCCACGTGACACAAAATACAATGGAAAGCCTATTGGCTAAAATCATGGGTTGATTTATCTAACTCTGGGAGATAAAATACTATCTTTTAATGGGTTTCAGACAACTGAGGCTAAACCCTTTAATTGCTTTGAAGAACATGCTCATTGAAGCTTTTAAAAGGTATTTTCAGAAGCTTAATTGCCCAAGAAAATAATCAGTGTAAGACTATTAGGTTACCCAGGAGAAAATGATGTCTTCTACATACCTGTCTATAGAGGAATAGAAAAGGATCAAGATCGTATTTTTCTGTAAGCCTACATGTGCATGAGTGTTGTCATTTTAAGAATATTTTTATATACATGTAATTTGATCCTCTTGTCAGAATAATACAGAGCATAACTGAGCCTCAGTCCCTTTAGTTATCTCTTCAAAAAAGACTAAATCACAGTTTCTAAGACTGGTAGGAGGTCCCCATAAACCTGAAAAAAAGATAGTAGGGTCCAAATGGATTGAATTGTGTTAATTCCTGATCTTTTGGGTTGGACTTAAGAGTTATATAAGCAAATGGTAGGGGATAGAGGAGGTCAACTTACAACTGCAAAAGGCCCAGCAGCCTGAATTTAGGCCAACCTAACCTTGTCTGCCTCCTAAAAAGAAAACAATCATAAAAAAGACAAGAAAAAAACAGAAAACTTTAATAATAAAGGTCAGGTTTTGTTTTAACAAAAATCAAAAGATATTGCTAAAACCACAGCTGCAAAATATTTTGTTTCAAGCCATATTAGGACCCTTCAGAATGATAATTTTACTCCCTCATCACTTCTGTGCCAATTCTCTGCACTTAGTATATGCAGCTCTACTTTAGTTTACAGTTTTGTTGTACTACTTTTCAGTGATTATATATTACTACCTCTCCTCTTTTACTATATCTATCTTAGATGAAACTAAACTAGAAATGACAAAAGTCTTGTTGGATTGTATTGTGTTTTGAGTAGTTAGAGCTTTTAACATCAAGTAGAATACTGTCAAAAATGGACAATTTCTTTGAAAATCAACTTAGAGTACATGATTATTTAAAATGAAAGAAATTTTAAAAACATTTCCCCCACAAGGGGATTTATGTGAGACCAGACAGTTTTGGTTGGCTAGCTACTATATAAAATTCTCTGGACACAGAAAATATTTTCCATTGTTCCTAGCCAGATAAGCAAAAACAAACTTGTACCAATCACGGAGTATAGTACATTTGCACTCTATGCTAAATGGTGTTTTTGGGTGTTTTTTCCCCTCTCTCTAGGGGAGAATATGGTCTCCATGAATATACAGAAGTCAAGACAGTCACAGTGAAAATCTCTCAGAAGAACTCATAAAGAAACTACAAGAGTGGAGAGAAATTCTTCAATGGCTAAGAATCTCCTATAGTCACTAATAGAGTGGGTTTTCAATACAGAATTATTCTTTTTGTGATTTGCTTAAAACGTAAGCTAATCATTTTAGTGTTAATACTATCCATAGAAAACTTGACATGTAGCTTATTCTGAGTCATTTGCCTTCTGATATGTGACCCCAAGTCCTATCCTAAATAAAAAGGGTGGATTTGGATGCCAAATCTCTGAAGCTCTGTCATAGTCATGTGCTTTTCTTTGTAGCTACTTGTCCAGGATAATCATTTCATAGAAGAGGACCAGCTGTCATTTAGCTTCTTTCCCTTAAGGACTCCTTGAAGTACTTAACACACATGTTAACTACAGAGTAAGTTGCTCTGTTCCCAGTAGTTATGAAGTCCTTGGAGTGTCTTGAAATGTTTCCTAGATCTATGTCTGCTTGTCAAAAAGTAATGCCTGAAATACTTAGCTGTAAGCTGAATATGAAGCTTAATAAAAACAACCTTGCATGACTCTTGTTAAGTCTGAATTTTCTTAAATAGAAGTTTTGGTTATAGTGATTTACTCTCCTTGTCACTCAAAAACAGTATTAAATTGAGCATGAAGATACATTTAAAGTAAAAGTCTAATCCACCTATTCTCAAATGGGTAAAGAAACATTTTATTTTCCAGAGGAATTCTTGATATCAATGACACACATTTGAGATAGATGACATCAGTCCTTCAGTAAGCATTTACTGAGGTCCTACAAAGTTCTGGGCTGGGCACTAGGTAGGTGTTGTGGAAAACAAGTGCATAGTGAGTGGTCCCTCATCTCAAGATGCTTTAATTTAAAAAAGAACAAAGACAAATAAAGAATAAAGAAGGAGGCATAAAATAGAAATGTGGATTCTAAAAGCCATGAGTGCAGTAATATGACAAATGCGTAGTGATGAAGTCTAACTGAGAGAATTGGGAATGGCCTCATGAAGAAACTTTGACTGGATGTGAACCTTAATGATTAGCAGATTTGCAGTGACTAAGAGGGAAAGAAATTCTACAACATAATCTCTCAGTGCATGTTCCATTGAAAAATAACTTGGAATTCTATATAATATGTTTTCTTCTTGAAGTTTCAAATTGCACATTGGCAGCATATTCTAAGACCAAGTTCTGAGAAATCCTGCAACCTGTCTTGTTTTATAATAATACAGGTTCTTTTCCCCCAAATTTATTTTAGCAGAGACCTTGCCTTCTCCCTACCCTCATTTAATACCAATTATCATTGAGAAATCCATGTTGGAAGATGCTGTTTCCTGCATTAAGGAGCACTTAGGATTCTAAGGAGAGATCTGGGATCAAAAGGGAGCAGCTGGAAAAATGCCCCCTGTGTAAAACTAACTACACCATGATGACACACTGCTGTTCTCGGAGCAGAGTGGCTGTTTGTGTTGTCATCCTTCTGTTGTGCTCCCATGCAGGAACTGCCTTAAGCCCAAGTAAAAATCAAGTGACTATCTGCATGTTACTGTACACATTCTCAAATGTTCTTAGTTCAGCAACTTAGGAAAACATTTTTTTCCAAATTCAAATTTTATATAAATGTTTATCATTACATTAACAGATACTTCAGTGACACTGTTGTTTAGACATGCTACTAGCTACCACGGTCAAGTTTAACGATGTAAGAATAAATAAAACTCATTAGCTTCTTAGGCTTATAATAATTTCAGCTCCAATTTTAAGAGTTTCTCAAACTTGTGTGGGCCTATAAGATTTGCAGTTTGAACTCCTTTGTAAAATTTGCGACATAATTATCATTTGAAAACTGTAGGAACCAAAGTCTTGGGGGAGAACTGAAAGGTTTTTTGACATTGAAATGGGAAAATATCCAAATACAGAGGAGAGTTGTGTTTTCCTAAAACAAGACAGTGCCTACATTTTTAAAAGATGTGTTTAAAACCATGTGCAAATTAATAGACATGTTAATACTGTAATGGCATACCACCAGAACATTTTTTTAAATGTATAACAAAGAGGGCTGAGCACAGAACAAGACAAAAGCCAGAAGTAAGTTTAAATATTTGAAAATTAAATCTTCATTGTATAAATAAAACATTACAGGATTAAACAGAAAATATCTGTTTTATATTGGCTCGTCCTAAGCCTCTAGACTTTATTTGTATTTCATTATTTGTATTAAGTCCACACTGGCAATAATTCTTAAAACCTTGAAAAGTTAAAGGGTATCTTATTAATTGGCCCATGTGCTATAGGAAATATAGATCAGAAATTTTATCATGAAGCATTTGCTTTTGCAGTTATAAATATCTAACTGTCCTCATGTCCACATGGCAAAAAATATTTTGAGCTCCAGAACAACCAAGCATGTGACAGAAGTTGGAATTCACTGTTGAGGCAGAGACAATGTCAGATTTCGGATATGAATTTTCAAATGTCTAGTCAATGGGGCTTTTTGTTCTTTTTTTCCTTTTAGGTTCTTAGAATACCTATTTCTGGCTTTATTTTGAAACAGACAAGAAGAAATTGGGGGTGGGGAGAATATTTTTCATAAATTCTTGTAACCAACTCAAAATAGAGACAACTCAAGGTAGGGAATTTTAGCCATTTCTTCCCATAATTTGGGAGGGAGTGATGAACTCAAAAGCCCTTTTCCCTTGGTGATACAGGTAACTTTCTGAGTATCTAATTTCACCTGGACATTCAGAAGTGCAATTGCACATGTGTAGCACCAACTAAACACCTATGTTCAGGTGGCTTTCCCAGAGTATGCTATTAAATGACCAGGTTACATTTTTACATAAATCACAAATTCCCCATTAGAGTTTCATTTGCTGGTTTACCCTGGGATTTTTTTTTTTTATGTTCCCTGAAGATGTGTTTGAGCCTTCCTATTCTGATGGTGAAAGGATATATAGGAAAGAGAATTGGAGGGGATACCTAAATTTTCTGGATATGAAAATTCAGTGACTGCCAGGAGAGAGTGAAAGCTTTCTGTTGTAGCTCACGAGGACTGTGGTGTCCTGGAAGATAATATCCTGAGTCAAGACACAAATGAGGGAGAACAGCCCAATTATCACTCTGACATTCTGTGGAAGAGTAGAGATGGCATCTCTCTGAACACAAGGCAGCAAAATTATCTGTGGGGGCTCAAGACAAATCTAGATCATGTCTCTTAACTGGCCCTTAGACTCTGGGTGGTGGGTTTATCCCAGAGAAACATAGTCACATCCAACATGTAGGATAAATCCTAATTTGCTAGAAAGTCAACTTTATCACCTTATGAAATACCTGTGCCGAAGGTATAGTGATGCTTTTTGAACATTGATGCCATGTGCTGACTACTTCCACAAGAATTTAGTTTTTAAAAAGTGGACATCTCTGAGTTTTATGAAAATGTTTGTAAGCTGCCATGGTGCTACCTTGAAGTGATTTCACTAGAGTTTGGGGATTTTTTGTTTGCTTTTTGTCAAGTTATTTCTTTAAAGCTTCATCAGGCCTAGAAAAATAAATATGGAAACACAAAACTAATTTAGGCTGACAACTGATTTTCTTTTAACTTTATATATTAAAATAATTGCAAACTTTTAGGGGAGCTGCTAAATAGTGCATAGAACTCCCATATATCCTTTATTTGCTGGTTTAAAAATATTTTCCTTTATTGGCTTTATCAGTCCCATTCTATATAGAGATACATTTTTAAAATAAATGTAAAAATAATTTTTGAACATAATGTCATTTTACCCCAAAATACTTCAGTATGGTTTTCTAGGAATAAGGTCACTCTTTCACAAAATCGCAGCACAATTATCTAATTCAGGAAATTTAACACTGACAAAATATTAGTATCTAATACATGATCTATATATAATTTGTTCTAATTGTCCCACCAATGTCCTTTATGACATTTTCCTTCATGATCCAAAAACTAGTCAAGGATCATGTATTACATTCAGTTATCGCAGTTTCCCTTAATGATGGGGATATGACTTGTAAGCACACCTGATATTCAGTCAAGCTGGTTAGTGCTGTCTTGGCCTGGGGGGAATCTAGGGGACATACCAAACTCGGAGCCTTACTGAGTTAACGAAAACCAGCCAAAAGGGGGTTGATTGTTTTAAAGAACATCATTTCAGTATATGATTATTAATTACCATGATCCACAGTAAACCATATGAGACTCTGTAGGTTGAAAATATGCACCTTCTCCCTTGGACAGTTGTGAGGAAAAATTGCTATGTTCTCTTGAGGATACATACTAGTGTCTGGTCTTTGTGTGTATTATTACAATATTGCCCTTTGTCATTTCATTTCCTAGCTTATTTGAATATTTTTCCTAATAACAAACAGCTTGCCTACATTTTGATGACATCTGGGAAATTAATATCAATTAGTTATAAATCAGCCACATAGAAACATTTTAAATAACTTTCCTTTCAAAGCATAATTATACTAGAAAGATTCTGACATTTAGAGTCAAATAGTCGCTAAATTCTGATTCCACCATGAACTAGTGGTATGGTCATTCATGAATTATTAAACGTTTCTCTTATAGTCTCATGGAGTAATCATTCACCAGATAATGGTGACTATTGATATTTGGGAAGAAATATGTTTTATATAATCTCTAGGTCCCTTGAAGCCAGAAATCTGGTTTCAAATGCCTGTTCTCACTGGCCTTGGGATTTGGAACAAAGTATCCAATCTTCCTAAATTTCAGTTTCTTTATCTGTAAAAAGGAATTAATAATAGTACCTATGTAACTGGGTTATTCAACTAAATGAAATAATGTTTGTAAAATGCTTAACAGGGTTCCTAGGACACAGTAAGTGCCCAGTACACATTACTGACCTACTTAACAAATGTCTTGGCACTAATAATTATTTCAACAAAAACAACAAAGTGTCTTATAGATACCAAGGTCTTCCTCTTGACCTTGACTTTGTATCTTCTTCCTGCATGCTGTTTCTCTCAGTTTTCCTTTGTCCCAGCTGTTAGGCTAATCTCAGTCAGGACTCCAGAGACCTCATAATTGTGATGATTTGCCCATCCCTTCCATTCCTTTCTTTCTTTTAAATCATTCCCTTAAGATAAAGGTTAAATAAAATTCACCATCAAAGAAAGAACAGGGTGTAAAAGAATGTGAGTCAAAAACTTGGCTTAGAGTTGAGGTTAGAAATTTAAATACATCTAATACCAAAGCAGGGTTAGTTCTAATTAAATGAACCCAAATGCCTTTCACCCAGAGTTACCAGTCATCACAATGGATCTTTACACTAATAGCCAGGGACAGCGGGACTAAGGGAACAGCAAACAGAAGAAGCTGGTGTCAAATGCAGCATAGGAAGCCACAATGATGTTGGTCACCCGATGATTGATTCAGAGACTCAGCCCACATGAATTCAATGGGAAGGATTAGTGGACGGAAAAGCACATGGCTTAGCATTTGTGCCCAATGCTCAGTCATCCAACATTCATGTAACCACAAGATGTCAGAACTAGAAAAGAACCGAGTGTTCTTCTAGCCCAATAACTTCATTTCACAGAGGCATAAAGAAATCAAGCGACACTTGAAAGGCTGCTAAATTATCAGTGGCAGAGTTTAGTTAATACCCTTTGTATTCTAACTCCTAGTTCTGTGCTACTGCCTTGTCCCATATGGCATTACATTTACCTGATGTTTGATTAAATATGTAGCATTCATTGTTGCATTTTATTTGTTACATTTTATTCTTTTGTCTAAAAAAGAAAAAGTTATGTAACACCCATTGCTAGATTTCATTTGTATGTATTTTTCCTATTGGAATTTGGTCCTTCTGTCCCAAAGAAGAAAAGCTCTAAAAATGATAGCTTTTATAAGCCCTCAATGTAAATTAGTTTCAATTATTTGCAAAACAGTGTCTTGATAATTTAGTTACAAAAGTTAAGTTGATAATTTAGTTATAAAAATAAAAATCTGTTCTATTTATTTAACAGTCATTCAATATGGACAAAATACTGGGCCCTGCAAAAGAAATAATGGGCATTGAGTCCTTGTCGTCTCCAAACATAGCTCATGTCCCTGCCACCCTCACCCCTTCCTTAACCCGTGGCAATCTGTTCCCCATTTCTAGAATTTTGTCATTTCAAGAATCATACAATATGTAACCATTCAAAATTGGCTTTTTCTTTTTCTCTTAGCATAATTCCCTGGAGACACATCCAAGTGGTTGCACATACTGAAACATAATAAAGACTCACACATGATCCATTGCATTTTGCCACTTGCAGTAGGAATTGTTTCAACAGGTCCTAAGACAAATATGTTTAGAGAGTAGTTTACTTTTTTATCCAGTAACTCTGAATAGAATTGAAAAGTCTCACTGTGCCCCAGCCAAGTATGAGTACTGAATGGCAATGCAAATGTGGGCTAGCAGGAGAGTCTGTTGACAGAAACAGGGAATGTTCTATTTCCCTACTTCTGGAGGTGTAACTGAATCGCCTCTGAAGTTCTGAGTTATAGGTGAGAAAACTGAAGGAACAGTTCTTGCAGCATTCTTGTTAGAAATGAAACAAAGCCTTTGAAGGGCCCCCACGAGAGAGTGTGCGTCTTGTTCTTAGACAAGCACAAATGGGTCGGGAGATTTTCAACCGCGTGTGTTTCCACTCAGGAGTCGTCCTCAGGAAGCCTGAGGCAGGAAGCACCTGGCTTTTCCCCTGGAACCTTGAGATACTCGTCCTCACCCTGCCAAACAGACTGGTCTCCTCCAACATCTCCCTTGTCCAGAAGAAGTTAGGTTGTCCCCACATGAACCTGGCTCCCTCTTCACTCCCCAACTGCTGAATGGGGCTAGACTACCCCAGCACTCAGCAGCACTCCTGGCCCCTCCCTGAAGAGTGAAAGGTGCAGCCGTAATGGAACAATCCAGAACAGCAGCACCCCTTACTGCGCACTAGTTTATGCCCAACACTGTTCTAAGAGCACTCAATGCGTTATCACATTTCCTCCTCTCAACTGCCACGTGAGACCTCTCTTACTTTCTCCACTTTATAGGTGAAGAAATTGAGGCTCAGAAAACTTGACAAAGTTACACAGCTAGTAAAGAACAGCTCAGGGATTCAAATCCAGGCAGTCTAACTAAAGAGTCCTCCTTATTCTTTGATATTAGACTATAATCACTGGGTATCAGGTCCAGTCAAGCAACTGCAAACTACAGAATATCACCAGCAAAACTTAACTTTCTTCTTTTGCATTAATGTTTCATAAAAAGTCATTAAGTCTTTTCAGATTTCAAATATATATTTTTTCTTCTTTTTGATATTTAAGTCTAGAACTCTCAGACAACCTCTGTTAGCAAAAAGGTCCATAGCCAGTGATCTTGGGAGAAGATAAACCCCAGAAAACATAAGTGTTGGGGACATCTTTTCATGTCTGTTTATTGCCCATTCTTACAAACGGGCACATGAAGGAAGCTGTCGTCTCTCTCACGCATTGGCCCTGCCAGTCATAAGTGCTGCTATGAAGCAGTCATAGGTGCTGCTTCTTTAAGATTTAAGTGAGTGAAGACCTCAATCCAGAAGCCTTTCCTACCACCCTTTATTCTCTGCCCTCCTTCTAGCCGTTGCTCTCCTACACATCCTGTAGCACACTCAGTTAATCTCTCACCTAGAATTTCTTCTTCTCAGCTGTAACTCTCTGTTTACTGGCCTGCTTCACACAGTGGGCTGAGAAATGACAACCCAAGACTTAAGGCTGTACTTTTATTTTATATTCCTAGATCCAACACAGAGCCTGGCACTTATTAGGAGTTCAAATAAAATTTATACAATGAGTTTATATCCTGACATCCTGGACTTTTGCAAGCTCTTGGTTACACTTCCAAAAAATACTTTCTGTGTAAAGTATACATGTTGGATTTGCTGTGGCTCTAATTTTTGCCATTTTCCCTTCCCAGTGCTCTAAATCTGGAGATAATGAAGAGGTAGGGGTACCAATGATCAGACAGCAGAAGCTAAGGGAGAGCAAGATCCACTGGGTATCTTGGCATCATTTTTCTCATTGTTGCACAGGCTGCAGGTGGATGAGAATAATCTAAGCAGATCAGAAATTCATTCTTCTTCACACAAGTAGGCACACTGATCATTAAGAGATACTATAGAGATGTTGTGTAGAAGACCTAACTTTAGCATCACACAGACTTGCTTCAAAGAGCCAGCTCCTGCTCTGACATGAATAACTGTACTATTTCAGGTAAGATAACAATTGTAGATTTCACATTCTTCAAGTCACCATGAAATGAAGACACAATAATGAAAACTTCAGAGGTTGTGATAATTAATCCATGTAAGTATTTAATCGATGTAAGTAACTAGCTTAGCATATAACTAACTCAGCCCATAGTACATGACTGATAAAAGTTAGCTGCTTAATCATCCGCTGCCCAATCATTCCTTATAGCTAACGTTATTGCTGCATTTTGTATGGCATGTTCACACATTACTGTATTTGATTCTTGTAACATCTCATGAGTTGAACTGGGAAGGTTTTGTTATCCCATTGGCTGTATAAGAAATCTTAACTTCTGAGAGATTTACTGGCCTGTCCAAGTTCACACAGGAAAGGCATGATGGTAAAAAGATTATGCAGAAATCTTCTGATTTTATTACCCCAGGCTGCTAGCCAGTGCCCTCGCCTCTCTCACTGTGCTCTTAAAGGCAGGGCATACCGGAGAAGCAGCTATGGCAAAGAACACTTGATCAGTGTTGTGGAAGGGGAGGGATGGAAGGAGGCTACAGAAAAGGAAGCAGGTAGGTGGTGCTTATGGACAGAGGAAGGGTGACCTTCTCCTTGGTATTGCACCTAGATTTCAAAGGAGGGCTGCATGTGGAAGGAACGTGCAGGTAAGGACACCACGCTCACTGCTGTTCGAATGAAGTCCACCACACAACATTCCCAAAGGTATGCTCTGTTTCCTATGTTCTGTTTTCCATTCTGAAGTCCATGTGTGACCTCTTAATGCTTATTTGTTCTTTTACAATTTTTAATACTAAGCAGAGCACAGAACAGGGTTGGGTAGAGACAACGTTAAGAATGGAAGGAGTAGATTGGAGAATACAGCTTGCACATCAGAGCGCTGGCTGCTCGGGGCCTGAGAATCTGATCCTAAATTCCTTTGTATCTAATAGACAGACAAAGGTTTCACAAGATGATATGAAGGGTGATGGAGGTGAGACACTACAGAAATTTCTGGATCTTTCATCCAAACAAATATTAAAAGTAAAATGACCATTATGAATAAGCCAAAAAGTCTACCTAGAGCAGGGTTTGCAGCATTGAGTATGCTGAAAAGTGAAACCTCTGAACCTTGCAAATCAGGGAATCTCTGCATATAACTGAAACTGACAGGTCTGTCATATCCTACCCCCAGGCAGAAAGGGCTGGGACAGATGAAAATGTTTAGCTACAGCCTGCCCTTGAGATAATTGCATGTTCCAAACAACATCAAACAAAAAGACGGTCCTGACTTTATTAGCATGCAGTCCTATTAGCTTGTCAAGAATCCTGTGATCTCAAATTGCAAGAATAGGCAGAAAATGACTATTCAGGGGATATTAAGGGATTGCAGGATATTCTCTCCATAGTTGCATTATCACTTTTTTTTTCCTTCTCTAATCGTTTTGAGTCACATTCCGGAGGAAAATAAACGAAGTATGATTTTCCCATAAGGCAGACAGTACAATTTAAAAAAAAGACACTGGTTTTGCGGTCTTAGAGAAGTCCCCTCTGATTTTCCCCACATCTATAAGCTTTTTAAGAAGCAAAGAAATGTAGGCACCTGTGACATGATTATACCCAGCAGGCAAAAGGAAGCAATGAAATTACATTTCTGTAAATCACCTACATTTCAATTAACTTTCAGCACGTTTTAGTTGCGACAGGTTGTTAGCCATAGATTCAAAGAGGAAGTCAGAATAAGATGACTGAAAAGTCAAACTCCTCCCTCTAGAAACAGACAAAGCCCCTCTATGCCTGCCACACAGCTATAAGTAAGAAGGTTTGCATTTTAGCCCACACCTATCATTCTACAAATATTGAGGTTCCTAGAGGTTAAGTGGAATGCCTACTATCACATAGCTACCTAGTGGCAGTGTCATGACTAGAATCCAGGATTACTGATTTGTAGACTGAGACTTTTCCTGGTATCACATGACCTGTCACTTTTCTAAACAAAGTATTTGCAGTTTTAGGTTGGAAGTGACCTGAGAAATTCTAGTATACATGTTGTTGGTAGTTGTTTTGTTTTGTCAGCATAGCATGTGTTTGCAGAACCATCTTTTCTCCATTCTCACTCCATATGGTTGGGGAAACTGAGAGCCCTCCCCTAACTTAAGGGATGGGTATGTAATCCAGGTCTGGCCAATCAGGGTTCTTATCTTCCTGGGCTTGAGGATTGGTATAGGGTCAGTCCCGAGACCCCAGCTAAGCCATTTAGAACACTATCCATGGCTACTTCTGGAACTATAAAGAATGATTGCTAATACATGTGGCATATTGAACAAATGAGACTTAAGGGATCTAATTAGCATAAGGTTTTTTTCTTATCTCTTGCTGTCCCCTGAAATATATATTTAGCAGGAGAAGTTCTTCTACTGACCCTGCATGAAAACTCCCACAGACCTATAAATTTCTTTTCACTCTCAGCGAATAAAGAGTTCCTTATACCTTTAAGATGTAATCCAGTATTTAGAATGTCAGTCCCATTGGTTAGGCCCACCTTTCTTCAAAGCTACAGCTATTTGTCCTCCCCTAACTGAAACTTGTGGCAGACAAAAGCTTACAGACTGGCAAAGGTGAAACACTGGTCTTTTCTTTTTTCTCTCTTTTCCCAACTTACACCTCCACTTCTTTCTTCTCCAACTAAGCAGATTTCTCCCCCTTTAGGGTCAAATCTGAGAGGGAGGTAGCGCTGCGTGGAACAGAAGCAGGAAGAAGCAGGAACATTTCTACTTGACTGGGACTGGTGGTCCGGCCTTGCGCACTCTGTCTGACTTTCTCCTGAGCGTTGCCATGGGTTCTTTGGAGACTTCTAATGTTGGAGTTCTCATACCATCTATGCCCTCAACCAGATGACTATTTCATCATTAAGCCTGGAAACTTATTCCTACTGCAGCCATAAAACATCTGCAATTCAGTCTATCTATTGGACAGAATCTAAGACAGCTACACTGACAGCTCTTTCCTATATATTTCCCACACACAGGCTGTTAGGGGCAGAATTATGTCCCCCTCCCAGATTCATTCACATGTTGGAGTACTAACCCCTAGTACCTCACAGTGTGATTGTATTCATCGGGAGATAAAGCCTGTAAAATGGTAATTACGATAAAGTGAGGTCATATGGGTGGGCCCAAATCTAATACAACAGGTGTCCTACGAAGAAGAGATTAGGACCAGGTATGTGTGTACACACAGAGGAAAGCCCTTGTGAGGACACAGCAAGAAGGCAGCCATCTGTAAGCCAAGGAGAGAGGCTTCCGAAGAAACCAAACCTGGCGATACTTTGATCATGGACTTCCAGCCTGCAGAACTGTGGAATGATAAATTGGCGCCCAGTCTGTGATATTTTGTTACGACATTCCTAGCAAACTAACACATGGTCCAAGGGAAGCACACGTGCACCACTGTCAAACTCTGAAGGTACGTCTCTAACAGCAGCAATTCCCCTTCATTCTGCTTCTAGGGCAGATCATCAACTTTTATCCTCTTGATTTCTCAGGAGCAAGTCAGATACTAGTCAATTGCAGGGGAACTGATTGCAGAGGATACATGTCATGTTTCCACAGTGATTCTTTTAAACCTTCCCATCCCTCTTTCTCCAGAATAGCTTTCCCCAATTCCTCCTTAATACTACCCAAGCTAACCTTTTGGATAAGGGTGAGAGATGTCTAGCATTGTGTAATTTGGTTTGGGTTAACTTTTGTGAATTCCGCATACGGTTTAGCACCTCCTTAGTAATGCAATAGCTATAGAACCTCAGTGACTCAGCTGAAACTTTTATTTACCAGCCATACCTGAACAGGTTCTACCTTTGCACATTTCAGTTAAGTGAGCTAACCTCAGAGTCAGCATTCTCATTGCTTGTGTTCTCATTTCTAAAGTTTCAGTTGAAATAAAACACATCTTTTGGCAATGGGCTTCCTTTCAAGTGATTTATTATTGATCGGGTTAGTCCCATCATCCCGTCGGGAAACTGGCAGTAGCAGTTCCAGTAGCTGGAGAGCTGGGTGTGGAGCCAGAGTCCTCATTATTTCGAGGGCCAGGCAGAAATACGCCTTAGAGCTCAGAAGAACCTCTGGGTGTGGAGGTTTGAATGCAGACTGAGGCAGTCTGAAGGAGGCCAAGTGACCAGAGCCAAAAATCTTTGAGCTTTGAAATTGCAGATTTCCCGTATGACTGAGATATTTGAATCTTTGGTGCTTCACAATAATCTAATCAGTCTTCATTTCCTGACAGCACTTTCACTATATTACCTTTCATTTCTAAATTTGATTTTCCATTCTATTCAGGTCTATTATCCTAGGTGAGGCTCTCAATAACTCTCGCCTGGGATTCAAGTGCACATTTGTGTATACATGTAATTTTGTACACAAGTTCATAGGGTTTACTCACCTCTGAAATCCTTCTGTGGGTCTTACAAGTTAAGAACTTCTCTTTTGTAGGCTGGCCTGGACTGGCTTTGACTGTCATCCTGAGCAAGGCAAGATGAGTTTGGTGTTATTATCTATTTTGAAGCCTAAGATGTTATCAAACATTTTATTAAGTGCTCATTATATGCCAGGAACTATGCAAAACACTTTCATTTTGCATGAATGATCTCATTTGGCCTTACCACAACCTGCTGAAGTGCATTCTATTTTTATTCCTACTTTACAAATAGATGAGAAAACAGGTTCATTGGTGTTAGTGTAAAGTCACAGTCACGGTGACAGACTCTGGACTCAAATTTGGGCCAATTGCTTAAGGATGATGTTATATGGCCTTTCTTTTCTCTGCCTGGGGTTTTGTTTCATGAGCACATTCCTAATCTTTCTGAGTTAGTCAGGATAGGCTATACTGTGCTGCAATAACAGGTAAACCTCTATATTTCAGTGGCTTTGCACAGCAAAGGTTCATTACTCTCTCACCTAAAGTCTCACATGGAGCCTGCAGCCTTCCTGCATTTTATAGCTATGCTATTTGGAATGTGTGGACTTTAAGCCAGGGATTTCAAGGGAAGAAAAACATGGAAGAAGCACAATAGCTTTTAACTGCTTCGGCTCAGAAGAAATACATCATGTATACAATCCGCCTTATAGAATCTTAGGAAATTTTATCAACTTTACAACTCTTGCCACCAGCATAGTAAATGCATCATATTTCACAGCCAGCCCAAAGGAATACATTGTCCTAAATATTATATAAGCTCAGCTATTTTCTCTATATAGTATTTTTCAATCCTTTCATCACTATAGCAACCCACATCCCGCAACATACAGAGAATTGTTATCAAGAGTGTTGGAAGAGGAAAGCTTTTGGTGAGTCTAATTTGGTGTTCCTCAGGTGTTCATATCTTCTTATTGTGAGCCTTTGTCTTCTTGTGATGTATAACCTCTGCGGTGAACCCAAGAGACATTTGTGTGTTTCTGCCACCTCGATGCCAAATATAACACCTAAATCTGTGAATGACCATCGCCAGGATGAGCATCTGCATATCAAAGTAACATAATTCTATAAGTCCTCCAAAGCAATTTTGTAAAAAGTTAAAAATCTATAACAATCTAATTATACAGTAATCACAAAAAGACACTATAAAAAGCCCAAAGGTAAAAGAAATATGTTTAATAGAAGCTATCAAATGTCCCTATCCTTCAGTAAGAAAATATAGAGTGTTGGAAAACTGTCTTACCAAAATATAAATGGAAGTGTAAGACAAGCTGCTACTCTGAAAATTATCTGCCTGTATTAATCTTGACAATTCTATCGGGATATATGGCCCTCTGTCTTTTTTTTTTCTCTTCTCAACCATAATAATTTTTTGAGCACTAGGCATGGCACTAGGGAGTGTGTGTGTGTGTGCGTGTGTGTGTAGATAGGTATGTATTCTGTGCAATTTCTTATCATCCTGGTAACATAACAAGGCAGGAAAGAATCTCTATTATATAGTGAAGTAAACTGAAGTTCAAGAAGGGTAAGATATTTCTTCAAAAGCCTAGTAAGTTGTGAAGTGGACATTCAAACCCTGGTTGGGATGACCTCAAAGGGAACGCCCATCACCACATTTCAAAGGGGGTGCACAAGACCTCCTGCAACACCTCTTAAAGCATTCTGGATAAACATAACTAACTGATTCTGCTCCATCTGGACCAGCCAACATGTGATAGGAATAAGCAAAGAGAATGGAAGGACAAGAGCCTGGAGGCTTTTCTGTCTTTGTCAGAGCCCTGATGAGAACACACCCAGGTTACTAAGGATGGCACAGTATACTCCCTGCGCCCTTGCATGCTTCCACTCCACAGCTAGTTCATTCACTTACTCTTTTGTGAGTTTATTTGTTCACTTATTAACTCACATTTTTTTTTTATTGTTTGCCTTACTTCTGAATGCTTTTCTGTTTGCACCCTCCTTAGTCAAACCTCCACACCCAGGACTACATTGAAAAGGATATTCGTGCCCAGCCCTCTGAGTACTGAGGACTCCGGACCCACACTTCCACACCCAGCTCCCCAGTAACTGTGACCACAGCTAGTTTTATGAAAGGACAGTGAGACAAAACCAACTGGCAATAAAACACTTGAGAAAAATCTCCTCATCAAGAGATTGGTTTTATTTCGATTGAAACTTTGCAGATGGGGAAGTAGCCTTCAAAGCCTGAAGGCTCTAAAGCCAGTCAGCCCTGAGGTCAAATCCTGGTTCCACCAATTCTCATTGTGGAACCATGATCAAGGTGTCACTTACAATGTGGGGATAAGGATGGCGCCCAACCCATAGGATGGGAGGGTCAGAGAGGATCTTGTAAAACACTTAGAACACATGGCAAGGCACATGCCAGTCACAGTTCTAGGTGCTGGGAACACAGCCAAGAAGAAAACTGAGAAAGTCCACACTCTTACTGATCATGGGCTGTAATAGGTGGTAGAGGTGGAGATAATAAATAGACAAATAACTATATAATATTCAGAGCGGTGATAAGTGCTAAGAAGAAAGATAAAGCAGGATAATATCTGAAAGTAGCTATGGAGCAATTGGGTTACACTTGAGGGAATGTAGGGGAGTAAACATCAACCAGAACAGTTCCTTTTTTACCTGTTTACATACCGTGCTTCAACAACAGGCTTGAATACTTCTGTGTTGCACTGACTCCCTCATCAACTTACTAGAATGTCAGGACTCAGCGCTCTGCAGGAGCCTTGCACACCAGCCCTGTGCCCAAACTGGAGCCCATGAATTTGGCTTCTTCCTTCAACAGAGGATTATTAAGAAAATTCCCTGTGGAGGTGAATCTAAGCATCAAAGGACACCACAGACTTTCTCCAAAGAAGACAAGGTAACATAGATCTGCCCTCTTTTTTGTGAATGTCTTAATCCTAGTTTCCAGAAAACGGATTTAGGACCCCAAGATCCCTTAAAAAATATCTCCTAGGAGGATTCATAGGGCTCGTGTCTGCTGGGCATCCCAGAGGTCCCTAGGCATGCTGTATGTGACAGACTCAGAAACACTCTCAGGGTTACTAAAACCAACTTGGGGATGTCATTTAGCAAATGTAACATTTAACAGGTGTTTCTCACACACACCAAGAAATTATGGTGTTTTTAAATTTCCCATTTCTCTCAAAAAAGGATAGGCCCCATGGAAGAGATAATAAGCTCAGTCTCATACGACATCAAAATTAGAGAGAGACAGAGAGGACAGGGAGGAAGAGAGAGAGTGTGTGCAAGTGAGCCTGCAGAGCTGCAGTCAAACAGAGCTAACAAGACACCAAAAGGCACATGTCCCCTCCTGAGTTCTGCCCATTCCCTTAACAGAAGTAAGTGACAGTGAGGTCTCCTCTACTCTTAGATCACCATAGCTAAAGCAGTGGCTCTCAGTCGTCCCAGGGAGGACAATTGGCAATATCTGGAGGCATATTTGGTTGGCACAACTGGGTGTTGAATGCTATTGAAATCTAGTGAGTCAAGGCCAAGGATGTCGCCAAACATCCTCTAATGCACAGGACAGTCCCCAGCAACAAAAAATTATCTGCCCCCAAATTTCAATAGAACCAATGTTGAGAAACATTGATTTAAAGGGAAGAAATCGGGAAAGGTGGTTTTGATAGACATGTGCCATTCACTTTTACTTTAATTACCAAGTTTTTCACCCTCTACGTAAGTTTGCCCTTCTTCATGGAGCCTTTTGTAATGAATCTCAGCCAGAACAATCCATCGTTCCTTTCATCAGACTTCATAGAAGTTTTAATATTAATAACGTTGCTATTATAGTCATTATTATCTCCACTGAATGCCAAATATTTTGCATACTCATTTATTATAGCATCTTTTAATAAGTACCTACCTTGTGTAAGAAAAAGTACTCAGG